>KV907495.1:217902-286069 GCA_001990825.1 Aspergillus carbonarius ITEM 5010
GGGGATTGCAATGGGCTTTTTAAGGTTTGGTAGCAGCAGCCTGGAGTACGGCAGGTCGTTCAGGGAGTATGGAAGTCAATGAATGAACGGGTCAGTGAAAGTGAGGCTGCCGGTGGACCAGAGCCACTGAACTGCTGAAGAAGGTTCGCCTTCTTTCGATCTCGCGGGTCCCAGCCTCAATGCAGGCCCATTCCATGCGCCTTCTAGGGGGATGTTTCGGAAAGCCAGGCAAGTTCCCCGCGGTCGCTGGGCGCATTTCCCCTGGTGGTGGTGAAGCTGGACGATGCATACAATCCAATCAGTACTAGTCCGGCCCAGGCGGTCCCTGACGTCACCCCCGTTGCCAGTCGCTCCCCGGCCAATCAGGCTGCGGCGCGGGGCTCGACACCTGGGAGCCTGAATTGGCGGGTTCCCGAATGCAGCCTGTCAGCCTGACAGCCCAGTCCCGTCTGGAACCGGACAATGCTTGGTACATTCCACTTCCATCCTTCTGGCAGGGGTTCTATGCATGTACAGAGTACCATTGATATTGGATTGTGACAGGTCTATACGGTGTAATAGGGCCGCTGTGGTCCAGAATCCCCACATGGCCTTTAGAACCGGTCATTGACTCCTTTTGCTTTTTCCTCCTTCACCCTCTCCTCCGTCGTCTCCCACCACCATGTATGTGGCGTATCTCGGCTGGGTCGAGCTTCCCGACCTGTCCGGATATCCTCACTCTCATCCCAGGGTTTCGGGCTCAGAAGATAGTGCATATTCTTGACACTCTCGTCCCTCCAGATCGCATCATGCACCCCCTCCCACCGCATAGTCTTGAGCGCATTGTACACATACGGCAGCGCAACCCAGCGCCCAAAGAACACGTCCGATAGCAGAGATTGATCGGCGAATTCGTAGTTCGATGTCGCAGTCGAGGTGAGTTGCGAGATGATTTTGTCATAGACTTCTTTGGACGGATTGACCACCTGGAGACCGCCGTTGGGTATCCCCAAGCCGATAGTGGGCGGCGCACCCTCTGTCTGGGCGACATCTGGTGTCCCATGCTGGGAAGTGTACGCACAATTGGATGGGGTCCTGTACGATGGTGTATTAGTCGGTAGTCTCTAGGGGAGTTGCATCTTTCCTGCAGGTTTAGGGGATAATTTCAAGTTCATACCAGTCCTGAGGGTAGTGTGGCTTCTGCAGCGGATTACAGACACACGCATGGCTAGCAGCAAAGACCCGGTTCCCTGTCCCGGCCAGAGCTGGCGGGTCCAGGTCGATCTCCATCAGCTCGTCCATATTTTGGAGAATCATCATGTCACTATCTAGCTGCACGACACGCTCATACTCCACCAGCGAGAAGGGCGTGAGCTTGCTCCAGCAGTCATAGAACCGCACATCATTAACGTAGTCTTTGGGTACCGATGGAAGAAGATAGGGAACACGCTGCTTCAAGATCCCCCGAGCATCGAGAGCAGCATGGCCCTCAGCGGGGAAGGTGTCTGTGTAGAGGGCTACCAGCGGATATTTCGACCCTACTTTACGGAGTGAATACTCCAGGGTCAAAAGTCCGGACAGGTAGGCAGTATTTGTGATGAGAGTGGTCCATACTGGGAAGGTTAGCTCTGAGCGCTCTCCAAGGTCGTCGTTGGCATGTACCTCTTGTCACATCCGTGATGCGGGGAACACCGCTGTTGTGGGCCATGGCCTATAAAAATATAGATAGTAGTAGAGATCTAGTATCAGGGCCGCGGCAGATGGTGAACCGTTGAGAACACGGCTGACATCCGTAGTAGTTGACTCTAGCAAATGGCTGCTTGCGCTTTCGGCTCGAGGACGGGCTGTCGCTATCTCGGGAGTAAGAAGCAGAAGAGAGGAGATGGCGCGAGGGGCATGGGGAGGGGACGATGGCGCGGTTGATGCCTTCGGGTGCCTCGCATCATCACGGCAAGCCTAACCGGCTTCGTCCTAGCGATATCACCATTCTTATCCTTATCGCGAGTGCAGCATTAGTCAGGGATCGGACATGGAAGAATCTCGAAGGCCGGTATAAATTATTGCAGGGGGGTTCTTCACGACCGAAAAAGCGTCGTGGTACGGAGTAGACAGATATTGGTTCCGCCCTGTTGGGGCTCGGATCTGCATTACTACTAGTATCCTTATCGCAAGCACCACCCTACAAGTAGGTAGGTATATATGATAGTTTCCACTCGCCCATTTCGTAGATAACTGGACTCGCACGACTCTAATGCCTGTTAGCTGTAGGATGGTCTGCCAACCTACCTACTCCGTACTTTTCACATGAATGCATTCGTTCAATAACATGGGTGCAAAGGATGCTATCTATAGACTTGGCAGATCCTTTCCCCTTTCCGGTCCTCTAGGCGGTCAGCCCGATCTATCTATTGATTCTAATCCCTCTGACAAAGTAAACACCTCCGTCTATCTATCCCCGGCTTGCCAGGAACCCTTCTAGGTCTCCTATTATCAGATTTCACTGGCCGCAGAACAGTCTCGCTTTTTTACGCCGCTACTAGAAATCCCGATAAAGACCTGATTGCCAGGTCTGATGACGGAGCGCGGCAATGAGGCGGAGCCTCTAATCCGTCATGGACGGACTGGGGCAGATTCGAATGTCCTGGCTGGTCAACAGAACACCGATGAGGTATCCAGAAGCAATGGATATCTCTTCATACTGACCCTGGCCATGGGGGGGTGAGTCATTGGCTGTACAAGGTCCGCCAGCCAGCCTCATTAACCGGTCGCCTAGTCTCCAGATCGTCTACTCAATCCAGCATTCTAGTGGATCGGTGAGTTTGAACCCCATACGAAGGCGAGTATTGGCCACTAATTCAGTAATGCTTTTTCTATAGCCATATCTGCTATCTCTCGGTATGAGCAAAGCATTGCTCGCATTTGTCTGGATCGCAGGGCCCCTTACAGGTACTCTCGTGCAGCCTTACATTGGCATCCGAAGTGACCATTGCCGTATCTCATGGGGAAAGAGAAAGCCGTTCATGGTTTTTGGTGGAGCACTCTTGGCCATCTGCCTGTTGGCGTTGGCATGGGTGCGAGAAATAGTTGGCAGCATACTTGGCCTCCTCGGCATCGATGCTCAAGCAGCTGGAGCTAAAACAGCAGTGATCATCGCTGCAACCCTCTTGATGTACTGTCAAGACTTTGCTATCAACACCGGTATACTCTTCAGGCCAATTCGGGCACTCTTCTGTCAAACGCGAAGCTGACTCCCCTGTCACAGTTCAGGCAGCAACCCGGGCGTTCATCGTTGATAATGCCCCTGCTCATCAGCAAGAGACGGCAAATGCCTGGGCAAGCCGTCATGTCAGTGCAGGGAACATTTTCGGCTTTATCATCGGCGGTATGGATCTGCCAAGGGCCCTTCCGTTCCTCTGGAATACCCAGTTCAAAGCGATCAGTGTCATCGCTAGTGTGTTTCTGGCAATCACTTTGTCCATCAGTTGCTCTTATATCGAGGAAAAAGATCCACGCGCGGAGCCATCGACATATGCAGGACTGGGGCTTATCACATTGCTCCAGTCTATCAAAGAGTCTGTCTACCGTCTACCCTTGCGTATACGTAAGGTCTATATTATCCAGGCCGCGGCATGGTTTGGATGGTTCTCATTCTTATTCTACGCCACCACATACATAGGGCAGCTATATGTGAACCCTATCTTCGATAAGCATCGTGATCTATCGGACCATGACATCAACAAGGTGTGGGAAGATGCTACACGCATTGGTACCTTGGCCCTGCTCGTAAACGCACTTGTATCCTTTGCAGCAAGTGTTATTCTGCCACTACTAGTTGTTCCTTCAGAGAGGCAGACGGCAACTCAAGCCAACATTGGCTCGAGCAGGTTGCGCCTAAAACTTCGGATCCCTGGGTTTACGCTGCGGCGCGCATGGCTTCTCTCTCATTTTCTGTTCTCCCTCTGTATGTTTAGCACGTTCGTCATAACTTCCCCCGGACAGGCGTCGGTGATGACAGGGACCATTGGCATTGCCTGGGCTGTCACATCGTGGGCGCCATATGCCCTCATCTCATCTGAGATCGCACAGGAAGACCCTGGGCGACCAACTCAATATTACCGGGGAAGGTCTAGCGAAGCTGAAGGGTCAAGTGTTCTCCCATATAGCGAAGGAGCTGATCAATCGAGAGACGCGGGTAATGAAGGGACAAACCAAGCCGGAGTCGTTCTTGGACTGCACAACGTCGCAATTTCCTTTCCTCAGATCGTTTCCAGTGCTATCGGCAGTCTCATCTTCAAGGCGCTGCAGAAGCCACGAGGGGAGCCTTGGGACACTAGCACGGGATGGGTGATGAGACTTGGAGGATGTGCCGCCGTGCTCGCAGGTGTCCTGACGATGGGCCTCGAGGAGCAGGCTGGAAGAAAGTAAAGTGCGCCACTGCGCAACTGTCTGTACACTCGCACGCCTGGTTTTGGGCCCAGGATAATGGATCGTTACCGGTAGCGGACTCCAGTTCCTAGCGACTGAGTTACTGCTTCGCAACTGGCGGTCACCAAGCTGTTGCCAGTCCAGTCATTTCTGGCAGCTTCGTAGCAACATTCGAAGCTGGAAGAACCCAGAGCCAACGCCCGCAGGCAATATCAACAATGATGCTGGTATGCGTTCGGATCACATCTTGACAGGGTCGAAAAATGATCTCGATATGGGCACCATGGTCCGGTCGCTCGTCCTTGAGCCTTATCCACTAAACTCATGTCTTCAACCAACGTAGTCATTCTATCTTTGTGACAACACGAGCAAAGGCCTTGGGGCATCTCGTGGAGAGGGAATCAAAGCACAGACAGCATATATCCCATTTGCAGAAACAAAACAGCTACACGAGCACAAGCTGATGACCCTCGGATCCTTCGATGGCGGCGGTGATGGTTGGCGGTCGAAGCGCTCAGGTGCATTAGCGCAGCAGCCCATCATCTTCTCTCCAACATACATACCCCAGACCCCCTCCAGAGGTCATGAGTTCCTTTTCGATGCCTATCAAAAACACTCTCGCCCGGCTGCTTGCTGGACTAAGCCTTCGAATGGATGTCTCGTCAACCGTGGCTACCTGGCTCTCCCTCGCCGTCACAGTGGTAGGGCTTGGCTCCATCGTCTCCCAGTTCGGAACCATCATCGATCAGACAGACCCGTTCCATTCCCTGCGAGACGTACGACACCTAGGTCGCTGGCGGTTTTGGCAGCCACACGTCCCATGGTATAGGGTCGTGAAGCCCCCTCTCGTCGGGCCGGTGATCAGCGCCAATCTGCCGTGCGGTCTCTGTGGCAGGAAGACAGTCCATGTCAGTCGACGACCACTTACACAGCCAACCGGCAAGGCTGCCTGGTCAGTCCTGCTTAACGTCATCCATCCGTCTTCTGCTGCTTCCGACAAGGACCACCAGGAATCACTACGTTCTGGCCAGAGCACCGCAAAGGCAGAGCACATCCTGACCATATCTGAAGAACCACCTGTCCAGCTGCCAACATGGGACAGCCTCCCCCGGGGGCCTCTTACAAAGCACAAACTGACTGCTTGTACGGTCATTTCTCGCGCAACCCTCATGGCTCTGTTCACCGTGACCAATGCCAGACCTGTCTTCCGTCACAGCAATGCATCTGGCCATCGGGCTGCCTACGCCTCCTACTGCGGACAATGGTACGTGGAATGGCCGATAGGGGATGCCGCACACGTTCACTTCGCAGCGCATGATTCACACATGCTGAACAAAGACGTCTATCCCCCAGCATTCGAGGTACGAGTCGACCGTTGTCTGCGCATGCTAGCCGGCGTTATTGAAAGTCCCGCATCGGCAGCATCCACGCCATTCAAATGCGCCTTTCCTGGACGCAAAGCATCCGGGACATGGATCTTGGAGCATACCGTCCGAGGATTCGGCGGCGCCCATGGTAGCAGGCACCTTTATAACATGATTGGGGGCAACGTCAATGAAGTGGACTTCCTATTCATGAAACCCCTCGCCGACGACGAAGCCAACCGAATCGCAGACCCAATCACCATCCTCTCCCTCCCCAGTAGCGAAGCCAACCCCCGTTACCGAAACACCAACCAAGGACCAGTAACCCTCTACATCCTTCCCCACGAAGCCACCATTCTCAACACCTGTCTCGACAGCCTCCCCTGGGCGTCTCTCTCCTGGTCCATCCACCGGGGGCTGCGGGACATCCTCATCGCCTTCGCCAAGCCGCGCATGAATCACCACCGCAGTCAACTCGCGCAAACCCTCCATTCTACGGTCTCCATCCGGTCAGACCGGCTCATCGCCCGGGGCTGGGACGCGCAGTTCGTCCGAGATGGCAGCATGGCTGACATGGCCGCGGGTGCCGTGTTAGCCGGGAGCGGCAATTCCGGCGATGCGGTCCGCATCGTCACGGATATTACGGCAGTCTGGTGCGAAGGTCGCGACGACGTGACATCGTACGATGAGACGATGTTCTGGAGAGTTGAACCTACTCCTCCCATAAGCCCTCTTTCTCCTCCCTCCGTAATATCCGATGACATTGCCACTTCCAGTCCCGGCAGCAAGAATAGTGGTAGTGAAGAGCTTAGTTCCATGGCTGTGGTGGCGCTAGTCAAGTTCTTTGTTTTGGAATGGAGCGTTGAGTTGGATTACCAGATGTATCATGATTTGCCGCTAGAGTTGTACTTAGGATAGTCTCTCGTCCTTGCCCCACGACTTTCTTTTTGGCGTGTATTGGGGTATAACATACGCCACATGCTAGATGGCATGGCCACCTCAAGAAAAGACGAAAGGGGATGCCACGTGCACAAATTTCATGCATTGGCTGCATCTGAAGAGGATGGAGATGGTGCTCTAGATGTGGGCTGGCTACGTTACCCCGGGTTCTACCACCAAGTAACCCTCCAGACTCCAAAGAATGAATACTAAGAGAAGAGGATTATCATAAGGATCATGATGACCGTGCATACATGGATTAAAAGGAAAGGGAAACAAGAAACAATATACTAAGTAGTGCTTAAGAAGAAAAGGAACAGCGCTATGCTTCATCATCTCGTTTACGTGCCTGTATTTATTGACACACACTTCCCCGGTTACGAATCCTATCCTACTTACCGCCGCGAAAGGATAAATGACTATTCGCTGGCCTTTCGGCTCTCGTAATGCCCGCGCAAGTCGTCTACCTCCTTCTGGAGCCGGGTCAAATCGGCCAGGATGTCACTGGCGTTCGATGGGTGTGGGGTGAACTCGACCTCCGCTGGGGCTGGTGCCGCTGTCGCAGGTGCCTCGTCCGCTGGTTTCCCCGATCGGAGACTGAGTCCACTGCTATCGTTGCTGTGGTTGCTCGATCCACGAGAGCGTCGCGGCGGCGGAGGTGGGGGTAGGGGGTTGTATAGCGAGGCCCGCTTTGTCGACGTCCCTGCTGGCGTTGATGGTGATAGCTCCGTGGGCGATAATGGAGTAGCAGCAGCAGCGGACGATGATTCAGGGCGCAGGGACGAGGTCGCGGAGTCCATAGGCTCTTCGGACGGTGTACTACCCGTGCGGGACTCCCGCGTTCGTGCCGGGTTCAAGGTCCAGGAGCCCGGACTAGGGGGCGGCGACGATGCAGCAGCGGACTCGTGTGTCGCATGAATGGAGAGCCGCAACGGGTTAACCTTAGACAGAGTGGTCTTCGACCGTCTCATCTGACTGTGTCGTCTGCTGAGCGGGGGCGTTGGTGGCCGCTTGTTCTGCGACTGACTGCGCCGGAGGGACTCTGCCGGCTGCGGTGGAGCTGGCTCGTCCCTGGGTTGGGCTGAGAAATAATCCGACCCCGACTGGGAGGGTCGGCGGGGGTATGAAGGCTCAGACGGGGAGCCATGGAAGGAGAACCGGCTGGTAGACTTGCCCGGGGTGGTTTGGGTGAGAGCGGGCGTGGTGCCGGGGCTTGGGGCGATCCGTTTCCCGTGATGACTCTTGGGCGGAGGAGGTGGTATCCTGTCTCTGTTGCTCGGGCGGCTGGCGAGAGGGCGTGAACCTATTTCTGATGACAGGGGCAAGCCCGATCCCGCACGACTAGCTGGTCCGGGACGCAGGTCGGACGGTCGAGATACATCCGTTGAGCTACTGTCAGGCGTCCGGGTGCCCCCATGGGACGTGGAGGAGCGAGTTGACACGGTTGACCCAGCTATGGGCGCGTTCTCTCGCGATGGCCGAACCTGCTCCAGGTCTACTGGATGATTGTGGATGCTCCTCTGCACTGGAGCCGTGACAGCTGCAGGCGGCGCGGATCCCCTGGAGGATAAGGCTGGGTCTGGAACGGTCCTGATCGATGGCAGGGAGCGATCATCGGCCCCGGGAGGTGGTTGGGCGATCTGGTAGGTGCGTTTGGGATTCAGATCATCGACATCCTGCTGCTCATCCTCCTCTGCATCCTCATCGGTCGCATACGAGTGCTGGTGGAACGGGTCCGAGACGGACTGGTCATCGGACGAGGCCGTGTCGTCGAGATCCGGGGTCAGAGAAGCTGGAGGGGTTTGAGGGACGGGGCGGAAGGACATCGAAGGGAAGGTCACGGCGGGGGGGTTCGAGGAGGTCGAGGGATACGAGGGGAGGGAGGGATGATTGGGAGGCGCGAAGGCATCTGGGATGGAGAGTCAGCAGTATCCAGGCAGGTTCAGCTCAGCTCAGCTCAGCTCAGTCCATCTCGTCCGACCAGCACGCGACGGATGGTGCGCAGGAACCGGAACCGTCGGACGGACTCACTCTGGGGGTTCTTAGGGCGGAAAGGATTTGATCCAGACATCGCGAAGGAGGAGAAGGGCAGCACTGACCATGAGAGCAGGAAAGGGAGGGAAGGATTGTTGGGAGGGAAGGTTGGGTTGGGGAGGAAGGAAAGGGAGGTCGACTTCGTTCGGCCGTCAACAACTAAGGTTCCTCGGCCTCTACGACGGACTACTGGGAGGAGGGAGGTGGTAGGAATATATATATATATGTCTTTGACTCTCACCAATGCTTGCATTCTGTCCTGCAATTTCCCCTCCCCTCTCCTCTCTCTCTCTCTCTTTCTTTCTTTCTCTCTCATACTTTCCTTAATTTCTCTCTCCAAGAAAATCCAAAAAATGGGGGGGATAGACACATAATAGAAAAAAGAAAAAAAAAAGAAAAAAAAAAATAAAAATAAAAATAAAACATCATAGAAAAAATAAAGAAGAAATAAAGGTATATATGGTACAGTGAAGAATGGTAGATAGGTATAGTCGCATACTTAATACCCACCCATGCGGAACCCAACGGACCCTCCCAAAACACCTCTCCAGTTATACATAGAATAGGAAATCGAATCAACGGTGCAATCAAATGGTCATCACAGTAGCCCTCCCTCGAAGGTCAATGCCCGAGAAAGCCTGGGTATCAACTCGCCCGTGTATCACGAAAACAATCACCACCCCTCCACCCTCCTACAAATGCAGATTCAGTCTATGGTCGTTTAGCTTTCCTCGTAAACATGCCACTCATCGTTGCCAAAAAATGCCTGCGCCAGGCCCTTGCCACTTTCTGTCGGTTGGCTGAAGGCGATCTGTTCCTTGGGGATCTCCATCCCGTAGATAAAGTTGCTCACCACGCAATCCAGCAGGTCCATGGCAATCCCCTTCCGGCGCGATGAGCCGGACGTCCAAATGCGCGAGATCCCCACAATGGCCGGGTGTGTTTCGTCCCCGACTGTGACGGACGAGTCTGGTCCACTGGTCGAGGTGGTCGACTTCTGGACTGGCCGTGACTCCCAGATCCGCTCCGTCAAACAAGCCCCCAACACATCGGCTGTCCTTCATGTGCAAAAACACCTTATACCGGTCCACCTTCTCCGCCGCCACATTTTGGTGTAGATGCTGCGGCGGCTCGGTCTGGCTCCAGAGAATCTCATCGTCGATCGTGGGGGAGGAGAGCTCCTTGCAGATCACCTCCAGCACTTTCTTGGCCTGGTTCTTCGCCGACGGCGATGCCTTGCG
This sequence comes from Aspergillus carbonarius ITEM 5010, assembly GCA_001990825.1. NCBI lineage: Eukaryota > Fungi > Ascomycota > Eurotiomycetes > Eurotiales > Aspergillaceae > Aspergillus > Aspergillus carbonarius. The sequence continues at coordinate 227,885 of KV907495.1, forward strand.
GTCCACAATGACCACGTATCCCTCATCAAACCGAGTGGCTTCGTAGACCCAGCGCGATGCGTTGGCCCGCATGAAGGCCTTCCCAAGATCCACCCCCGTCGAGTTCATGTCGTGGAATTTCTTGTGAAGAGCCAGGTCCTCCGCGTTCGATGGCACGTACTCCATCCCACATGTTGCACACGTCCTCCGCACTTCGTGGCCGAGATCGATCTGCATCTGCTTCAAAGCAGCCGGCTGCTGCGGCTGGGGCGCTTTCTTCTTGGGTGGATCCACTGAGGCGCGTACGCTATTCGAGTTGACCTCCGTGAGTGGGGTGGCGTTGCTGACATCCTTGGTGGCGGAGTGTTTACGCTTGAGGAAGGCAAACGTGGGTTTGCGCGCGTTGGGCGGAGGGGGGCTTAGCCGGGGCGGTGGTGATGATGGGGGGGTCGACAGCTCATCCTCTTGGGTTCCTTCGGACAGGAGAACTGAGTTGCGACGCGACGGACTAGACATGACCGCTGTGGAGGACTCGCGGATGGCATATTGAAGGCTGTTCTCGGCCTCGTCGGAATCATTGTCAGAGAGAACGCGTCGTTTTTTGGCCGCTGGCCGCTGGTCATCGTCGTAGACGCGCCACAGGGGCCGTCCGTAAGTTTTCATCATGAGACCTCTGCGTGGGGGGGGGGGAGGAGGGGAGCGTGTTAGTTCTAGTGGCGGAATCCAAGGGATAGGGAGCAGGGGAGTAGGGGCAGCAACACACGTACCGCTTGAATGAATTTGTCACAGTCCACGGCATCTCCCTTTCTGATTTAAAAGATGCATTCAAGCGAGGTAGAACATCTATGGCAGGTTGAATTTAGGGGAGGGGGGGGAGAGGACAGGAAGAAGAAGAAGGGAGAACCAGGGAGAGCCGATCGATGATGCAGTGGAATGAGCTGCCTGACGGAATGCCAGGAAATTATGATGGGAAGGGCGGATGGCGGTCGCCGATCGACGGGAAACGCGTGAATACCGCCGAGCTAGGCCCCATTCAGTCATATTGCTCTCGGGATTCTCCTCGATGGCTTCTGCTCACTTACCTCTCTCCCACGGCCGAGTTCTCTGCCCCTCTTCACTGGCTTCACTGGGGATTCAATGATCTCCCTTTCAATTATTATCTCCCCTCGGAAGGAGAAAAACGTCGTTCAATTTATACACACACTTTCTCTCACTCACTCACTCACTCATTCATTCACCCCACCCCCTCCAGGCAGCTATCAGCCAGCTATCAGCAAGCTAATATTCCCTCCCCCCGGGTATCCAGGCTCCAGTTGCCCGTTGAAGTCGGTGGTGGCGTGCCGGGATGCCAAAAGGCTCCTGAGTCAATCCAATTATACTCGCGGGTGATACGTGTGGAACACTGTGGTGCCGGCAATGAAGCTCCACTGGACAAGAGACAATAGTAATGAGGAAATAACAGCGAAGTAGACTCCCCCGTCACTGGACGAGGGCCGGCTTACTTCTTATGAGAGAAAACCTGGACAGTGGACATTGTGAATCATCCTCCGTCCCGACTTCGCCTCTTTATATCATGAGCCCCCAACCAACCAGGCTCGCCGGTGCAACACACAGGATGACCTAGTACTATGTACGGACAAGTCGGTGGCAGCTGAGGTGGCAGCCCTCGTCGCTTCTTCCTCAGCTTGAGGGCCACTCCAAGTAATCATTCTATTCTATTATCTATCGTGCATCTCCCGTTGGTCCCCTCCAATCCAGCGCATACCGGATCATCCACTCTGTTGCTTGGGAGGGGGGCAAATTCACAGATCGACCGGGAGCCATCCTCTTTTCTGCGCCCCCAGCCTCGCCCTTGCTGGGCGATAATGATGCCTTACTGGGTCATGGCCATGTCATGGCACCTCCCATAGACATTGACTTGCAGCTCGGGTTCCCAGATTTGTTCCGGGATTGGATGTGACTGCTACACAGGGCTTCGGGTGATCTTGTTCTACCTACAACTTCTCCCCTCTCTCGTCTTTCTCTGGAGGGCTGTGTTATCCGTTCTCCGCCAGCTTCAGGTCAGCTCCCACACCACATGGGTTTTCTTCCGTCTCAAGTTACAGAGTACAGGAGGTCTCGATGCAAAGCCCCCTCCTCCGGCCGGGATCAGGATCACTCCCTTCTCCCGATCATCACTGACGGCCAGATCGAAGTTGCCGGTCGTAAGGACGCGCATCATCTGTCTACTAAGGGTGCTTGCTTTTTCTTATTTCACCCTTCTGCCCTTTCTCACCGGGTCATGGCTATCGCCTATCGCTCCCGGCCTTCAGGAGGGATGCCTGTGGGGAGCTGAACCATCCGATTCCTCCCCCCCCCTTCGAACCTGCACGAAAATACCACTCAATCCCGAGCACGGAGTAGATAGCACAACTTTTGCGCCCCTCGTAGGGAAACCCAACCTGAATGTAGATATATTAATTAGGCCTGTTCAATCCCCGGGGCGGGGAACCATGACTAGATCATCCCATCAGACTGCTCTCAAATCAGGCTAGATGCCGCCGCGAGGAGCTTCTCGCGCCACGACAGGTCGGACATGATGTCGATGGGGGAGGCCACTGGGGGCCGCTCACTGGCCCGACACTGGCGCCTCTGTGCGGCATGGCGGTTACACCTCCAGGTATTGTGTACGAGGGGCCTCCCGCGGGAGAGATCATGGACCACGGAACCGGAGATATGACCTACCTAGGTACCTACTCAGTACTCCAGATGCCTGATGGGTGCAAGATGCTGAGACGAGTCTTCTGTCTGAGTAAGATGCGGCGTCCAAGGCTCCAACCACCTACTATCACCTAGATAGGTACTGCGGGCAGTGCCTTGGTACCCCGAATACGGCAGAGGCTAAGGAGTTATCTGGCCTATCTCCGGAGGCCATGGCCGTCCCATCCCCTCGATCGACCCTGGTCCGGGGATCAAAAACGAGGCTGACGGGAGCGAAGTTGGCGTGAAGAAAGGTGAGTAGGCCAATGATGGCCGGGGAAGGCGCCGGTCGAATGCATTGTTGATCGGAGAGAGCGTTTTCATTGGACCGCGCTGGGGAGACAGCTTGGGTCTAGTACTGGTAGCGGTGTTTTCATTAGCTTCTAGGTAGTAGTCTTCTAGTCTGGGAGATAGATAGTCGTTCTAGTTTCTCTGTAGGAATTAGTACTCCGTAGTCAGACTGCAGTCCCGGGGGAGGGGGCAGAGGATTTTCGGCAGTCAGATGCATGAGACGGCATACTACTAGATATACGTGTAGGTAGGGACGAGGTACAGCGTGCGGAGGACTTGGGTCTTGGGTCTTGGGTACTACTCCCTATGCCATCCTCGGGGAGTCAGATTTTACGTACATATAATACTGCTATACCCCGTAGGATAGTACTCCAAACCCACCGTCATTCTCATTAGGTGATGCCATGGACTAAGATACCACCACCGTATTGGCGGGCTGGTGAATGGGGAACGGGAACCCCAGCTGAACCCAACTGAACCAAACCACAATTTTTTCCTCGTTTTTCCATCCCGAGCCCGTTTTTCCTGCTGCGAATCTCCCCCAAATCCGAAACTCCGCCAGCCGTCCAGCCCCCAAGAATTACCCCGGCGCTCCTTCGTCTCACTCCCTTGGTGCTTTCGGCGACTTTTCATTCGCAAAAAGCATCGTGATCCTCTTCCTTCTCGCCCTCATTCTTCCAAGTGAGGGGAAGCTGCAGAGCGATAACGTGAGAGAATAATAAGGAAGGGGGCAGAAGCTGCTGCTTTGCATCGTTTATAAACTCCGCCAGCCCATTCTCTATCATCATCGCTCTTCCCTCGCGCTCTTGGGGTCATTTTTTTTCTTTGCTTTTTTTTCCCCCTCTGCCTCCGTTGCGGTCCCGATTCCCGGTCGATAGCCAGAACTTCAGAAAGCTCTGCCTCGGAGCTCTTGAACCAAATCTTCCTCGATCAACGTCGCCAGTTCACATCAGACCATGTCGGACCCTCTCCAGGTTGCAGGGAAAAGAAAGCGAGCCAGTACGTCCAGCAATCCAATTAGAACCGCGCGGTTTCGTCTCATCGGGGCGTCCGATTCACTCATCTCGATCCCAATAATCCCTCCTCCCTCTGCCATCACCCCCCTGTCCCTCTGGCATCTCGTGCATTCCCCGCCTTCTTTTCGTCCTTATCTCCAACGCGGGAGATCAACATTCTTTTCCTTCACTGTCGTCTTTATTTTCAGGCGTCTCACCACTGACCCCCCTCCCCCAACCTGATTGCCTGTATCACTGCCTCTCTTCAATTTTCAAATCTCCGGTTCTTGATTTTTATCTCCTCTTTCGCACTGCCCTAGTCTTCAAACTGCGCAATTACCGACTGCGTGATTTTTTTTTTTTTTTTTTTTTTTTTCTCTGTGGATCAACATAAAAAATGGTAGCTAACCTGACTCAACCCGCAGGGACGCAGTCCTGCCCGCCTCCCGAATTGCCACAGCTCGTTGCGGAGCAGCATGCTCCTATCCCCGCCCATGACAAGGAGACCCAGCGTTTGATCGTCGTTCTCTCCCATGCCAGCTTGGAAACCTACAAGGCTTCGAGCGGGCGCAACGGCTCAGGCCGTGATGAGAAGTACTCTTTGCTCAACAGCGACGAGCACATCGGTGTCATGCGCAAGATGAACCGGGACATCAGCGAGGCTCGCCCGGATATTACACATCAGGTCGGTTGCTCCCCGGGCTCGTCAGCCAAGTACTGGCAAATTGCTGACGATATTTGATTTCTAGTGCCTGCTCACCCTGCTCGACTCCCCCGTGAACAAGGCCGGCAAGCTGCAGATCTTTATCCACACCGCCAAGGGCGTTTTGATCGAAGTGAACCCCACCGTTCGCATTCCCCGTACGTTCAAGCGGTTTGCCGGTTTGATGGTCCAGCTCCTCCACCGCCTCTCCATCCGTTCCACCAACTCCCAGGAAAAGCTCCTGAAGGTCATCAAGAACCCCATCACCGACCACCTGCCCCCCAACTGCCGTAAGGTGACCCTCAGTTTCGAAGCCCCCGTGGTGCGTACCCGGGACTACATCGAGTCGCTGGGCCCCAAGGAGAGCGTGTGTATCTTTGTGGGCGCCATGGCCAAGGGTCACGATGATTTTGCCGACTCTTTCAAGGATGACACGATCAGTATCAGCAACTACAGCTTGAGTGCGAGTGTTGCATGCAGCAAGTTCTGCCATGCCGCCGAGGAAGTGTGGGATATTGTCTGAGCGAGGCACGATTGATGCTCCTATCCCGCTTCTTAGAAACGGCCAAAGCTTGACGAGGTGACGAATTTCCTTGCGCTGATACACTGGAAGGGCATGATCGAGAACGGTAAGCGGGTCCTAGATCGGGGACGAACTTGTCTTCCGCGCGCTGTCGCTTTCTCTCTGCCTGGGTGGATTTGCATCGCTTGCTGTTATCTGCACGTCTTGATGGGTTTTCGTGTCTTTCTCGCGCCTCGCATCGCGGTCGCCGCTCGGCCGCTGGATGCGATATGGAAACTAAGATCACATCATATTTATGGACCTCGTGACGCACTGCCGGCCCCCTTTTGGCGGGCCGGCACCGGGGTCACTGCGCGGCAACCCTGCTCCGGTCTCTTCTGGTAGATGCCTCTGTTTTGAGTTCTGCAGGATCGATTGTCTTGACGCGGGTCTGGGTTCATTTCCAATGTCTATGTGGGTGATCTGGATGATCTATTGCTCTGTAATCTCGAATGCCCTGGTAGGGTGTTGTATAGTGTCGCCGTCCTGCACTTGGGGCAAATATACATACACGCGAATACACCCGATACATATTTCTATGAATGGAGAAAACCAAACGGTCTCGGATGGCTTCGAAACCCGCCATGCAGCGCCCCTGATACTCGTCCCTGACTTCTCCGCCTCGTTGCCCTCGCCCTTGGCCTGTAGGTGTCCCGCCGCTCGACTGGCAGGTCCGTTAGTGTCGTAGACCCAGTAGTGGATGCACGTGATCGATAGTAGATAGGTGGTGGTGGTTGGGACTCTGGTGAGAGGAGTCCCGCGGTCATGGCGCTGGTGGATGGTGACGTTTCTTGCCTCAAAGAACCAATCCCATCGACGGGGAGAGTAGAGCCGATCGCACCACGAGAAGGAGGGTCGGAATCATTGTCGAGGCGCAAGTGTAGAACCGGGAAAAGTGGATGGGAGAAGGGCAACCCGACGGATGGATGGTGCCTCAGGCCGGAGGTCGACCCCTTCCTTCTTCTTCTTCTTCTTCTTCTTCTTCTTCTTCTTCTTCTTCTACGGAAGTATTTGCTTGTGGTTTGTCTCCTCTCACGTCGGCTCTCCCCTGAGTCCTGACCTCTCTGGCTGTCCTCGTCGCCTCCCCCCGTCCTCAGTTACGAGGAACTGAACTCTGACTCACCCCCTCAGGGTCTGTCAGTCGGTACTCAGTGGAGAGCATTATTGTTACAACTTGATGACCAGAGTCAATCGGGTGGCGCCGGTGGCTGGGGATGGAGTCTCCAGTTCGACGTGGCATGCAGCCATCGCAGCAGGTGGATCGCCCGCTTGGTTCGATGGATTTACTCCGTACATGAAACCAATGGATGATCAAAGTCATCTGAATGATCATGATGATGCTGTTGGCTGATGGTCACCAGAAACACCACCTCTCAGAGGGGCGGCCAACACCCTCCTCCGTTGGACGATGACCACCCGCCCATGATGTTCGCTTCCTTCCACCGTGACTTCCGAAGAATTCCTGTTCAGGTTGTTCTAGATGCCCCTACCTCATTCTTGCCCAGGGGGGGGGGGGATGATCCACGCCGCAGAGTCGCTAGAATGGAGCACATTTGGCGGTCAGATCGCACCGGCCGGCGACTAACAGCAGCAGATGTGCCCGAAGCAGGAACCAAACCCCCCCATCGGTCAAGCAGATTTGCCCCTCAGTGGCACTCCCCTCCCTCAGCACGGTTGCTTGCTGACATGCCCGCCTGCGATTCGTTGTTCCCTCGTGATTGGTGACCCCCCAAAGGCGTCCAATGTCCAATCCCTTGCCCTAGCCGAGTGAGCCCGCGTTGCAAATTGCAATAGTTTAGGTCTTCAGGAAAGTCAAGTGAAGCCCCCCCCCCAAATCCCTTGGCTGGCGCCGGGCTACGCACCTGTCGCGGTTTCAGCGTCTCTCTCCTCTCTCGTTTGGTAACCGTCGTCTCCACCCCTGCCAATCCCCTTCATCCACCTTGTCCTGGACCCTCTCGCCTCACTCGAGATTCTTTCTTGACAAGATGCTCCTGTTTGCGCTTGGCTCCTGCTTGACCCCCACCGTTTTCTGATAGGCGCCCCGTCCGCCGTCGACAGGGCCACCTACAGCACCGTCCGCCGGCTTTCCCCACGATGACCTGGCGGCCATCCTGAGACTTCGTACCCCTCGTTGTTAGCTTCACCGAAAAAGTAACATCATGGGTCGTCTGAGTATCGGAGAGGGCGGCAGCCTTCCGATAGCAGCCAGGAGCGAGCCTATCCATTTTGGCAGCAGCCTGCAGAGCCCGGATGAGGTTGATGCCTCGCGGATACTGGGCATCGTCCGGATGCCGTGCAAGTCTATGCAAGACTGCCTGCGATAACCGGCCTAGTCGTGCTCCACGATTGGAACAACTGGTCTCCTTCCCATGATAATTTGGTCCCCTGTTAGCTCCTGACCGCTCATGATTGGATCCCAAGTTGGGCATTTCGGGAGCATACTCCTGAGTCCTAAGGTCGGCCTGCATCTTGCCTCGAAATTCTAGTGCTGGTTCTCGGCTGGTCCCTCCTATTCCTCTCTCCTGATTTCATGCTCTTGGATCCCTCCAGTCTCTGTGTATATATATATCTCTCTTCCTCATCTCTTACTCGCTTCTATTCTACAATCGACTTTGGTCTGTCTTGCTGGTGGATCTATCCATCCACCTGAGATCTATTTTATTCTCTTGTTGCTACCCCTCCGTACCTCTCCCCCTGACCACATCTACTTCCGCAACTCGCAGAGGGCTCTACCCAGCGAGTCCATACAGACAGACATGCCTGTCTCACATCTAACCCTGACGGTTGCCCACCTGCCTACTTCGACATCTTTCTTCCTTTCTTGTCTACAGCCTCTGGGGTACCAATTCATTGGGCGCCATGATGACTACATTGGCTTCGGTCAAAAGACCGGCGAGCCCGCAGACTTCTGGATCACCGAGCAAAAACCAGGGTAGGTGACCCCTCCTCCCCGGCCAACTTCCACTTATATCTGTGATAGTCACTGACTGCGACCTTCTAGCGTTCCTGCGGGTGCCGCTCATGTCGCCTTTCCCGCAACCTCCAAGGACGCTGTGAGCGCCTTCTTCATCAATGCCCTAAAGGCGGGTGGTAAAATCCATGGCGAGCCCAAGCAGCGCGACTCAGACTCCGGCTACTACAGCGCAGCCGTCATTGACTTCGATGGCAACAGCATCGAGGCAGTATACCGCCCTAGCATCTCCTCGGCCCGGTCAGAGGTCAAATCAGAGGTCCGGTCCGTAGCCAAGTCCGAGGTCAAGTCTGAGCTCAGCCGGCCGGCCCTGGCTTTGCTCGAAAATGGCTCGGTTGTGTCGAAGGCGAGCAGCAAAGTCAGTTCCGTCAGACCTGAAAGCGTAGCGCCTCCCAGGTCTGAAGCCCGCTCGTACGCTTCCAAGGCCACGACTGCCGTCGAGAGACTGCCTCCGCCGTCGGAGCGTGCCCCGTCAGTTGTCAGCCGTGATATCCAGCAGGCTCCCACGGTGATCACCCGCGAGATCCAGCCGGCCCCGTCGCCCACCTATATCGTTCACCACACCACTCACACCACCACCACCCAGAAGGCTGACGACGGCAAGACGGCCAAAACCATTGTCGGCACCCTGATTGGTGCTGCTGCGGGCGCCGCACTCGCCTATGCAATGACTAAATCCGACTCCACGGAAGCATCCGAGACCACGCCGCCCCCGTCGTATTCTCCCCGCGACATCGCGCAGTTGCTCTCCCCGTCTCAAGCACCTTCCCAGGCCCAGGACGAGTATCCGGGCTTCAGGGCCATCGAGGCTCCCCCTCCGCGGAGCGTCTATTCTTCGCGATCCGACGCCCGCCCCAGTCTCACTCGCAGTGTGACCTCGAAGAACCCTCGCGCCAGCACCATCTACGAGGGCACCGAATTTGTCCCCCGGGGTAGCGGCGGTAGCGTCTATCTCGACGAGAACGGCCGCCGGGCCTCCGATGGAAGCGTGTACACCACCAAGGATATCCCCCTGCGGGCGATCGAGTACGCCCCGCCGGCCGATCCCCGCGGCTACCAGAACACCCTGGTCAGCAGCTTCCACGACAAATCGCGGGCAGTGGACGGGGCGAGTGTGTATTCGTCCTCCACAGTCCGTTCCCCCTCCAAGGCCAACTACCAGGAGTCCCACCATAGCTCTCATCACTCATCACACCACTCTTCCTACCACTCCGTGACCCGTTCCCAGGCCGGCAGTACTGCCTCTTCCAACCGCACTGCCCGCCAGGCGCCTCTCCCGGAAGGTTCCATTGCCTCCTTTACCTCCTACCGCAGCGCTACCAAATCGGGTGTCTCGGCTCGCCAGGTTCCTCTTCCCGAGAGTGTCGTGGATCTCGATGTTCAAAGCCATGTCACCCCCGACGATTCGATCAGCCAGGTGGACGACTCCCGGCGGTCCTCCTACTCCCACCGGTCGCATGCGTCTAAGCCTGCCTCCCGGGTGTCCAAGCACTCGAAGTTTGACGAACCCGTCAAGCCCAGCGACAGCGTCAGCCAAGTCTCTACCAACGTCTCCAAGGCCTCTCAGCGGACCATGAAAGCCGGTGGTGAGGGCAGCGGCGGCAGCATCGCTCCCTCCAAGGCAGCGTCAAAAGTCAGTCGCAGAACTACCAGCCAGGTAGCCTAGACCGGAACTCCATCATGTCATGTTCCCTTCTTCTCCATCACTTTTATTACTCTTCTTCTCACTCCACAGCACCCAAGTGCTCGCGATAATCTATCTATCCACCGATCGACAGGCATGGCCTTGGACTATCTGCCCTGGCAATTATATCAACACTTATATTGCATTACTTACTTGTACGTGAGGCATCTTTGTTTCTCTACACATTGAAGATTTGGACGAGCATGAAATAAGGCGTTTTGTTTTTAATCATTGTCTAATATATGCGGGTTGGTTATGTCGCTTTGTCTTGTTTTACTTACTTCAATACGGTCTCGCATTTCATCTTCTACACTATACAAGAACTGCATACATATGTGGAAATTCTTTTCGAATTTATGGGCCTTTTTCCATATTTTGAGCATTAAGGAGCCAGCCACTGTTGGTCAGCATTGGGGCGAAGCATTGATTGAATGCATAGTTAGCTGTCGGGTGTCCTGGATTAATTAGATTTCGGGTGTCCTTCGAGGACGATCATTATCCCATTCGTTGGTTCAACAATTGCATACACCGCCATTCTGAGTCAAAGGTCATGCCTAGTGACCATCTGCTACGTACTACGCAGTACTAGATGGGTTACGTAGCATCTACGACAACCAAACACGGCTCGATCCACTGGCTGCATTGGTCTTTTTTGCTCGAGATTCGCTATTGGATACAACCCGCCAATCGCCACCAGCGGCATCGCCATTCATCACCTCCCTGGCCTCTCCTCATCCCCCTTCCACCACCTCAGGCAAGCCTCACGACCGTACCAGCAACATCCTCCCCCCAGCCCCGACCCGGGGAAATTCGAAACCACGCGCATCCCGGGTCTTATGTTCATCAGGTAACATTTATCCGACTCCGTCGAGTGAAATAAAACATGCCATGAATGCATAATGAGAAGTGGTCATAATGATCGTTGGATATGACATTTTCCGCCAAAAGGAGAAAGCGAAATAAGGGGTAAACGCGGAATTTCAGACACACGCAAATTGTTCACAAAAGCACGGAAAGGATCTACGATCACGGTACGCCAGGCTTCGGATCTGATCTAACGGAGAGAAAGAAGACGCAGAAGCGGATTGGGAAGACCAAGGTGGCCGTGGAAACTTGAATTGCGAAGATCAAATGGCATATTTGCGAGTCCATTCACGCGCGGTCGCCTCGTAGCGGGGGCGGTCCGTCTTGTACACGTGAGCGATTTCCGGCACCAACGGGTCGTCGGGGTTGGGATCTGTGAGCATCGAGCAGATTGAGAGCAGCACTGTAAGAAGCAAATTAGTCTCTACACGGTCGGAACGGGCGGGAGACGGGACGGGGGGGGCGAACCCTTGGAGATCGTGAGAGCAGGGCTCCACTGGTCTCTGAGAATGTCGAGGCAGATGCTGCCGTTGGAGTTGATGTTGGGATGGTAGATCCGGGTGGTGAAGTTGACCTTCGGGGGCTTGAATGGGTAATCGGTTGGGAAGTGGATGTTCAGGAAGAAAACACCTCCCGAGTATGGAGAGTCACCCTGGTGACGATCGCATCAGCAAAATGATCTCTATATGAGGTAACATAGCTATAGGATGCCGCCGAGGGCCGCAAGGTCCTCTTGTCGATCAAATAGAACAAAGGCTCTTCTTTAACATCCGGGCGCCACCAAAAAGTCTCCGGGGGATACTCACAGGACCCATGATGGTTGCTTGCCAGTGGAACTGTGCAGCAAGACTACTTGTCAGCATTCATATCTAGACAATGGACTGTGACGATAGGGGGTTGTTGCGCAGATGTGCGTAGGGCTGCCCCGCCGCAGGCGGTAGGAGCGGCGATGCGACCGTCTGGAACGAGGGGTCGGAGGGGTCAAAACCATACCAGGTCATCTCCCGAGGGACCAGCAGAGCAGGAGGAGGGGGGATCACTGTAAGATCGAAGACCACCGCATTAGCGTGATTCTATACAAGACTCTGGCAATATGACACCAGAGGCGCTGTTTGGCGGAGGGAAGCGGCGCCCCGCGGCCGTGGTGGGGTGTGTAACACCAGGCGGCATCCAGGAAGAGGGGAACAGAGAGGGTTGGGGGCATCACTTACCGGCCGAGGTCAGTGAGTTCCTTGTTAATTCTCTTGAGAGCCATGGTGAAAAAGATGTGATGTGAAAAGAAAGGAGAGGATCTCCTAGATTAGGTGGAAAAGCGAGTGGTATTGAATTTGAAGGTGGAAATCTGCACACGAGGATTCCGGGTCAGCAACGAAGGCAGTGTAGAAACGGAGGGGACGACGACGAGAGAAGATGAAGTGTAGAAGATAACAATGTCGACTAGACAGGAGGGGAAGATCCAGGGAGGAGGGGGAGTGGCTGGACTGGAGTGGTGGTGGAGGGAGACTCACCGTGGGCTGATTACGTCGGAAGACGAAGAGGGGGGGGGAATTGGGCTGAGGGAAGAAGAGAGAGAGAAGAGAGAGAGAGAGAAAGAAAGGGAAGTGGACGGGATCGAGCGAGAAAGAGGGAAAGTCACCAGCCCCCCATCACGCCGTATTACCCGTCATTACCGACCCGTCCACTCGCCGGGTGGCCTTAGTCAGGCATCTTTCAGCCACACGGCGCCACACCCCTCCTCCCCCCATCCATCGTCATTGAGGATTTGACCTCATGCTGCAAGGTTATTATTGCACTCCGACCTTTAGATATCTAGATAAATAGAACCTAAATATCTTGCCAACACTCCGCGCCCGTCCCCATCAGTATCAGTATCCGTATCCCACCCACTCACCTCATCCTCCCCCAACATCAATCCCTCAATGCACATGAACAACCCCTCCATCCACCCAGCCACAGTCTCGGGTCCCCTCCCAGACGGAAATCGGACGGGCAAAACCGATACCTACTACTACTAGTAGTAGGCATGTCCACTCTCGCTGGTGGCCACTTATTTCCCAATGCTGGTTCTGCCCGTTAACTGGGCCAACATCACGAAAATGGATTTTTTTTTTTTTTTTTTTTTTTTTTTTCGCTTTTCTCCTGGTAATTTAACCAGTAATCCACTGCGGACGTCATACACCACTCTCCCAGGCTCTCTTACTAGTTACTATAGTGCACCCTGCATAGTATACACCATGCATGCAACTTCCCAAAAGATACTCCGATATATATTAGGGTCGTATACATGTAAATTGGATGCACACTCAAGCCTAAGATCTACTACCTACCCAATAATCTTTTCCTGTCATTTTTATTCTCCAACTGAAAATACGGAGTGGTCTCAAATAAACTACTATCTAGCCCCATCGACTCCTCAGTCCGGTGCCTTTCCTCCCCCCCCCCCCCCCCCTTTCTTTCCAACTGAATTTGGTAGTGTCTGTGCCACATGAATCTGAAATTGGTGCACAGCAGTGGCGACGGCTAAGAAGAATCAAGAACAGGAATAGTGTTTATTCCCGACTAAGTAAGAATCATAACCCCACTCGATAGGAAGGTTACTACAACTTGCCCCGCCCCTCTTCCGGAAAACAAGACTCGAATCACTGGTGAGATACTGTTCATTGCCGAACGGAGTGTGGTTTTTATACTTTAGACTTATCCGGTGGTTAGGGTGGGAGAGATGGTAATTCTTCCGCCGAGCGGCGAAACGCTCCGTGACTCAGGGAAAATTACCAGTTTTCAATCATGGATGGTTTGGAAGCCTTGCCACGTGGCGCAGCAGTGTTCTCACGTGATATCAGATGAGATGGCTGTTTCTGGAAGGGTCGGTGGGATTCAGTGGTTACATTCATGGCATAGGGAAGGTGTGGATAGTTGTTCTGCCTTCGTCAGGGCAGGGTGTATATGTACATATGACGAGAACATCCATCAGGTGGACACGATGCTCCGGGGAACGTAGAGCATCTAGATCGTGTATAGGTTTGCTGCTTAGACAAATGCCTGCACGCCAGTGATGGCACGTCCTAGGATCAAGGCTGCGTAGTCCAGTAGTTAGTCGTCGACTTCAGGATGCAGGGGATGTAGCACTCACAGTGGATATCGCTTTGTCCCTCGTAGGTCTGCACCACAAACAAGTTGGCGACATGCCGTGCAATATGGTACTCGTCGCTGGCGGCATTACCGCCGAAAATTTCCTGAAGTCTGTTGTGAAAGTAAAGCATTATGTCAGCCTGATTTCTTGCAGACAATCTCATGCCGGAGGCACAAGAAACAAGAAAAGGAAGATGCATACATCCGAGAGTTCGCCAGGGCTCGATCACAGTTCTGTCGCTTAACCATAGAGATCATTTCCGGCGTGCACTTTCCGGCATCCTTCAGCCTGGCTACCTGCGTCGCAGCTAGAGTACCATACGCGGCATCCGTGGCGGCATCCGCCAACTTCTTCTGAATCAGTTGGTACTTCGCCAACGGATTGCCCTTGAACTGCTTGCGCTCCAACGCGTAGGTGCGCGCGCGGCTCAGGCAATCTTCAAGGGCACCCATGGCTCCGAAGGCGATACCCAAACGGGCACTGTTGAGGCAGGTAAAAGGACCAGCGAGACCCTGGACTTCAGGGAACATATTCTCCGCAGGCACAGGGCAGTCGTCCAACTGGATCATACCGGTGATTGAAGCACGTAGCGCAGTCTTATTCTTGATGGCGGGCGTCTCCAGGGTGCCTGGTGGGCATTGACTGCGCTCCACCACAAATCCGCGGATCTTGCCCATGGTCTGCAGTTTAGCCCAGACAACCATGATGTCGGAGATAGGAGAGTTGGTGATCCAGGTCTTTGTGCCAGACAACAGATAATATCCCTTCTTGGTAGGATGCTCCCGCGCAACCGTCTCCATCGAGCCAGGGTCAGAGCCATGATTGGGTTCTGTGAGACCAAAGCATCCAGCCAGCTTTCCCTTCGCCAGATCCGGTAGGAGTCTGTCCTTGAGCTCCTGGGTCCCAAAGTCATGAATGGCCGTCATTGCCAGAGAGCTCTGCACGGACATTCCCGAGCGATATCCTGAGTCCACGCGCTCCACTTCCTTTGTGATCAAGCCGGAGGCAACCGTGCTCACGCCAGCGCAACCATATCCTTCAATGCTCGCTCCGAGGAGGCCTAGTTCGCCCATCTCAGTTAGGATCTGGCGGTCATAGTTCTCGTTCCGGTAGGCATCTAGCAGGCGCATCCTAATTAGCCACCCTATTCATCAAGCGGATAATCAATGCATGGGAGTTCTCTGAATAAAATCGTCTCCGCGCACAGCGTACCTAGAATGCGGGGTAGCAGTCGCTCCTGACAGTATTGTCGAGCCGTATCCTGAATAGCCAATTCCTCTTCTGTGTACAGTTCCGATGCGACTAAGGGATCCTCCCAGTTGAAAGCAGTTGCGTATCCCCGGACCGAAGCATTGCGCGAAGCCGCGGGCGCCCTGCACAGGCGGTTTGCGGACTGGAGGTGGCGCGCAGCCGTGCGGAAGACTGATGGATTCATGGTCGGAGATTGAAGTGACACCAAGGGTAGAGTTGCGATGAAATATCTGCGACAAGAGGGGGTCAATTGAAGAGCGCAGGACTCTCGGATGTGTCCAGATGATAGGACAGCTAACTGGGCTTGCGACACTTGCGGGGAGAGTTCCAGCCTCGGCAATCCGTCGGAACGGCGGCCGGGCAGGACAGTATGTGCGAAACTTACCCAACGGCACACGACCACGCTGGGAATGCAATGGTGCTGGGGTTTGCTGGGATGAGAGACAAGCTAAAATATTCTACATGTTCTTCGTCGCCTTTATATCACTGACAGACCAAGACTCTCCAACCGAGCCGCGGAAGACTCTCGCCGCAGCCGACCTCGGGTGACATCCCGTTCCGTCGGCGATGGCGCCCAATAACCGGCTCACCTCAGACCGATATAGATACTACACACTCGACCTTTTGCTCAGGCTTGGGGTGCAGCCATCGTGGATTTCGTGACCAGCCTACTGAAACATGGCTGTATGCCGTTTCCTTACAGCGTCTATCTACCAGGGGGAACGCAGTTAGAGACACTCCAGGGCCAGGCCGAGAAGGCCCTTGGGGTGTAATGTATGAGCTTGAGCCTTATATAACGTTATTAACGGAGCTGTATCCCCAAAGAAATAGACCACGCCCATCTAGGTTTCCTTCTCTGTCCTGCATCCGCATCACGCACAAGTCCTGCCCCTGCCCAGGGGAGGATGCAACGTTTCAAGCAGGCATCTGGGACTGAAGAAAATCAAAGACCCCGGTTGGGAAGTAGTCCTCATCGAAGCCCCAGAGATCAGCCATCATGGGATCGACGGACCCTGCAGAGAGACCGGTCTGTTGCTTTGCCTGCGTTGCCTCGGAATCGAAGCTGTTTCCCCTCTCCGCGGACAGGGGAGCAACGCCCAACAACGGAGGAGGATGATTTAGTATCGTGTCCCGTTCGCCCAGAGGCTGAGCCCCAGGGATAATGATAGGTTTAAACATCGACGAGTTGTCAAGGGAACTGTGTGCCAGGGAGTGGTTATTTCCACAGTTCCTCTTCGCCCATTCCTCCAACCCCGTAAGCATCTTTCTCAGACCACGGGCTATATGGTGACTGAGGTGATGCTCGCTTGCACGCTTGCTACAGGAAACCATCATCTCAACAATCCGGCCGACCAATTCGCGCACGTACGCGACATCGATGAGTAGGCCAGCCGATGAAATGGAGTTCTGCTGGCCTTGGTTACTGGAATTGTTGTTGGAGCAGCCCTTGGCAGCGATCTTCAGCAGAAACACGGCCGCAAAAGTGATCATGCTGTGGAGGTACAGGGGAACACCAACTAAAGCCCTCTGGATATCTGGTTCATCCAGAACGACCAAAAGCGTGTCAATAGCAGACTGGATGGCCAGGTTCGCTCGTTTCTTTCGCTGACTAGACATGTAACGTGTCGATATCGAAGAGTGGTAGGTCCGCAAAGCCACCGAATTCAGCTGTAGACGAGAAAAATGATAATGCAGATTGACAGCCCTGTAAGGATACGCACCGACATATCGACTCCCAACTAATGGTAGGAGCCACGTTAGCGAATCTGGACGATGAGATGATACGGCGTGATACACTGTACCTAGACGGGGATACCAGGAGGTCCGCCAGTCCTCAAGATCGGCGTCGAATTTTTCGATTGTTGAGAATTGGCTGTCGGGTACTTCC
This sequence comes from Aspergillus carbonarius ITEM 5010, assembly GCA_001990825.1. Lineage (NCBI taxonomy): Eukaryota > Fungi > Ascomycota > Eurotiomycetes > Eurotiales > Aspergillaceae > Aspergillus > Aspergillus carbonarius. The sequence continues at coordinate 244,942 of KV907495.1, forward strand.
AGGTCAACATCAGGCCCAAAGGCATGATATATCCGAGTCAGGATAATAAACAAATCGACCTGGCTGTGCAAACGCAGATCGCCTTGTTGAACGTTAGGAGTAAGAGTGAATGTATTGTGGTTCGTAATACTCTGATCCTCATGGATGATCGGTGGTCGTCCATAGGCGATAGAGAAGTGGTGCTCTAAGGTCTAAGGAGGTTAGTCTCGTTGCGCGAAGCACAACAACGGCCAATCCTGATAGCGTAGGGACGTACATAAAGGAGATACCACAGCCTAGCTTGTTCTATATGCTCCGGGGATCCTTGAGTGGCTTTTCGGTAAGACTGGTGTAGGTTGCGCTCGGTGGCAATCCGGACTGCATACCCGGACAGCTTCCAGCTTACGTCCGCAAGCCAAAAGGCGCCTATACATAACGCGCGCAAATCATCCAGTGTGTGGTGTCTGTCTAGCATTGATTCTGATGCTAATCTAGCGAACTCCGTATAGCAAATATCGAAAGTCCGTTCTTTCTTGGGCATATGAAGAGCCGTGACAGCCAGGATGGCGGCGGAGAGCATCGAGGAAGAGTTTCTCACAGAGGTAAGGTCTTTGTGGTCCAGTAATATCCCATCCCAAAGATAACGGCTAAGTACTTGATCAAAGTAGGAGAACAGCTCCTCTGCCTCGTGTAAGTCTACCACTCCCCGCGAAACGAAATCGCTGACAAGAGCCCGATCTGGAGCATGATGTCTCCCCGGTGACGTTGTCTGAATATCACTCAACTGAGTCACTTCGTACAGACTCCCCATCGGAGCAGTGACTAGTGAGGAGGCTCCGTTTTCTTCCCTGTCAAGGGCATATTGTGAGTGTTGTTGAAACGTCGTGTCGGACGTACCAGACTCATGTGCTCCTCTTTGCGCGCTAGTCTCGAGCGACTCTGGTCCGGCATCATGACCCGTCGAAAGAGGCGTATCCTCCATTGACACCGTGGAATCTTGCCGATCCCTTTTCTTGAGTGGTGGTTCCGCCGACTTTCTGACAGCTTGATAATGTGTGAGATCCGGTAATTGAGCTTTTCGGAGCAAATCTGCCATTGCGAGCTCCATGGTGGCCTTCCATCTAAAGAGCCGCCGGTGATGGTTAGCCGTGTGGTACAGATAGGGCAAAGGGCATGATTACTCCGTCTCGTCGTCCAGCAACGTCTGAAGGCTCTTGTTGACGATACAATCCAAGCCCATGCGGCGGCATCTATGGCAAACGGACTCCCCCGCATTCATATCGCAGCGGACCTTATGCCGCTTGCATTCCGTGCAGGCACGGATCCTGCGCGAGATTTTGGGAACATGCCTCGGGCTTTGCTGAGAGTCATTTTCCGGGGTCGGATGTGGGCGTGGCTCTGGAGGGGATGAGGCGTCACCATTAGACTCGAATTGAAGACGGCTTCGCTTCATGATGCCGATGCGCGCATCGTCATGGGCAGATCATGTAGCTAGCTTGGGTGGGGGTGGCTCGACCTAAATCTACCAAGACAAGACCAACGGCACGAAGCAGAGACGAGGAAAAGAGAGGGGTTTGGGGCTGGGCATGGCAGATGCTGGCGGTTGCTTTCCCGTGAGCTGCGATTTGCCTACTCGACCGAGACGGCCAGGCCCGATAACAGACGGCGCCTTACTGCTTCGGTCCGAGTTGGCCTGCACGGGGTTCATGGCGGTGGGGCCTGAGGGCCTTGCAGCCTGAGCCGGATTATGTAAGAGGAACCGGGGAACCTTCCATCCGCGGGGGGGGAACCGCGCCTGTCACGTGTGGCGTAGCTGGCCGGGTTCCGCTAAACCAAACTGGGTCTAATGATGACCGCATGGCGCGTGTGCTCCGCGGCGCGTTCCTGTCGCGGCTAGGAGAAGCCCGGCCTGCGAATTTTCTTGACAACCACATGCGCCAGCTGGGAAATCTCACCTCTTCCGCTGGTCTTTGAGTGCAGAGCAGATTTCAAAATGGGTATCAAACGTGAGTGGATGGTTGTTCTTCATCCCCCATCCTCTCGAAGGAGACCGCCGTGCCGCAGCACAACTCATCCCAAGAGCCCATAGGAAGCTGACCATAGCCAGAGCTGTACGCGGTCATTTCGGAGAACGCCCCAGATGCCGTCAAGGCAGGGGATATCAAGAACCACTTCGGACGAAAGGTCGCCATCGTATGTTAAGCCTCCCTATCCTTATCTTAGTAGCTCACGGGAAGCCGTTCGCTTGGCAGGCAAAGCTGACCCGACTGGACCTTATAGGATGCGTAGGCTCTTCCTGTCCTGAAGATCCAACTGCTCTCTTCCACTAACGCTGTACAGTTCCATGAGTATCTACAGCTTCCTAATTGCCGTTCGTTCCGAAGGTCAACAGCTCATGAGCGACACCGGCGAGACAACGTCGCATTTGATGGGCATGTTCTACCGTACCCTGCGCATGGTCGACAATGGGATCAAGCCTCTGTACGTTTTTGATGGAGCTCCGCCAAAGCTCAAGTCCGGCGAGCTAGCCAAGCGTTTTGCTCGGAAGAGTGAGGCGACCGAGGCTCACGAGGAGGCCAAGGAGACCGGTACGGCGGAGGACGTCGAGAAGTTCTCGCGACGGACAGTGCGGGTCACCAGGGAGCACAATGCGGAATGTAAAAAGCTTCTGAAGCTAATGGGCATTCCGTACATCGATGCTCCCACCGAAGCAGAGGCGCAGTGCGCAGTGCTCGCGCGCGCTGGAAAGGTTTACGCGGCTGCTTCGGAAGATATGGACACACTGTGCTTTGAGACACCCATCCTTCTGCGACATCTTACGTTCAGCGAGCAGAGAAAGGAGCCCATCCAGGAGATTCATCTTAACCGTGCGCTGGAAGGGCTTGGCATGGACCGCAAGCAGGTAGAACTCCCCGGATCCATGCTAAACTGTCTCGTAGAAGCTCACATGTGCTACAGTTCATTGATCTCTGCATTTTGCTGGGCTGCGACTACCTGGAACCCATTCCCAAGGTCGGACCAAACACGGCGCTGAAGCTGATCCGGGACCACGGAAGTCTGGAGAAGGTGGTCGAATTCATGGAGAACGATCCGAAGAAGAAGTTTGTTATCCCGGAAGACTGGCCATACCAAGATGCCCGGGAGCTCTTCCTTAACCCGGACGTGAGAGACGCCAACGACCCCGAATGCGACTTCAAATGGGAAGCGCCCGACGTGCCGGGTCTGATAGATTTCCTGGTCAAGGATAAGGGCTTCAATGAAGACCGCGTCAAGAATGGAGCTGCTCGCTTGCAGAAAAACCTGAAGTCCGCTCAACAATCCCGCTTGGAGGGCTTCTTCAAGCCGGTGGTCAAGACGGATGCAGAGAAGGCGAATTTGAAGCGCAAGCACGACGAGAAGTTGCAGGAGCAGAAGAAGCGGAAGAAAGAGGAGGCCAAGGCCAAGAAAGAGGCCAAGTCACGGCCTCGCGGTGCCGGCTAGGAACCTGCAGTCAATGCTGGCCTACTTCGTAATAAAACCTCGCCCCTGTTGGTCCTTGCACAATGATTGGGGAAACAAACAGGGCGAAATGAACACAAAACAATTTTTCCAGCTGGATAATATGATTGATCGACACGGGGCGCCGAATGTCGGTGTATAGGGGACCGGACAGTTCTCATCATGGTTGGCGGCGTTTCTGGTTTGGCTTATATGCAGTACGGCGAGGCGTTTCAACGGCGGGATGCGCGAGTCCAGCATGCCACGTACTTACGACGTGGGGGTTTCTTTTGGTTGTCCTTGGGGGGGGGATAAAATGCATATGTAGATAAGGCAGATGACAATACACTCTGCAGAACTTTGTTGCCTGGCGTCTTGTCTCGAAAGGGGGTTCAGCCCGATTGGTAGTATTTCATCAGAGTTTGTAGGTCGGAAACGGATTCTTCGGTGAGACGACTAGCAGCGAGCCGAGGCGCACGCACTTGTCCAGGAATTCAGGTTTAATTGTGATCCCAATGACCATTTGAGCCACTCCGATGGGGAACCTATATTGATGTGTTGATATACCCCATCCTCAATGGTAGGACGGTGGTACGACTGCCCTGTTGGTGCCCGTGCCTGTGGTGGGGTCACGCGATGCTCTGCCCTTATAGATCGGATAGCCGGCGTGTGCTGGCTCAGCATGCGATGATGAAACTGTTTGTCGCACTTGATGGTCGATAGATGAATGGGTTCCAGAGGTACTTGGTAATTCAATACTACTACAGTTAACCGACACCATTGGGGGTTTTATGACCATAGTAGTACTCCACTGGATCGAGTGATCCAGACTTGGGTGAGGGAAATATATAACCAGGTTGCGGGCGGGGAAGAATGAGATCGACACCCACGGTTCAGGGTCGGAAGATGGACCTGCTCCGCAAGTCCATGAAAGTCGTAAGCAGGCAGCCATGCCGAAAGAATGGCTAATTCCGACAGCAAGCTAAGGTGATGCCTAGCAGGTGCCCTACTAAATCCCGCATCGTTGCGGCCGAGCGGGAGTAGATCCTGCATGCAGGTCGATTATCGAGGCCATCGGCAATGGGCCAAGCATTCCTCGAGATCGGTAGGTCTGCCCTCCGCTGTCATGTCCAATTTTGGATCCTGCCCATTGTAGGCTCTAGGAAGGTGATTTCTGGTGCAGAATGAAGGAGAGAGGTACGTGTTTGAGGGGAGGATCAAGAGGGGGGGATCTTCTTATCAGGACCCATGGGTTGGCATCAACCACTTGATATCAACCCCGACCAAGGATCGATCACAGCACTACAACGAGGCACGAAGCCATGCAGCCTACACCCAGTGAATGCTCTGATCCGTCCAAGCTGGCCAGATCAGGTGGGACGGGGAGCTTCCAGGTTTACGCCATGGGCATAGTCCTCGTCCGTCGAACCGCGAGCAACCGCCAAGCGAGCAAGCCGATGCGAACCACGGGATGGAAGTCCATGAGCTCTGGATCACACCGCAGGGACGGCGATCATAGGCCCTCTCCCCAGGCCCTTTCACGGCCTCCCGACGTGAAGCTAGCCCGGCTGGGGCACGCCCCCAAAGCCAAATCCATAACATCATCTCCCCTCGTGACCCCCGAGCCTCCGCACGAGGGAGACCAAGTGAAACAACGCCCCCCCCCGGTTGTTCCTTTTCATGGCCTGTCCCCCATCGGAAGGCCAATGGCTGCGGTCCATGTAAGGGGCTTGATATGGCGCTAACCCAGCTCTAATTTCTATGTTCACGGCGTAGGCTGCCAGGAGATCCATGAGCTTGATCGGACTGCAGAAGTAATCGGGCGGACACGGATTGGGGGGGGGGTGATCAGGAGCCCAGCGAGAATCGGGCCCCCAGAATCAGGATGCGCCTACAAATCTTCTTCGGTTGTGTACAGAATCTAAATCATAAGCCTGTATTTGATCTCCACATCACATCCAGTGGACTAGAAAATTGTATTGGAGAATGGAATGGGGATGCGAGTGAAGTTGGGGAGGGCGGATGCGAAAAGCATCACGACGGCACCCGAAATCCTGGGATGGAAAGAGCCGAGGGTTTAAGGCACCACATGAGTTCGTCCGCATTTCTCCCGGCGATCAAGCGATAGGAACATCACTTGGAATGTGCATCGACCAGCTCTTAGCCCTCAGTCGCCCATGGGAAAGGGGCAAGATTGAGGGGAAGCCAGCACGCGTAGGGTGTCGACAGCAGCGTTGTCGGATGCTGCGCGTCGAGAGCAGCAAGCAGCAAGTCGGGCCAGAAGGAATGTATGGGCATCTACAAGACGGCCTACGGGGAGTCACCACCGGGATGGAATCACATTGATCGGGCCACTAAACAGCCGAGAAAAAGACACAGTTCGTCGCGCCAGAAAAGCGAGCGAGGAAAAAAAAAGGGAAAGAGGGAAAAAAAAAGAGGAGAGGCAGAAAGGCCCTGACGTGTTGTGCTCGATTCTCCGCGAGGTGATCCTGTGTCAACACCCGCTGCCCTATAAAGCGCGGATGCCCCGCGGCCTTCCACCCCTTCCGTCGTCGACTGTTTTTCTCTTCTTCTGCTTCCATCCCACCTCCATCCACCTTGCTTCTCATCTCGATCCTGCCATCTTCCTCGTCAAGCCTTCCTCTCATATCCACCTTTCTTTCATCCCAAGAAATCCCCTTCTCCCTCTTCCAAGATGCCTCCCAAGAAGACCTCCACCACCTCGACCAAGAAGGTCGGCTCGAGCCACGCCTCCTACCGTGGTATGTTTTGACTGATCTTCCACCCCCACCACATCGCGTGAAACTGAAATGTATATTGTTTTTGTCGCGAATGCCTGCTGATTCTGTAAATATAGACATGATCAAGGATGCTATCCTGAATGTGAGTTAATCACGCTGTTCCCGCGGCGTGTTGGGATGACGGGCGCTGGGCGGGAAACCCCCCCCCCGACCGTGACACGTCTACCGTGCTTAATTGTCCCAACGCCCCATCGGGCCTCTGCTTGTTTCATTCCAAGCTGGTCGCTGACTTCTTTCGCAACAGCTGAAAGAGCGCAATGGTAGCAGGTAAGTTGATTCGTCTTTCTTGTCCCCGCCTGATGCAGGGTCCCGTTTCTCGGCGACGTGGCAACCCACGACGGTGCCCATGTCGCGATCCTGGCTGACTCGTCCTTTTTTCCCCCTCGCCATTAGCCGTCAGTCCATCAAGAAATACGTTCAGGCGAACAACAAAATTGCTTCCGCCTCCACCAACGCCTTCGATAGCCAGTTCAACAAGGCCATCAAGGCCGGTGTTGAGAAGGGCGAGTTCGTTCAGCCTAAGGGTAAGTTAAGCCGTCGCGCGCATTTCCCCTCTTCTGTATTCACGGCATTCGTCGCTCTTCGGAACACGAGAAGAGTTTTTGACTCCCATCTTCACGCGTTCTCTCTTCCCGCTCTCAATTTTTTGATGGGGTGTGTCAACTGACGCGTCGCAACTCCAGGCCCGTCTGGACCCGTGAAGCTTGCCAAGAAGGAGGCTACTCCCAAGCCTGCTGCTGCTAAGGTAAGTCATTATGAACCCGCCCCCCCCCCCTTCCTTCCAGACGAGAAAAAAAATCACTCATTTCGCCTATAGAAAACTTCCGCCACCAAGGCTGCTGCTCCGAAGAAGACTGCTACCAAGAAGGCCGAGAAGGCCGAGAAGGCTGAGAAGACCGAAAAGGCCGAGAAGCCCAAGGCCAAGAAGGCCACCACCACCGCCGTGAAGGGCACCACCACTGCTAAGAAGCCCGTTGGCCGACCCAAGGCTAACACCGCCAAGCCCCGCAAGGCCTCCACCACTGTACGTGATAGACCATTGCATCCTTTCCCCGGACACGGGATACTGATCTCGAAGCAGGCTCCCGCCGTTGTCGACAAGCCCAAGGTCCTCGGCACGACCAAGTCTGGCCGCGTGACCAAGACGACGGCTAAGCCTGCAGAGAAGGCTACCAAGAAGACCGCGAAGAAGGCTTAAAGTTCTGACTGTCTGGAGAATGGTTTCCAGCGACCATTTGAGTACGGCTCTTCCTAGTCTGTGATGTGTGCCCGAGGTAATCTCTCTGGGGCCATATCTCTTTCTCTCACTTCTGTTGTAATTTTTTGCTCCTTGGCCACTTTTTTCTTTATTCTTTTTGATCAACGGGGGAACTGGTTCTGGGATATGCTGTGGACTGTTTACTCTTTTGTTTTCACTCAAAGTCGGTTGGGTTGGCGTCTTGCGATGGATCTTGCAACGGGATATGTCTTCTTTTCTTGCCTGTTATGTTTGGGGCACCCGTCCAAGGGCAGGTGTAATGTTATGCAATGAAACTGCTTGTCCATTTCTTCCACCAGGCTCTTGATTCAAATGCTGTGTTGCAGGTGGGACGATGGTTCGGTAGAGACGTCATCTAGGCGTGGCTTATGGGGTGGTGGGCGTAAAGCTAGTAGCTGCAGTGCTAGGCTCGTGATGCACCGGGATTCGCGACTAGTGTGCGTGTAGGCCATCCTTGTAGCTCAGAAAGCCTGAAAGGCGCAATTTAAGCTTAATGTATGTATCCACGGGGTGCTTGGGAGTGGACCGGGCGGTGGATGGATATTTGATACGGAGCATGAGGTACCTACGGAGTAGTTTAGTAGGCTGACTCCGATGATTCGATACCGAGGCGTGGCCGGAAGGCGGATGCGCAGGACCGAACTCGCCCAAAAATAGCAATTTGCCCACTTACCTGTTCTCCGCTTTCCGCTGAGTCACGCGGACTTTGTGTTCATAACTCCGGAGTAGTGCCCGGGCTACGGTACGGTAGGTACGATACGCAAGGCGGGCTGTATGTGCCCCGTATTGGTATCCCGCGAAAAGAACCGGGACGTCAATGTTCTGCATGAACTCAACCTTGAGCCCAGAATGCCATCCCTAGGGCTGCCTTTTTTTTTTTTATCTATAGTCACGTTTTTGTTTATTATATATTTTTTTTTTTTTTTCCCGCTTATCGTCAGTTGGAAGATTTGCTGCAGCTGGCCCCATGCGCCTGGCCGACAAAGCTGGCGGAACATCGTCCCTACTGGGTCCATCTCATTGCGTCAGGGCAAGGAGGTGAGTGGTTTGGGGTGTGACGTTGGCATGATTGTCGATCATTAGAGCAGAACCCACAGGCCACTGGGTGCGGTGGGAGAACCATGGAGGTCTGCCTAAGCAGAAACGGGATTACGGAAGTCGTACCCTCAATTCGAGTCGGTTGCTGTATCGAATGCCACCATGTTTGAGAATTGAGACGCAGGATTATTAGGTGTTAGTATGCCCCCAGCCACCTGAGACTGTCCCCGGCTGAATCGGATACGGACAGCCATAATGGAATTATGAGCTGGGTGATAACAATGCTCTTGCAGTGGCAGTCATTTCCCCATTGCGGACGAAAGTCATTCTGGTTTGGGCTGGGACGTAATCAGCAAACCAAGGGGGGGGGAGGATGATTGATCACGGGGGGTTGATAATCCTATCTATGTCTGGAGAGTACCTACTTCATCCCCATCCCTGGTGGATGGCAAAGAAGCCAGGTGTTGGGTATCCCACCACTCTACTCCATACACAGGAGATCATTGCTACATAGTACGCACTAACCGTTCCCCATGATTAGGGGCCTTCTCCAGTACCTAGCTCGAACTCGATTGTCCAATCTAACATGTCATGGACGGGTGGAGACCGACAGATGGTCCTTATGGCTTATGCATCCTTGCTGTGCGTGCTCAATCTCTCCGGATATCGTTGTGTTGGTTGTCTCTTGCATGCAGCGTGGTAAGGAGGATGTACCTTACTGCCTCGTTCCTGTTGAGAGTTATTTCTGGCATTTGACTGAAGAACATCCGCCCTCCACCTGATAGGACACCTAGGGCATCCTTCCAGGGCCTAAGGGTTCAGGGTGTGAGGATGGAAGAAGGCACTTGGAAGCTGCCTGCGATGGGGTAATTATGCCAAGCCTCCTGATACCATACTTACATACTAGTACTCTCATACCGTATGTGTATGGATATCAAGGCAGTCATTTTTGGAGGAGGGGGGGGGAGGGGGGAAAGAGGGGAAGACCTGAGAGATAAGATGCATACATACTTTGCGCAGCTTGAGTATGATGATGATGAAGAAGGGAATGATGGGGATGATAGCGTCCTGACCGAGGATTTACTACTGGGGACACACCTTCTTGATCGAGGTGGGATGCTGGGCTATACATCGGGACACGGATCAGTACCCAACACTGCGATGTACTATACAGCTGAGAAGTGGAGCTGCTGCCATCGGACCAGACGCAAACCGGGTCCTTTTCCCCTTCTTTTTCACTTCGGACCAACTCTGTTGTTTAAGCCCTCTGGAAGGAGTTAATAAGCAGCGTAATAATCAATCTCTCAGATCATCTTCTTAGGCTGCCAACTGAGACAAGAAGGGGGGATGTGTATGTCAACAAGAACAGGTGAAACTTTTTCTCTCCCGTCCACTCCCAATTCTTCTTTTCTCTCTTTTACTCCATCTCTTGTTCGCCCCGTCGGGTACGTAGTCGTCTTTCTCTCTTTCGCTCAGCCTCTTTCCCTCTCTCTCTCTGTCTCTCTCTCTCTCTCTCTCTCTCTCTCTTTTGCTCCCTCTCGTTTCCCGTCCCCTTTCGCGTGGTATTATTACCTTACCAGGTTACCGCCCACTCTCGCCGTAACCCTCCACGTTCGTTTTGCTCACGAAATACGGGTACCAACTACCAATCGACTCTTCGCTTTCTCTGCGCTCTCCTCGCTCTCTTCCGCTCCATCTTCACTCTCTTATCCTGCTGCTCCCCCATCCTTTCCTCCTCCCCTCTCTCCATTCCCACCATCTCTTCCTCCTTCGTCTCTCCCTATCGACTCCAACCTCCTCCTTTCATTTTTCTGTTCGGCGCTATTTTCTGCAACTGATACCCTAACCGTACACTCTTCGTTTTTTCTTCCCCACCCGTTTCAATTCGATTGTACACATTTCCATCTCCTTCATCAGCCGATTTTACCCAGCCTCCACGCCATCAACCTACGCGGACACGTCGATTGTGTCGCACTGTCTGCCTCTTCAAGTGTTCGCCTGAACATGCCTATCCGTCGTTAAACTCTCTGCCGCCGGCTGGCTTCCCCAGCTTAAACCCGCGAACCTTGTTCTTGCATTTCGCCATCTACCATTGATCGATTTAATTCCCCCCTTCCTGTCCTCGCGCTTCCCCCCTCTCTCTCCCCGTCGCTCTGCCGATAGGATCATTCGATTCGGCCTCCCCGATCCTGAGGCCACCAGCGACCGACCTTCCCCGTCGCTGCTTCCAACCAACCCCCCCCCCTTTCCTACCCCTTCTACCTCCGCTTCCCCCTCTTCCGAACCCGATCCAAGCGACCATGCCATCATTCTCCAACGACGTCGCTTATCAAACGTCCACCGCGACGGCCACTCACCCTCGGCCCTTCGACCCGCCCCAGGGTAAACCGACCGAGAAAACCTCCGTGGGGAATACTTTCTTGTGGACGAATTGGCCCAATGGCGACACCAGTCATCTCGATGCCCCTCCAAACGACCGCCAACTCACCAACGGCAGTGCCTACTCTTTGAATGGACCACGATCAAGCGCCAGCTCATATACGAAGGATTTGCCGCACTCGAAAGACGGGAGCATGCACTCCTTAGGAAACGGATCGGCCCGGGATTTAAGAGAAGGCGGAAGGCCTTCGACTACATTGGATCGCGATCTATCTAGGAAGTCAGTAGAGACAGGGGCTCGTGCAGGCTCTCCGACAGCGTCTGTCGCAAGCCAGCAAGTCAATGGGACGCTGAACCCCCGGTCGCTCAACGGCAAGCCGACGGTGAATGGAGAATACCCCCGACCCTCCGCCGACGAACTGATTGCTCCGGACTCGGTAGCCAATGTTTCAGGCACACGATTGTCGACCTCTCAACCCGATGACGCTGGCCGTCTCTCACCAGACCCCGATCGACTGTCGCCCTCACAGAAAAGCCCCCATCGTTACTCCTCCCCTCCGGTACCGTCGAACTTGGACGGTAGCGCACAAGAGCCGGCTAACACCGGTCTCCGCCATCGACATACGTTGCAAGTCCCGAGAACGACCAGCGGGCGTCGCAGTAGTCGGGACAACGCCGAGGATGCCGCTTACAGCAGTGGTCGGTTGTCTCCTACAGCGGGAATTCGCCGTACTTCCTTCAGCTTGGCCCGTCGGGCCACCCGGACCAACCAGTCTGATATACTTTCCGACGACGCCCCTCCAGACGAAGAGGCGGCCCGTTGGGCGGAAGCTATCAAACAGAGGCGGGCTTCCAGGCGAAGACGCCGGGACGACGACGACGACGAGCGCGTCATTGTTGGGACAAAGGTCGACCAGAACCATGTGAATTATGTTACAGCCTACAACATGCTCACCGGAATCCGGTTCACCGTGTCGAGAATCAATGCGAAGATGGACCGGGAGTTAACTCCGGCGGATTTTGAGGCTAAGCACAAATTTTCCTTCGACATGTATGCGCCTATGTTACTAGTGCCTTTATCTACCATCCAATTACTGATGATTGATGTTGGACAGAACCGGAAACGAACTGACGCCCTCCGCCAAATACGACTTCAAGTTTAAGGATTATGCGCCGTGGGTTTTTCGTCACCTCCGAGCAAAATTCCGACTTGATCCTGCCGACTACTTGATGTCGCTAACTAGCAAGTATATCCTTTCCGAACTTGGCTCGCCAGGGAAGAGTGGAAGCTTCTTCTACTTCTCTAGAGATTACAAGTACATCATCAAGACCATCCACCACTCCGAACACAAATTGTTGCGGAAAATCCTTCCCGAATACTACCGGCACGTTGAGCAGAACCCGAACACCCTGATCTCACAATTTTATGGTCTCCATCGCGTCAAGATGGCCTATGGCCGCAAAATTCACTTTGTGGTTATGAACAATCTGTTTCCACCTCACCGTGATATTCACCAGACGTTCGATTTGAAGGGTTCAATGATCGGCCGTGATTTGCGCGAAGAGGATTTGGAGAAGAACCCGCGAGCTACATTGAAGGATTTGAACTGGGTACGGAGAAACCGCGAGATACAATGTGGTCCGTCAAAGCGGGAGTTTTTTCTGGCTCAGCTGAAACGCGATGTTGAGCTGTTGAAGAAGCTAAAGATCATGGATTATTCGCTTCTGGTGGGGATCCACGATGGGGCACGAGGAAATGAGGAGAAGCTCCGGGACAAGACCTTGCAGGTTTTCCAACCTGGGGGTGATCGCGAGGAAGAAGCCAGTCCAAACATGCTGATGCGCACGCCTTCTAAACTGGAGAATGAGCGCAAGGCCCGCGAACTTCGTATGCTCATCAAGCGTGAGCGTCCAGTGCCGCTCGATAAAGCGGCCGCTAAGATGCCCGAGGAGATCCTTGATGAAAGGAAATTTCATGTCTTCTATGCCGACGATGGTGGATTCCGAGCCACGCATGAAAATGGTCAGCCTGGCGAGGAAATCTACTATCTGGGCATTATTGACTGCTTGACTCACGTAAGTTAGGGCTGGAATCCTTGGCACTTTGGAATTGGACTAACCGCCGGGGTAGTACGGAATGGTGAAGAAGATAGAACACTTCTTCAAGGGCCTTTCTCATGATCGGACTCAAATCTCGCCCATACCTCCGGAGGGCTATGGTGATCGCTTCATCAACTTCATCAAGGGCATTACAATGTCCAAGGAAGAGGCCGAACGACACCGCGAAGCCCGAGCACAGGGTCGGCCCTCTGTGGATCGATCCGAGTCTGTTGAACGGACCATGCAAGCAGCCGAGAAGGAGGCCTCCAAGGATGTGTCGCTAGCCCAGCCCCGGACGCTCTCGACTGTTCGAGACCCGGCCGACCCCAGCGGCGTTGTTGCGCCGTCCTTCCTGCCCATCGTGGACGAAGCGGGGGAGGCCAGCAGCGTCGGGGGTCATAGCCAACACAGTCGCCATGGCCCATCGTCTGCCCAGGAAAAAGAACTCCCCCCGGTTCCCCATGTCAATGGGACGCCCTTGGCTGGCAAAGGCAAGGGAATCGTTCGGGATGGGCATCCAGACGGGGTAGTATCTGTCTCGGGCAGACAATAACCTCCACGATGCTGGTTTTTGTCTCTTCATGATATCCTAATTCACAGCTCATCACGCTTTGTTCCATCTCATACATACCCTGGCGCCACGGATTCTCTACTCCTGCCCACCACGCATCTTCTCCCTCCATACTTCCACCTCTGCTCTGCAACCGTCTCTGTGATAGTCTCATGTTACCACGATTGATGTGATTCCTTTTGCATCATCGGGCGTCGCCCGTCCGTCAGGATCAATGCTTTTTGTCTTGACATCCCACCGGCTATCGGTTGACGTTGGTCATTTCGTTGATCAAGTGGTCTCATCCGCTCTGGCCCTACTTTCCTTTCTATCGACTCAGCATGGCAAGCAATATTCGATCATGTCTAACATCTTTTGTATCCATTACCTCACACTCTCTATCTCCTACTGTCTATCTTTTCTCTTCTTCTTTTTTTCCTTGGTGTCATGTTGTGACCGCTTTTGTTGACGCCGGCTTTCGAGCTCGTCCATCTTTTTGCCACAAAGCACCGACTGGTAACATCCCAGATGCTTCTAGTGGCTCACATTTCCCTGTATTAAATATTCTATTGCCTTTTCTATATTTTCTGCTTTACTCCTTTTCCTCTGTTCCCTTTGTGCACACTACTGCTCAACTCTCCCACCAGTTTTTGGAACTTTATCCAACCTCACTCTTTGACTGACTATATTTATTTCCTTGCCCCTTTTCCTCTTTTGGTTTAGCATACTTCGTCTGGTTGTTTGGCATTCTTGGGCCTTTGTTTGCTTGTATACATGGACGGGAGAAGCGACTGTGCGTGAGCAGGTTCGAGCGACTTAATTGTGTTGGTGTTTTTGATGTTCTTTTTTTCCTGAGCTCGTATTTCCTTTAGAAGATTGATAGAAGACGCACAGCAAGTAGAGAATTGATACCATCATCGCCTTTTGTGTTCATGACATCCTTTCCGGTCCTCCCTTCGTAAGCCACTCTGTAGCCTCCAAGGTTGCACCTACTTGCTGCAGGCTATAATCAGAAACGGTCACCGTGATTATGGGTTAATACTGCTTTTTTTGTTCCAGGGTCCCATATTGAGAAGTGCCGTTGGGTCGGTCATAGCACTACAGCGATCTATCCAAGCCCTACCAATCTCCTATTCTAACCGCATGAACCGTCTAGACAAGTAAGCAGCCAAAGTCAACCCACAATCTCAGTCATAATTCATTCGTCCGGACCCTGCATAAGTGGGTATTTATTTCCATGATCAGTTGAACTGCATAAGAGAAGACCAAGTGAGCAAGCCAGCCAGCAAGCAAAGAAAGATATTGAAAAAGCAACAAGATAACCTGAGCCACGAAGACGAGGAAAGGAGGAGAAAGGGGAAAAAAAAAGGGACATGAGAAAGTATTAAAGAGGAAAAGTAAAGAACAAATATGACGCCATTGCAAGATGCAGGGTTCAAGTCATGAAGGTTCTTCATGATTGTTCGGAAGGTTCACTGTGGAAAACGGAAAGAAATGATGATGATGATGATGTGACTGTTGGGGAACCATGGGAATGGAAGAGTGAAAAGAAGAGTGAAAGGAAGAAAAAAGCCGCCATATTCCCCCTAACGCCACCTGAGGACAGTGATCAGGACCAAGATAAGAGTACCATGTGCTGCTGCTGCTGTTAAGACATTTTTTTGTGGTGAAGAATCAAAAGTGCGAAGCAAGTGCAATACTGCAAACCAATCCTCTGTAACATCCAGATCCCTGTCATCGCTTTGATAGTAGAAAAGCCAACCCACATGCACACCGAGATAAAGCCCACGCGTGAAATCGTAATGAGAAAAGGAACATGCAAGCCGTTGGTTGGACCGTCAATGATTACTCGGCTTTGCCCTGAGTCACCTTGGCAGCCTGGATGGCGGACATCTTTTGGGTCCAGCCTTGAGTGGGTTGAGGCTTCTTAACGGTGCGCAGGTCGTCGGTGGAAAAGCCGGAGATGCGCATGTTGTACTTGCGCTCCAGAACGAGCTGGATGTCGCGGATTTCAAGGGTCGATGAGGGACGGAGTTTGGCAAGACGGCAGGCATCGGTGATCACATCGTCGACAAAGTCATCGGCCATTTGGAGGATGAACTGTGCGGCGTGAGTTTAGTATTGTGATTCACGAGTAGGATCAAGGGAGCAAGGTCGAATTACCTCTTCTGCATCGGGAGTGAGTCCTTCGCCGTCTCCCCCGCCAGTAACCTGACGGACGAGGATATCCAGCATCTTCTTGCTCAGGACGCGCTGGCCTTCGCCTTCGAGCACGTAGCCGGGGTGTTTCTGGATTGCTGGCTGGTTCATAACGCCGACCGCAGCGTGACTGGGTCCGCCAGACAAGGTCGGTCGAGCAGGAGCCATATTGACGGGTTCTGGGGGAGGCACACTCAAGTTCTTGGGGATAGCCATGTTGATGCTACGAGCCGAGTTATCGGCGGATCGGTTGGGAATGTAGCCCGGAGGGTGAGCGTGGGTGTTGGCACCGGGAGTCATGGTCTGCTGCTGGCCCATGTTGTTGCTGTTATTGTTGACGTTGTTATTGTTGTTGTTATTGGAGTAGCTTTGCGCAGCCTGAGCCATGGCAGCCTGCTGAGACAACGGGCGCGGGGGACCTTGGACCATGGTCTGGGCCGGAGTAGGGGTGGGCGTCGAGCCGTCCACGTTGGGGACCTGAGTGAAGGTGACTTGCGACCCGGGTGGACCCTGCTGTGACTGCGCCTGAACCTGGGGCTGTTGCTGCGGTACCTGTTGCTGTTGCTGCTGCTGCTGCTGCTGCGGCGGCGGCGGCGGTTGCGGAGTGACGGCGGCTGGAACGGCAGGCGCGGCGCCGGGGCCCTGGGCAGTCGGGGTCTGGCCTGGCTGAGAGGTCGAGGGGGACATGGCAGTCTGTCCGGCTTGATTGCGCGCGGCGGAGACGGCCGATGTAATGGTGTGAGGAGCCGGGGTAGGGGTCTGGCCTGGGTGCATCGTGGCCGGGACGCTTGGGGGACGACCGTCGGCCGAGGTTGGTGCTGGGCCGGTCGCCGTTTGGGCCGCTGCTTGTTGAGGGTGCGCCTGGGCAGGAACATGTTGCTGAACCCCAGCTCTCTGTTGCTGGGCCTTAAAGCTGTCCTGCTGCTCCTTAAACTTGTTCAGAAAGTCGCTGCCCTCCCGGTAAAGCTTCTCCGCCGCAAGCTGTCGATTTTTAAATTCCTGCACCTCCTCCTGTGTCATATTCCCCGCGGCCTGACGCGCCGCAAACTGCTGTCGGAGGTCTGCGATGCGCGCCCGCCCGATTTCCTGCTTCTGCAGAGCGATCCCATATCGTAGCTTGGCCTCCGGGAGCCAGGTCTGGGCCTGTTCGTTGCTGATGTTGGGTGGAAGGAAAAACTGGAGGGTGTTGACTTTCTGTTGAATCTGCGGAAGCAGCTGTGCAAAAGTCTGAGGATTGACCGACTGCGACCGCTGGACGGGTTGGCCTTGTTGCGCTGCGGATGCAGCTTGCATTTGCTGATGTTGCATCTGACGGTTTTGTTGAAAGGCGCGCATGCCTTTCATGAGATTCTGGGAGATTTGGGTGAGTCTGGTGTGCGCCTGTTGGTATTCGGGGCTCTGAGGTTCTCGAGTGTTGAGGTGTTCCCAGAGGGTCCGCACTAGCTGGGTGTGCTGGGCTTTCTGCTGGTCGTTGAGATGCGGAAGCTTCTGGACTTGGTCAGTCCGGATCAGGTTCGAGTGCTGCGGCATCATCGGTTGGGCTGCAGGGGCCTGGGCCTGAGCCGGCGGCTGTGCCTGTGAGTTGTCCATCCCGATGATACTGATGGTGATGATGCTTGGATTACTTCGAGGGAGGAAAGATAACCGCGAGGAGAGGTTGAATGTCCGTTAGATTTCCGGAGAACGGGTTTCTCACGCACGTGTACCAAGCGCCCCGACCGGCGGTAGGAGGGGAAGATGGGATCCAGAGGAAGCCAAATCAAATGTGTCTCGCCCAAGGATTGAAGGCTTGCACCTGTCGCCGCTGTTCCCCACCTGAGAGGGATGGAATCGCTGAGGATCGTGTTGATGGGGGGATGAAGCGAGAATTGGAGATCGAGGGGGTCGGAGAGCCTCAGTCTTGGCACGCCTGGCAACTTCCGAGAGGTGATTCAGGGTGATGCAGTGGGACACCGAAATGAACGAACCCCCCCCCCCTCCCTCAGCAAGGAGTCCGCGGGAAGGTCGGCTGGTCGGCGCGGCGATGCCTGCCAGGTGCTACAGCGCACATTGAATGAGAGGCAGGGGGGTTCGATCTCCGCTCCCAGCCGCAGTGAAGCAGGGACAGTCGAATGAGGGAGCTTAGAATCACCCCAGAAGAAGATGAAAGGAATCCGAACAAGGGATTCCCTCCCCTCACCAGGAACCGGGAGGCATCCAGTATAGCCAATGGGAGATGAATGAATGCTTTGCAAATTACAATGGTCTACTTCACATGATCCGAACATTCAGTTATTTGTGAGTGTAGGTACAACATCTCTTACACACTCGATCCATCACTCTGTGCAACCCAGCACAAATGCTGATCCGTGATGACAATATACAAACTGGACCGTTGGCCTCATGTCTCTCATATCAAATCCATCACCCCGTTTCAATCTTCTCGTTCCAGGGTCAGCCGTAACGCCCTGATGGGTTGGCTGTTTCAAGCCAATCCCCGTGGGCCATACTGTGGTTCATCCTTCCTGTAACAGCCAAAAATGACAATTGCGTAAACATTCCCTCGCAGTCAACCTCCACGAATGTACCTGGCCAAGGCTCACTTGCCTGGGAGCTGTAGAATGGGTAGCGTGTAGATGTGGAGGCTAGCAGGCAGAAAGAGCTGCACAGCACCCACTTGAAGTAGTCTGGCGTGGCTTGTCCGAATATCGATAGGCGTCTTTAAAGCAAAGCCTCCTGTCATATCAGAGAATGCTGTCTAAGTCAGCTGTAGTAAGAGCGATATCTGCCACGTCTGTGCAGTACCAGATTGCCCACAGATATGTGACTGAGATATGTGTTGCAAGTGTTTGCGACATTCGCCTTCTTCGAGACGGTGAGTAAGTGAGAATGGAGTTTCACGAAGAACTTCACCCCAACAATCCACCGAGATCTCGTTCCATGCCGTTGACGCGGGCCTCCAAGGAGCGCTTTTTCCTCTCCAATTCTCGAATCTCCGCTATCTCTCGCTCGAGGTCGGCATCCGTGACGTGCACCACCTCCGCCTGTATGGGATCGGCTCCATCATAATCATCAAAGTCGTCTCCATAAGAATGGCTCATCTTCTCTAGTTCGGCAGCATTCTTGGCCACACGCGCTTCCAGCTCATTAATCGACTCTGTTACTAGCTCGTGACGATAACGCAGACCGGCAATCTTTTCCTGCGCACCAGCGACGGGGCTTTGTATGCAGTCAGTATTTGCAAGCATCAATTGGCTTTCGAGGGGAGGAGTAGCGTACTAGACATTGCAGAGAATCTCCGCGCCCCGGAGCAGCACATCAACATTAACCTCACCACGGCCTCTACTTGATGTGCCCGCGGATCGCTTGATCTCCTCCATCATATCGGAACCTAGGACCCTTGCGACAGCCGACTGACTCTTGTTATTTCTAGCCGAATAGATCCGACTGGCCATGGACTCGCCCTCGGATTCCTGTGGAAATTGTGTGCCGCGTCGAGTGGCTCGTCGCTGTGAGCTGGCTGATTTGACGGAAGGGTCGGTCTGGAAGAGAGCCCGCTCATGAGCCTCCGTATCGCGAATTAAGGATGTGATGTCGTGGGGACCCAGAAGCGCGTTGGTAAAGATCCGCGGCGGGGGAAAGCTGGAGCGACACAATCAATCACTGCCGTGTAAGAAGCAAGGCGAGAGGGAGGGGTGCATACGGTAGCTCCGCAATGGCATTTGAAGAGAGCGAGATTTGCTCTAGATGGCTTTCGAGGAGCGACATGCTGCGTTGGGGGTTGCGGTGGTCTTCTGCTCTGGGAGGAGGGGGTGGATTGAACTGCGGGGGTAAGCAATCAAGAAGAAGAATAAGAAGAATGGCTGAAGGAGGCTACTACTATTATTATTGTTCTGGCTTAATTAATTAATGTTATTATTGGCTTGGGGGGCAGAGCAACACGGGTAAACACGCCAAGAAGAGCTCTAGCTGTGGGTGCCTCAGGCGGGCCCCGAGGAATGGTGGCAACGCAACGCAACGCAACGCAACCCGACTGCGAGTCACCGAAATTCTCCAGCAATTCTGGGCAACTGACCTTCCAGCATCACGTCCAGAGCCCATCCCCACGCGCCCATTGTCACTTTTCCGGACCTCCGACCGACTGCTCCTGTTCTCCATCCAGACGCGAACTGCCGAGGGCGTCACGCAGGTCTCCAGCTGACCGGTTGCTCCGTTGGTAAGCTTGGTCCCCCAACCCGATACTGACTAAGCTCCTGTGCTGGTTCTCTCGCTGTCCATCCAGAGCCAGCCTTGACATCACATCACCACCTCATCAACCATCTGCTCCCAACTCAACCCAATCCCCATCCCCTATCATCCCCCACCCTGTGTCTCGGCTTCTCTGGCTTCTCTCGTCGTGACTCTTGTCATCTTTCATCCCTGTATCTCCGGACTTTGGACAGTGGTCTTCCATCTCCCCCTTCCTCTGTCTCCGGTACCGCGGTCCCCAGTGCTCACCTGAGCTCCAAGCTGGAAATTCAGACCAGGAAACACGAAAGATGCCGGCTGAGAGGCGCTCTCTGAGATCGAACAGCAAGTCAGATACCTCTTCGTCTGCTAACGGTGAGAAGGCACGTTCTACCTCGCAGAACTCAAGCTCCAATAAGGATAAGCCGGCGCCTACCCGCGCCGCTGCCAACAAGGCCAAAGCTGCCTCTACCACGAAAGCCGCCTCATCGAACAGCACTACCAACTCCGGTATGGGTGAACAGCGAGACCAGCCGCGTGCCAACGGGTCCGACCCGACAGAGAATGGCGTGAATGGCTCGGAAGATGTGGAGATGGGAGAGGATACGGCAGGTGGGCCTACATCCTCATTCAACGCCAGTCAGGACCGCAAAGGTGACGAGAAGATGACTGTTGTAGTGCCCCCCCCCAAGGGTTCCAGGTTATCCGGCGAGAAAGGCACGGACCAAGAAGGCGACGTTGCCATGGAAGGAGCAGAGGGCGAGGAGGGCGAGCCCGAGGTTGACCCCAAGGTCAAGGCCATCCAAGGTTGGTTTCATCTTCCCCTGTTTGGACCGCGCAATGCTCGGTACTAAAAACGCTACACCTTTCATCCAGACATCAAGACCAACTTCACACTTCTCGAACGAGCTGTCGCCCACTTTGACCCCAGATTCACCCTCCGCGTCTTGCGCTCGATATCGTCTATGCGCAAACACATCACGGGTGATGTTCTCGCAGAAGTTATCGAAGATACCTACTCGGCATCAAGTGTTACCGCATCGTTCTTGTTGAATGCCCTCGATCAAGCGGGTGCCTTGGGCAGCGGTCGGGCCAGCGCGAAGATGGAGGTTGAGTCGGAAAAGACCAAGTCTTCCTCCAAGGAGATTCTGCCCGAGGTTGACATCTATCTATCCATCCTCGTCCAGATCTATCTGTACGACCGGAAGGAGATTCAGTTGGGCGCCAAGTTTTCGACGAACCTGATCGAGCGCCTGCGGACGCTCAACCGCCGCACCCTCGACTCTTTGGCAGCCCGCGTCTACTTTTACTACTCCCTCTTCTACGAGCAGATTGTTCCTCTTCCCCCATCCCCCGCCGCGACGGTCACTAAGATCCGCCAGCCTTTGCTCGCAGCCCTGCGGACGGCCGTCCTCCGCAAGGATGTAGACACCCAAGCTACCGTGATGACGCTACTTCTGCGCAACTACCTGTCTACATCCCACATCTCTCAGGCAGATCTTCTCATTTCGCACAACAAGTTCCCTCCCTCGGCGTCCAACAACCAGATTGCCCGGTATCTCTACTACCTGGGCCGCATCCGTGCCATCCAATTGCAGTATACTGATGCCCATGGACACTTGATCGGTGCTACTCGCAAATCGCCCTCTAGTCACAGTGCACGCGGCTTCTACCAGGCCTCTCATAAGTTGCTTGTGGTGGTGGAGCTCCTCATGGGTGATATTCCCGACCGCACCATTTTCCGACAGCCGGCCCTGGAGCGCGCCATGCACCCTTACTTCCTGCTTGTCCAGGCGGTGAGCGTGGGTGATTTGGATGGGTTCCTCAACATCGTCAACACTCACAGTGCGACGTTCCGCAAGGATGGCACGTACACTCTCATCCTGCGCCTGAGGCAGAACGTCATCAAGACGGGTATCCGCATGATGTCTCTCTCCTACTCTCGCATCTCGCTCCGGGACATCTGCCTCCGCCTGGGACTGGACAGCGAGGAATCGGCCGAGTATATCGTGGCCAAGGCGATCCGGGATGGTGTGATCGAGGCCAGCCTGGACCACGAGCGGGGATTCATGAAGAGCAAGGAAGTGGGAGACATCTATGCCACCAGGGAGCCTGGGGAGGTGTTCCACGAGCGCATCAGAGCCTGCTTAAGTCTCCACGATGAAAGCGTCAAGGTGAGTTTCTACCAGGCGAATTTCCGGATCCTTGGATCCGGTCAAGAGTATCAAGCTAACTTCCCGGTGCCCACAGGCCATGCGATTCCCCATGAATCAACACCGGCTTGAATTGAAGAGTGCACAGGAGGCTCGGGAACGCGAGCGGGAGTTGGCCAAGGAGATCCAGGAAGGAGACATGGATGACGAGGATGCCGGTGGCGACTTCGATGCTATCTAGTGGGTGTGAAGTTACAAGCATACAGCAACTTTTTTCGTTTGTAATCCTGTTATATCCCGTCCGGTTGGGCCGAGGACGGAGGAGGGAATCTTCCACATTGTGTTCTTATTTGCAGTTTCGTCTTGTGGGTGTGTATGAAGGAATGGGTAGGCTTGAGCTTTGCTGGCGTGACCTCCCTTGTTTCCTGTATGTGACTGTGGCGGGCCCGATAATCCCGGTGTAGATGCGGTCCGTCCGACCTGGGCGTGAGTTGTGCGTGCGGGTGGTGAGCCGACTAGTACCTAGACAGAAACACTTAACACTTGTGATGAAATCGTCAAGGGTGAAGAGAAGGTAAATAAATTAAAGAAGGTACCTAGAGAAGTAGAGGTTGGGGTCACCGTGGTGGTGTGCGGCCAGGGAACCCCGAGCCGGCCCGAGGCGACTTCCGCCTTGAAATCTTCGGCGGCTCAGCACTTGCGCTTTGCTCATCCATCCCCAGGCACTGGTGCTGCCCCCGGACCCGGACCGGTTTCCAATCCTTCGTTTCCCCGGTATTATGACCCTGCACTTCTGTCTGTCTTATTTCTAGTCATTGCTCGCGCACATTCCCCCCTCCTTCCCCCCCTCGACCATGAGAGCTCGCACGGTGCCAGCATCCGGGTTGGTGCTCTCGTCACGCGTCACGCCGTCCACCATCGTCTGCTGGCAATGCCTGCGGAACGAGCTCCTCTCGAGCCAACTCCAGCTGCAAACGCGCAAATATCATCCTACAAAACGGAGGGATGTCTCGCCGCTCGGTGCCGCCGTTTCCGCCGCGCAGACCCTCTTCAAAGGCCTCCCCAAGGCACCGCCCGGCATCTCCGTGGACCCTTTGCGGATGGTCGGCAAGGAGCTCAAGTTCTTGACGAAGAACCTCCGTCAGCTGCTCGGGTCCGGTCATCCGACCCTGGATAAGGTGGCCAAATATTACACCCGCAGTGAGGGCAAACATATGCGGCCGCTTCTGGTGCTGCTGATGTCCCAGGCCACCGCGTTGTGTCCCCGGAAGCCCGGCACGGACACCAATTCCGCGACGGTGAACGATCCCATCAGCGCCCCCTCAATCCTTGTCGACACCAACCCGGACCTGAGCTCGCTCTCATCGACTAGCGCCGACGCGCCGTACGACTTTGCCGGTGATAAGGACATCCTCCCGACTCAGCGGCGGCTTGCTGAAATCACCGAGCTGATCCACACTGCGTCTCTCCTGCATGACGACGTCATCGATAACGCCGTGACCCGTCGGTCATTCACGTCCGCCAACCTCCAGTTCGGCAACAAGATGGCGGTTTTGGCGGGAGACTTCATGCTGGGCCGGGCCTCCGTGGCGCTGGCACGGTTGCGGGACCCGGAGGTCATCGAGCTGATGTCGACTGTCATCACCAACCTTGTCGAGGGCGAGTTCATGCAGCTGAAGAACACCGCTGCCGATGAGAAGAACCCCGTCTTCACAGACGACACCCTCTCGTACTACCTGCAAAAGACCTACCTGAAGACGGGTAGCTTGATCAGCAAGTCCTGCCGGTCGACTGCCGTGCTCGGTCACAGCGTTCCCGAGGTGGTTGAGGCCGCATACCAATATGGACGCAACTTGGGGCTGGCGTTCCAGCTGGTGGATGACATGCTGGACTATACCGTGAGCGAGGCTGAACTGGGCAAGCCAGCTGGGGCCGACCTGGAGCTGGGTCTTGCTACGGCACCGCTGCTTTTTGCCTGGAAAGAGTACCCGGAGCTTGGCCCGTTAGTCGGTCGGAAATTCAGCCAGGCCGGTGATGTTCAGAAGGTAAGGCGACCTGGGTGCAATGGAGAGAGCGGCGTGACTAACATTGATCCATCTAGGCCCGGGAATTCGTCATCAAGGCCGACGGGGTTGAGCAGACCCGTATTCTGGCCCAGGAGTATGCCGACAAGGCCATTGCTGCGATTTCGGACTTCCCCGACAGCGAAGCCAAGGCGGGACTGGCCCAGATGTGCGAGAAGACGATGAAGCGGAGGAAGTGAGACAGTAAGCGATCCATCAGCGTTTCCTTTCAGCGGACTGGCGTTGGTTGTGCGATCTTCCTTCCTTGATGATATTGGGCGTCATCACGCCCGTGTACCACTACGTTCTCTGTATTATCGCGAGTCTGCTGGTATAGACCATCCTCTAGATTCTTGCTGGAGAGCTTAGAATGTTGGGGATAGACCCAAGGACTATTCATACAATTTCATCTCATTTTTGGTTGATTGGCTACATGAAATTACGGTATCCAGGGGGGGGAGGGGTTGAGGCTAGGACCTGAGATTTGCACTGTGAACGTGAAAGGTGACTTGCTGCTCAATGGAGGGTTCTGTTGCGCACACATGGATGCACGTGAGCCGGGGTGATTTCTCACCCGGCCCAAGCAACCTCAGTCCCCAGCTCATCCATCGGATTCCAGTTCCAACGTAACCTCCCCTCCATGGCGTTCTCTCTGAGCGGCCCCCTTCAAAGTTAGCCACCCTTTCCCACAAGGATACTCTTTCTTCTGTTGCACCCGAAATGGAGGTTGGTGGTCTGATCCCATTACTCCATCCCCCTGCAAGGTTGCGGAGTCAATAATGAATTCGAGAGGCAAGCGTTGGTGGCCGGGATTGGTCTGCATGGCGACGGGCCTGCATGAACCCAACCAACCCTCCCGGAAGAGCAATTGCTGACGCGTTCTCCTCTCGACCTCTTCCTCCATGATCTAGGTAGGGATGCGTTTTCCTGGAACTGCGCCAAGACTGACTAGTTTCAACCGACCTGCATCGCGGCCCAGCTCCCTGGATCATTCCTACTCCCACTGCAGTGCTCGGCCTCGGAGAATGCAGATTGGCTCGATTGCTGGCGGCGACCCCCAGTCTAACCGAAACAGGCTAGCGACGGACTGCCCGAACCCTAACTTATTGCTTATCGACCGACCTCAAGAAGAGAGAGCGAAGCTGCTGCCAGGTGCCATCGCACTCTTTCCATAATGCGCCCTTATGAACCAAACTCAATGGCTGGATCGGAATTGTGAAGTCAAGCGCCCAACCCGATGACTAAAATTCTCCCGCCACGATGATTTTTATTCGGCCCGTTTGTTGGACCACTTGGGTTTACTCTCCCCCGACAACATACGATTCGACATGCCCGAAGAATGCGATTCAGTTCCAAAGAATTGTGATTTGACTACACTGCCTGGCTCATTCCCGACTGGCTGGTATCTCTCGACTACCAAGCGGCAATCTTGTCATGGCGGAGAAAGAGGATGTTACCAACACTTCTTCCCATGGGTATCCGGCTTCCCAGAGCCCGCCGCTTCAACCTCTCATGGAGCTACCCCCAGATCGTCCGGATCCCGACCATGACCCCGACCTGGTAAGCTTTCATCCAACGCCCAACCCGAAACAATCTAATCACCGCAAGGTAACGTGGGATGGCCCCCAGGACCCCGACAACCCGAAGAACTGGCCACCGGTCAAGAAATGGACGACAGTCATTCCCATGTCACTGTTCAACTTTCTGTCCTCCATGAGCTCGGCCACCATGGCGCCAGCCTTGGACAGCATCCAGCAAGACCTCCATTTCTCGTCGAACATGTTGGCCGTGCTGTCGCTGTCGGTGTTCTTGCTGGGAATGGCGATCGTTCCCTTGTTCGCGGCGCCCTTGTCAGAGGTGTTTGGACGGGTGGTCGTCCTCCAGGTCTCCGACCTGTTTTACATCCTATTCAACGCCTTATGCGGTGTTGCAAAGACCCCAGCTCAGCTTATTGGCTTCCGTCTGTTGGCCGGTCTGGGCGGTGCAGGCGCTAATTCGGTATGTGTCGCACCCACCTCATCTCACTTCCACGCCGATGCTCACCACCGTAGATCGGAAGCGGCATCACTTCCGACCTATTTGTCCCTCAGGAACGAGGCAAGGCCCTCGCCATCTATGCCCTCGCCCCGTTGTTCGGCATGGCTGTGGGCCCCATCGCCGGCGGCTTCCTCGTCCAACACACGACCTGGCCATGGTGCTTCTACCTTGTGTCCGTCATGGGCGGTGCGGTGCAGATTCTCGGCCTGCCCTTCTTCCGCGAGACCTACGCTCCAGTTCTACTACAAAGAAGATGCCAGCGTCTGCGCAAGAACACGCAAAACCCGAACCTCTACACCCTCCACGACACGACCTCCCTGCCGCAGCTACTCCGAACTAGTCTCGTACGCCCCTTCAAGCTGCTCGCCACGCAGCCAGTGGTCCAGGTGTGGAGCGTATACTGCGCCTTTCTCTACGGGACTCTGTACCTGCTCATTGCAACCTTCCCCAACGTCTGGACCGGCATATACGGAGAATCTGTCTCCATCGCCTCCCTCAACTACCTCTCCTTATTCCTAGGCATGGTCCTCGCCTCACAGGTCGGGACCCGTCTCGCCGATCGCTACTATCGAAAGCTATGTGCCCAAAACGGCGGACGCAGCCTGCCCGAGTTCCGTCTGCCAGTCCTGATGATCGGGTCCGTGGTTGTCCCGATCGGACTCTTCTGGTACGGCTGGAGTGCGCGACGAAGTATCCACTGGATCATGCCGTAGGTACCCCCAAGGCCAGCTCTCCACTAGATCGACTAAGGAAGTCCCTTCAGAAACATCGGCGCTGCGATTTACGGCGCCGGCACGCTGCTCGAAATCCTCTGCGTGGTTGGGTACATCATCGACACGTATCCGAAATATGCGGCCAGCGCGGTGGCGGCGGTGGTCTGTTTCCGGAGTCTGTTGGCTTTTGCGTTGCCGTTGGTTGCGCCGAGTTTGTGAGTGCTCTCTCTCTCTCGTCCGAAACAGGGTTGCGTGTGTGCTGACTCCGCCAGGTATGAGAATCTGGGCTTCGGGTGGGGAAATACACTGCTAGGACTGATCGCGGTAGTGGTGGGCATTCCGGCTCCGATTCTATTGAGGTATTATGGGGTGGCGCTGCGCCGACGGAGTCCGTATGCGCGGGATGATTAGTTTGGCTTGGCTGGAGTTTGCCGAAGATAGACGAAGTAACTTATTATTATTATTATTGAATCCGATCCAATCGATAAGAACCGTATACATCCCGAGTATCTCGCCTCACCATCCACTACTACGCAATCCACCCAGCACCCTATCCACCAAGGCCCCCAACTCCCTCCCTACCACCGCGGGATTTCCCACCTGCACGACATGCCCACTCCCCTCTGCCACCACGGGTCCCCGTCCCCTCTCCTCATCCGTAATCCTCACCAACCCCTGATTATACTCCCCCCAGTATGGGGTCACATACTCCTCAAACACCCTCCCGGACACTCGTCCCCCCGACATCTTCACACTCTCCTCCGCAAACGCCACCCCGTCGTGTCCCACCACCGTCACCCACGGGCCCTTTCCATCCGGCCCGGTAAGCTTCGGCCCATGACTCTCCGGTAGGAGAGCGGCGAGATTCCTTCTCGACAGCCCCTCCTTGCTACCCACCGAGGGATGAAAGACCTTGGAGGCGATGGCGCGGGCTATGGCTAGATCTTGAGGCGCGATTCCCTCAGGAAGGGAAGTCGTAGGAGTGAATGTGGTGGGGTCAGGGAAGACGGAGACGAAATCGGAGTTGGCGAGGATGCTGTCGAGGAGGAGCAAGGCGGAGACGGTTCCCGGGTAGGTTTGGGCGTAGAGACGAGCGAGGGCGCAACCGAGGGAGTTGGCAGTGAAGATGATTTGGAGGGTATGGGGGAAGGGATCGGTGATGTTGAGGTGGGATTGGGCGATTTGGAGGATGAGTTGGTGAAGGTCTGCGAGGGCGGAGCGGATATCGTGGCCGTGGGAGGGATCGGGGGCATCTTCGTCGGAGGGATCTCGGCTGGGGGTTTGGCCTTGGCCGAAACGGTCGTAGGTGAGGATTGCGGGGAGGGCGAGGTTCGTGCGCGTGGTTTGGAGGTGTTGGATGACGGGCGTCCAGGAGGTTTGGGGCGCTGTGAGGCCGTTGAGGAAGATGAGGAGGGTTTGAGGAGTGGGATGGGGATGGGGATGGGGATTGGTGGTTGGTGGGGATGGTGAGGGAGGGTAGAAGGTGTAGCTGAGTTGGGCGGTGGGTTTGGTGGTGAGGGTGATGAGGTTGGTGGTTGTCATGGTGTAGTTGTTGGCTTCAGTTGGCTTGGGGGAACTTGGGAAAATATGGGGTGAATAGATGGGATGTATATCTCAGTGGGAAGATGAGAGTGTGAGTAATCTGGTAGAAAAAAAAAAAGGAGAAGAGATTGATGAGAAGGAAAGAGGATCGTGAGAAGAGGAGGAAGAGAGGGTTTATATGGGCTGGATGAAGCTGCGAGTTGTATCAATAGTACTACTATAGTACAATACAATCATCCTCGAGTGGAGAGCATGCCAGGGTCCACCCGAAACGATGTGGCCAATCAGGGGCTTGTCAGACTGGAGCCTGTCAGCCCTAAGCGCATCTGTTTGGCTGTCTGGGATTACTCTTCGTATTTCCAACGTTGTGGATAGAGATCTAGTAGGTAGGTATAAGCCCCTGGGATAATCATCATCTCTTTACACAAGGTAGATGGGAAGTCATGTTCACAAACACTGCTCTTGTGCATAATGGTTGCATTGGGTATTGTGCTGACATAATGATCGCCCAGTTATTCATAGTATTTTTCATTAATTAAACACAGCCCATTATTAGATGAAGCCTGTCGTACACTAGGCTGTCTTCACAAGCTGGGATCCTATGTAATATGGCCAATTGGCCAGCTGCAGTATGAAGTAGGTTGATAGACACGATGCGTCAACAGCTTGGTAGGGTCATCGACACGTGGTTTCTGATCAAATCAGTGTTTTATAGACACTTGGAATCCATTGTTAAAAGCAGCATCATGACTGATAGCGTGACTAAGGCTTCAGTTCTTGTATCAAAACCATCATACCGTCGAGACCAGGGATGTCCCTGACGACGGGATAAGCTCGTGCACTGGACCCTGATAAGGTTCCGTGGAAACCAGTCCCGTCCCCCAATCGCATGGAGAAATACGGAGCCTTTTGAGGAACACAATGCCTGCAGGTATTCGTGTTTGCTTTTCATCATCTGGCATTCGCAGCACTCAACCGCCAGCTTAATCTCCGGAGGCAATCGCCGCGTCGTCTGCTGATGATCAGCGAGAAGGCTGGGGTCACGGGACCGTTGTTGTAGGAACGCGGGGCAACGTTGTTCCCGGACCCACGGGATTCCGTCATGATCGCTGACCGGATCTGCTGACTTGGAGACCTGCTAAAGTGCTTAGTCGACTAGAACAACGGAAAGTACGGAAAGCGCGGAGACGAAAGGAAATCGGCTCCCCCAACTAGGCAAGGCGGTTCCAGCGAGGTACCGTCACTCTGTACAACTTGCTGCCATCCTGCCATCCTGCCATCCTCAGCTTGCCGTCTCCCATCTCCTCAGCCTCCCGACCCTCATCTTGTCCAGGTACACTTGTCCTTTCGTTACCACCCCCCCCCCTCTTCCCCTTTTACCCTTCCTCCGCTTATCCGCGAGCTGGTCTCATCCAGATCCCTTCCACTCTCTCTGTGCCTCGGCCTGCCACTTGGTCTTTCGTTACCTCAGGATGATGGAGGAGTGTTTGTCGCTGGCCTTTTGAACGACCGGCCCCCAATGGGTTCCTACGCCAGCTTTCTCTTCGTCTACGTCCTCGGCGGACTCACCTTCATCCCGCTAGTCCTGTCGCTGGTCCTCCTCTTCGCCTATCTCACCCTTCCGTCCCTCTCCCCGTCCTCCGAGAAATCATGCAACTCCACGCACAGTGGCCTCCAACGTCCGACCGACGATCAATATAGCCTGAAATCCGGCACCGATGAGTTGGCCGAGAAATTCCATCGCACCCACGACTCCGATGTTGCCGCTGGGTATTTCGCCGTCTGTCGTGAATACGTCCCAGGTGGTGTCAATGGACGGCCGCCCGAGAGAACCACTCCGGCGGGTGAGGTGATCGCCGCCGAGAGCCCGAGCGTCTACCAGGCTATGTATAGAAGCCTGTTTGACCGCAAGCAGGCACCTACCATCGAGCCAGCCAAAAACAACCCAAAGAACGGAAAGCGAGGGCGCAACGTGTTCTACATTGTTCTTCGGTATTTCTTCCCTGCCCGCCCCACTACACTCCGCTATCTCTGCACTACCCTTGCAACCCATGCAGACGCTAATGCTTGATACGGTCTAGACATGGTCATTTGATGCTCTATGACAACGCGAACCAGGTGGAAGTCCGATATGTCATCTCACTTGCCCACCACGATGTCAGCATACACGGCGGCGAGGGGCAAATCCCGGAAGGGGAGCTGTGGCTAAAGAGAAACGCCATCTGCCTCTCGCGACGGTTGGAGTCGCTGGGCGACCTGGGAGGACCTACGCCGCCCTTCTTCCTCTTCTCAGAAAACTTATCCGACAAGGAGGACTTCTATTTCGCCATGCTCCAGAACCAGTCCAGGATGTGGAGTTCTCCAGATGGCCCTCCCAAGCACCAGGCGTTCGATGTGAAACACATAGTTACCCTAGTCCAACGATTGCATTCTTCCGAGGAGCAATTGCAGACGCGATGGATCAACGCGGTGCTGGGCAGGTTGTTTCTTGCCACGTACAGAACGCCAGAGATGGAAGAATTCATCCGCAAAAAGGTCACCAAGAAGATCTCTCGCGTTAACAAGCCGAACTTCATCAGCAAGATAGGCCTCCAGAAGATTGACATGGGGGAAGGAGCGCCCTTCATCATCAATCCCAGACTGAAGGATCTGACAGTCGACGGAAACTGTTGCGTCGAGACGGATGTTCAGTACAATGGCAACTTCCGCCTGGAGATTTCGGCAACCGTGCGCATCGACTTAGGGCCTCGCTTCAAGGCCAGGGAGGTTGACATTGTCCTGGCTGTGGTGTTGAAGAAGCTCGAAGGCCATTTGCTGATCCGGTTCAAGCCTCCTCCGAGTAATCGAATCTGGATCTCCTTTGAAACCATGCCAAACATGGTCATGGATATTGAACCGATCGTTAGCTCCAAACAGATCACCTACGGGATCATCTTGCGTACGATCGAGAGTCGGATCCGGGAAGTGCTTGCGGAGAGCGTTGTTCAACCGTTTTGGGACGACATCCCCTTTTTGGACACGGAATCGCAAAAATTTCGAGGAGGCATCTGGGAGCGAGAGATACCGAAGCCCGATACGAAAATGGATATTCCCGATGAGTCGGGTGCTCAGATTCAGACATCAGGAAGTCCCAAGGAGGAGTCGGTTGAAGTGCTGAAGATGAAGGATGAGCGCACCATGAGCGCACCTGTGCTGACCGAGTCTGTGAATGGCACTTTGAAAGCCCGCAAGAACTCCAAGGCCTCTATTGGGGACTCGGAGAACACTAATCCAAGCGCTCTATCTTCTGCTGTGGACAAGTTAGGCAGTTCGCCTCCGCGGGTCATTAGATCGCAGACCTTCTCCCATGCGGCCGACCCCGTCCTGACAGCCGACCACGTGAAGATGGACAAAGCTTTGTCCGAAGCCAGGGGCGAGGACAAGAGCCATGCAACAAGCGCCATGATCGAGATATCGATCCGTTCTCCACCCGGTTCGCCGGACAAGACCCCCGAAAACTCCCCGCCAACTGCTAGTCACATGGTCTCGGACAATATCCCTCAGAGTCGGGATCCTTCCATTGTCGAATCCACCGGGAGCTTCGAGGAATCGGTCAGTGACTTGCCTACCCGACCGCCTTCTATTCATCATGGAAACGACTCGCCTGGCAACCTGCGGGGCATGGAGAACGGTTCTAGTACGTCCTTGAATAGCAACAAATCGCGACGGCGCGGCACGCTGGAAACTTTGACCCGATCTATGACATCTTCAACCACCGCAGAGAATAAATCGCCCGGCCCACTCCTGAATACGGCAACTTCCGTGGCCAAAAAGTGGGGGTGGAACATGTTCGGCAGAGGCGAATCTAGCTCCGCTCAAGAGGCATCTCGTCCTGCAGGCACCCCGGACCAGCCGATAGGACGCGGGCACCCGCTTCCACCTCCAGGGACCCCGTTACCACGTCCCAACAAGGTTGGCTACAAGAGGAGCACCGTAGCAGTCCCGAAGCGAAAACCCGTGGGGATCCCGGATTTTCCAGAGCCGAAGTCTGACAAGGAGAACAAGAGGCCTGTTCCCAAGCCACCTCTACCCAAGCGAAAGCCAATCTATCACCCAGACGAAGCGGGCAATCGGTCTGAAGAGTTGCTCGTGGTTGAGGCCCCTTACGATTCGGGGCCTAACAGCCCGGTCGTAGACATAACCCCCGATGCAGGACTAGCGGCAGAGTCAAGCACCAAGGGCAACTCACCACTGTCAACAAGGCCAGGCGAATCCGCTGCCGGGCAAAGTCGCGGGAATGGGCGCAGAGAGCATGAAACCGACGAGCAAGATCCCCAGACTCAAGGTCCGAGGGCTAGACTTGATACCGAGAAACACGGCATGGAGATATTGTCAGCCACGGACGGGATCATTCCGTGATGAAGGAAATCCGCATGCAGCGGAGCGATGTATGAAGGATAGAACGTATGATGTCGCATTTACCCTTGGCAATGCATAAAGGAAGCTCTGCAGCGCGGAGCGCTCTCTACCGGAGCGGGCGTTTTGATTAGGACAGGCAGGCGTGAGACGAGACTGGTACCGTGGTACTGGGCAATTGCTCCATTCCTTGGCTTCTGACCCATGGTATACCCTCTCAGCTGGTTCTTGAGCGTGCTTGACAGTGTCCGGCGTCGATAGCGATATGGGGGGTTACCCTCTCTACTCGTATGGTTTATTTGGGTTTCCTCACTAGGTAGTCGGAAGGTTCCTTGACCGAATTGTGATCCTGTCCCACCGTAGAAAGTAGTCTGGAGTGTGTTGGTTTGGGCATGGGTCGATTGGGCGACAAAATCGCTGCCTGGTAGCGAGAGCCGTTGACGACGCTTCATCTGTCAATAGGAGTCGCCGGGCGGCGGTGCCAAGCCCGGCCGCAGGCGCTCTTTCCCTTCCGGACGTCATCTCGCCTCGGGGGGTGCCTGTTGCTATTTCCATCGGCTTCCCCTCCTCTCCTCTTCTCCCGGCTCGACTCGACTCTCTGCAGCTGGCCATTGCCCCCTTGGACTGCTCGGGTGTTATCAACAATCTCCCCATCTCACCCTCCTCCCCTTTCCATCGCCCCCCTTTCCTTTAGCGCATCCTCCGTCGAACTGATTGCGCTCTCGGACACGGGCCCACCGGCTCCCGCCGCACCTCTCCGTCTTCTGTTCCCCTGATCCACGCTCAGCGAGAGCTTCGCAACCGTCAGCATGAGTCGGTACGTGGTGTTTCCCTGGATAACTATGCGCTGGCCGTGCTCGATGATGGAATGCTAACAGGTGGGACTAGCACGGAGACTGATTTGGC
Organism: Aspergillus carbonarius ITEM 5010; assembly: GCA_001990825.1. Taxonomy (NCBI): domain Eukaryota; kingdom Fungi; phylum Ascomycota; class Eurotiomycetes; order Eurotiales; family Aspergillaceae; genus Aspergillus; species Aspergillus carbonarius. The sequence continues at coordinate 278,738 of KV907495.1, forward strand.
GATTAACATTCGCAAAGCCACGAGTATCGGTAAGTCGCAGTCGCAGTTGTATCCCACGCTGGCCTGATGCGTTCTGGTGACTGATCATATCGCACCCACAGAGGAAACCGCCCCGAAACGTACGGATTGACCCCTCCTTAGCTTCGTGCAGTATCCACGCGTCGTCCGCGTGCTACACAACCCACCCGTCGCTAATCCTTGCTCAGGGAAACATGTTCGGAGCTGCATCGTGTACACATGGGACCATAAATCATCCGTCGCCTTCTGGGCTGGCATGAAGGTGTATGTGCCTGTTCCGTACTTGTTCCCATCCTCTCTGCATCGGCTGATTTATCACTGCCGCTTAGTCAACCTGTCCTTGCCGACGAAGTCCAGACGTTCAAGGCGCTCATCACGATACACAAGGTGCTGCAAGAAGGTCACCCGGTGGTGGTCCGTGAAGCACAGCAGCATGTCAATTGGATTGATAGTCTGATGCGAGGTGTGGGAGGGGATGGTATTCGAGGTGCGCCCAGCCCGATTGGAAAATACAGGATACACATTTGGATGGAAGCTGACATCAGGGCTGTGATAACAGGATACGGCCCTCTGATTCGCGAATATGTCTTTTTCCTCGAGTCAAAGCTGGCGTTTCACCGAAACCACCCCGAATTCAACGGTTAGAGCACACATACGACGCTCCTCGCATGGTTACTAATTGGTTTAGGCCTGTTTGAATACGAAGAGTACATCAGCTTGAAGACAATCAACGATCCGAATGAAGGGTATGTCGGATGCGCGACTCACGTGCTACGGCTCGCTGATAGTAGACTAGTTACGAGGCCATTAGCGACCTCATGACGCTGCAGGACCAGATCGATGCGTTCCAAAAGTTGATTTTCTCTCATTTCCAATCCGGCACCAACAACGAATGCCGGATCTCGGCGCTCGTTCCCCTGGTGCAGGAGAGCTACGGTATCTACAAGTTCATCACCAGCATGCTGAGGGCCATGCATACGAGTAAGCGCTTTTTTCCTACGATGGAATGATGGAAACTGACGTGGGCTTGCTCAGCAACGGGTGATACGGAAGCGCTAGAACCCCTCCGTGGCCGGTACGATGCTCAACACTACCGTCTGGTCCGCTTCTACTACGAATGTTCCAACCTGCGGTATCTCACCAGCCTGATCACCGTTCCCAAACTGCCCCAGGACCCGCCCAACTTGCTGTCGGATGATGACGACCGCCCGGCTTTGCCGAAGCGACCGGTGAAAGAACCCGAGCCCCAGCCATCCCCGCCACCCAAGATGACCGGAGCTGACCCAGAGCCTATCAATGACTTCTGGACCACCGAAGCCAAGCGCCAGCAAGAGGAGTATGAAGCAGAGCAGCAACGCTTGCAGCAGCAGTGGGAGGATCAACAACGACAGCAGCTTCTCGCGCAGCAGCAGGCCCAGCGCGATTTTGAGGAACAGCAACGTCTCCAGGCAGAACAACAACGTCTCGCTCAGGAACAGCTCCTGCGCGATCAGTACCAGACACAGACCCAGGGTCGCTTGGCCGAGCTGGAGCAGGAGAACTTGAACGCCCGGGCCCAGTATGAGCGCGATCAGCTGATGCTGCAGCAATACGACCGTCGTGTCAAGGACCTCGAGGAACAGATGAACCAGCTGACCGCTAACCTCAACCTGCAGAATGCTTCGAAGGACGACTTGATCCGGTCCCTGCAGGAGCAGGTTAACACGTGGCGGTCCAAGTATGAAGCCCTGGCCAAGCTTTACTCTCAACTCCGGCAGGAACATCTCGACCTTTTGCAGACGACCAAGAGCCTCAAGCTTAAAGCCGCCTCGGCACAGGAGGCTATTGAGCGCCGCGAGAAGCTTGAGCGTGAGATCAAGACTAAGAACCTCGAGCTGGCCGACATGATCCGCGAGAGAGACCGCGCGCTGCATGACAGAGATCGTCTGACCGGCAACAACAAAGAAGAGCTGGAGAAGATCAAGCGGGAACTTCGCTTTGCCCTCGAGCGGGCCGAAAATGCGGAACGCTCCAAGGGCACGGAGATCTCAACCCTGTTGTCGAAATACAACAGAGAGATGGCAGACTTGGAAGAGGCTCTCCGGGTAAGTTCATCCCCTGACGACTTTCTCGGATTTCTCTAATCGCGGATATAGAACAAGTCCCGCGCCCTGGAGGAGATCTCTAGCAAGACCTCGGAGCGCGCCGGGGACCACGATCTTGCTCTTCGCGAGAAGGACGAGGAAATTGAGGTGTACAAGTCGGGAATGGAGCAGGCTTTGATGGAACTCGAGGAGCTGAAATTGGTATGTTGGCGGATGACCCATGGTGTTGTTACTGAGCTAACAGGCTGCGCACAATAGAGTCAAGGTGATGTCGACACTGCACTGGATACACAGATTGACCACGTTCTGCACAGCACTGTCTCTAAGATCAATGACATCATTGATTCAGTGCTCCAAACGGGTGTGCAGCGTGTAGATGACGCTCTGTATGAGCTGGACTCTTCCAACCAGGCCGGTAACCAGAATGCATCTCCTCCATATGTGCTTTCGCAGATTGAAAAGGCCTCGGCCTCGGCCACCGAGTTCTCCACGGCCTTCAATAACTTCATTGCGGACGGGCCCAACAGCACCCATGCGGAGATCATCCGGACGGTGTCCATCTTCTCCGGGTCCGTTGCCGACGTGCTGAGCAACACGAAGGGATTGACCCGCTTCGCCAATGACGACAAGAGTGCTGACCAGCTGACCAACGCCGCCCGCAAATCCGCCCAGGCGACAGTGCGGTTCTTCCGAGGCCTGCAGTCTTTCCGCCTCGAAGGGCTGGAGGCGCTGCAAAAGACCGATGTGGTGATCAACAACAACCTTGAAGTGCAGAGAGACCTGCAATCTCTCTCGAAGCTGGTTGAGACGTTCACGCCCAAGAGTGCAAAGATCTCCACCAACGGCGATCTGGGCGACTTGGTCGACCGGGAACTTCTCAAGGCGGCGGACGCCATTGATGCCGCGGCCCAGCGCCTGGCCAAGCTCAAGAACAAGCCCCGCGACGGCTTCAGCACCTACGAACTTCGGATCAACGATGTTATCCTGGCGGCTGCTATTGCGGTGACCAACGCAATCGCCGAGCTGATCAAGGCGGCCACTGAGTCTCAGCAGGAGATTGTCCGGGAGGGCCGTGGTAGCTCGTCACGGACTGCCTTCTACAAGAAGAACAACCGATGGACGGAGGGTCTCATCTCGGCGGCCAAGGCCGTTGCCAACTCGACGAACACGCTGATTGAGACCGCCGATGGGGTCATTTCCGGCCGCAACTCTCCTGAGCAGCTGATCGTTGCCAGTAACGATGTGGCGGCCAGTACGGCGCAGCTGGTGGCGGCCAGTCGGGTCAAGGCCACCTTTATGAGTAAGACGCAGGATCGGCTGGAGACGGCCAGTAAGGCTGTTGGGGCGGCCTGCCGAGCTCTGGTGCGACAGGTGCAGGACATCATCAAGGAGAAGAACCAGGATGATAACGAGGCGGTGGATTACTCGAAGCTCAGCTCGCACGAGTTCAAGGTGCAGGAGATGGAGCAGCAGGTAGGTCGATCCCGTGTGGTGTGCGTGCCCCCCGCTAACGATGTAACTTCAGGTCGAGATCCTCCAGCTGGAGAACAGCCTGGCTCGGGCCCGGCAACGGCTGGGAGAGATGCGCAAGATTTCCTACCAGGAGGATTAGGCGGGCGGATGGGGGCTCGGGCGGTTGAACGACCGTACCCTAGGATACATGTTTCGTGAGACCTTGTTTGTTGGATATCCCCAGAATAGTCGCCATGCATTGTAATTGTATATAAGCCATTGGCTCGGTCAGGAGCGTGTGTCCCCCGGTAGAGTGGCCTTGTAGTGGCCTTGGCTGGCTGAGTAGACGGGCTTGCTTCCCCGGCCTGAACTCCTCTCGCCGGCCCCGTTGTCTCTCTATAACCGTCGGGTTCTCGACCTCGGATGGCTTGATGTTGTTTTGTATATTGCTCTACTCCCGCGGACCTCCTGGAGAATGACAAAGAAATACACCTAAGAGAATAAACAGGTGGTCAGGTCAGGTCAGGTCAAGGAAAGGAAATCCGTATGATTGATCCATGACTGTAGGTGTCCGCCTGGCCGAAAGGAAAATAGATAATAGTATCTACTGATTTTAATTTCAATCGAGGGGGTCCTTTCTCCATGGTTTTATTTCTTTACTTTTTTTTACTTACTTACTGACTTACTTACTGGTAATCTTGTATGGTCATTACGCCATTGTGCAGCCCCTCCTCCAAGGCTCCAAGTCAGGGATGATCTTGGGAATTATTATCAAGTTCTCGTTATCCGAGCAGATCGAATAGAGAGAGAGAGAGAAAAAAAAAAAAAAAAAAGAGTGATATCTTGCGTGTCTCACGTTATTACTCCAATCTACCGAATGGGAACTAGCTCTGCGAATGAATGAAGGAAGGAATAATCTAGGCTTTGATCCACATCATGGGGATTGTTCTGGGTGGGTGGTGCCTGGCAAGAAAAGAAAGAAAGGTTCGTATGACTGTGTCTATCGAGATGGATATGGATGGGGAATAGACAGGTGGGATTAATGGATGGTGGGCTTGATGCGTTGTTGGAACTATGTTCAGGTTCTGGCTGGGGATGGTTTGGTTTGGTTTGGTTTGGTTTGGTTGGTGCTTGTTGGAATGGATGTTGGAGAGGGCTGGAGCAACTTGTGTGACGGTGTAGCAGCGGTCTCTGTTTCTTATACAGAGGTGCCCGTAACCGCTACTCCATATAGGTCCAAAACAAGTCTGAAGGGAGGTTTTCATGTTTTTCTTCGGTGATGCCTTCACGAAGTTGGCGCAAGGAAGGAGAGTGCCGAAGGCCATTTTCGACATGCAGGCTTAACAGTGGAGAGACAGCCATGAACTGCACTTTTTTTGAATTTATGTATATATGTGATATTTTTATCATGCTAGACCAGTTTTTCGGGGGTTCTGGCTCAATAATAACTTGTGTTGGGGGTTAGGCCCTGTAACTTATCACTTTTCTGGACATCGTGGCAGTTAGTATCTGGGTTTGTTGCAATGGAGGTACACGAACCAATCGCTTTCCGAAACTCTGGACAAGCTCGACTTCATACTGGCAGTATGCTTTCTCACGAGCGCCCTTATCTTTAAATATCATGGCAACATCAAAATCAATCCATACAATTCTACTGCCGGACACAACGAGCATATTCTTTGGATATATGTCATGGTGATGGATAAGTGCTCTGTGAATTTCTTTGATCCCCTCCACCGCATAGCGAAACAGCTCATCAGAATAATTCACGCAATTTAGCTTTTCGGCTGCCGGGAGGTACTCGAGTACTATCGCCCTTGGTAGAAATTTATCTTTCCTGAAGTGATTCAGCCGTTGGTTAAAATCGGACGGATTGAGGCGATCAATGAAGCCGTGAAAGAACGGAACAAAACCACTGTCACACACGCCGAATTTGAGGAGGTTACGATATGCATTCAGCTCGCAACGGAAACGATTCAGGTCTCGACCTCTTCTGCTATAGCCTGGATCACCATTATCATGGAACTGATATGTCAGGGTCGTCCTAAAATAACAAAGAAGCTTGACTGACCAGCTTCATAACACGTGTCTCCCCGCATATTTGTACTTCCAGGACAGTCGAAGCTTCCGAGCGGCTGACCTCCCGTTGAATGGCAATATCGCGGGGATCTAGATCAAGCGAGCAATCACCCTGCGGACCCATGGCTGTTATATGAGCTACATGGGGTCGTGGGGGAGGGGTTGTGGGTAAACTGAGTTCGGTTTCGAGCAGGATGACTGGCACCAAGAACGCGCCTTTCTTGAGTTGAGTTATATAACCTTCTAGTCATGTGATATGCTGATTCCTGACGGACCAACGAGAATATAAGCAGGTTTTGGCTCAAGTGAATTTCTATATGGAACAGCACAACGCCCGTCACGGGTTTATCCTCTCGGACGCCGAGCTCGTCGCAGTGAAGCGATGGGATGGGAATGGTCGTTTAGCCGTCGCTACATCCATTCCATGGTCAAGCGGGGGTGTCGGGAGGCTTTCGGTATTGCTAGGACTCTGGTACCTTGGCATGCTAGCGGCTGAGAATGGTAATTGGTCTCTACACTAGACTTATATTTTCTTTCCATGCTCAGTTTCCTGATACGCTCTTCTAGTTGTTTTATGTAGCGATTCGGAGATCACTTGAAGTGTGTAATATGATTAATTACTTTAATATCTAAATGACTTGATAGATATATTAAAAGTCAGTTTTGTATGCCTTCTCAGTTATATATAAGGAACCTTGGTGATGACGGAGTAATAGTAGGAGTGCAGGCTGTTTTAATAGATATCAAATCAATCTTGATTAGAGGATATGGTGCCCCTGTTGTCAGCAAATTATCCATCTTCTTGGATGTTCTCCCTGTGTGGCTTTCGAGCACTACTTCTCGACTCCTCGTGATGCGGATGTAATAGAGCTGTTATTGATATTATTATTATATTTATAATTTCACCTAATAATGATAGTGATTTTTTTTTGCTGATCCGGAGTAAATTGCTGTATTTATATAACTGCTTCTTTACTGGTATCCAGTTAATCTCAGACTTATAAAATTTTTTAAGATCTTTCTAAGATCGGTTATTTACAGAAACTGTAATAATGGTGCTTTCAGACTGGACCTGCTTAGAACATTTTTTTTTTATTTTCAGTATATTATTAATATCTGTTTTTAGATTGTTTTTCTAGTATTTACTGGGTGCTATGACTAAATCTTCTTCCGTCACTTTACCCACTGTCTTACAGTTGAGTATAAGCTTTTATATAATAGTATAGCAAATATATTTAAGTGGTTACTTATTATAATTGATAGTTGATACTTCCTTCCTACTGACTAAATAGAAGAAATCTCAGTTAATCAGAAAGTAGACCAGACTCCGAGAATAAGATTGGAAGAATATAAGGTAGTAAATAAATAATTAAAGAAACCAAAAGTAGATATATATAACAGAGTATTATTCTACAAGTTGATTATCTGAGATTAATAAGTATCACCAGAATTGGAAGATCTACTGGTGATTATTTGTTATTTAAGAGAAATCTAAGTAAATAAGCTGCAAGGTATTAGCCTATGACTGAATATATTTAAGAAGATACTTAGAAACACGAAGCTGCAGTATAGTGTATCATGTATCATGTCATTAGGGTTCAAAAACAAGCCTCTATCTACAGGATATAAAATCTGATTACAGACATCTCTGTACATACTTTCACAGAGAGAGAGAGAGGAGGAGGGGGGGGGGGGGGGG
>KV907495.1:297673-327976 GCA_001990825.1 Aspergillus carbonarius ITEM 5010
ACGGAACTATCAAATATGTAGTAAGTTTTAAACAAATTTCTCCCATCCCCGCGTATTTCCCAACGATCCCAGTTGTTTATGACTACCCTCTACGAGAGGCTTGGTCGGGTCTACCATAGCCAAAGCAATCGATGTCATCTACCATTGGAAGTGCAAGCCTCAGCATACTCCTTCGGTCATCTGATCCGGCTTCCCCTCCCACGCGTTGCTCCCACGCGCGCGGTCAACTACCACTTTCGCTTCCTTTGGCTGTCGCGATTTGCAAGCTGCACCTTCGTGTAAGTATAAGATCTGCTGGCGGGTTTGGGCATAGCTCCTAGCCACAATGAGTCGCTACCTCACCCCTTCCAAGGTCGCCCTCCTTTGCCTCATTTCCATCTATACTGAAGGAGTTGTCCCCAACTCCTCTGCCATCCATGTCCTCTCCTTTCTCATCACCTGTCTAAGTCCCTTGGAGAGAGTTCCCCATTCCCCCATGCAGGACCAGGACATGCGATGCTCTGTCTCTATCACGGACCTGGAAAACGCTCTAACGAGTCATTCATCCTCTATTCCTGGTCGTTCCATCTGGGATCTCTTCCTCAAAAAGATCTGGTCCATCGACTGCTGCGATGCTTTGGAGGTCTTTTTCGCCGATATCTCCGCCATCCTAGTCAAAACCCGGGAAGAGCAGATCCGCGATCGAGATGCAGGCCTGGCACCGGAAATAGGCTGTATGCGTCTGTCCCGGTGCTCTCCCCTGGGTGCATTTGTGAGACGAGCCCAGCTGGAGTTCACCAGACTACAGTTCCATGACTCCGTCAAGCTCTGGCAAGGGTTTGTCAAGTACCGGCTGCCAACGTATAATGTGTGGGCGCGGAAGAACCCGTCTCATGAGCAGGCATTTGTGGATATCAATCTGCTGAATCTTAGTCTGGATACGACCGATCACCTCGCGCAGGTTGCCTACGGCAATATCGAGGATGATTCGGAGGATGAGCAGTACGTCAGCACTAAGGACGTTGAACGACTTCTCGAATTTCAAATTAGCGAGTTGCAAAGTAATCAACCCCCTTATATAGATAGAATAAACGCTTATGGAATCTAGGTCTGGGAGGAAGAGTGCCGGACGGCATGAAGGCTCAGTTGGAACGCATTATCATGTCCGGGGTGACTGTTCCTAATCTTGTGCACTATCTAAGGTATGGATGCACCAAATAGTATATTCTTCCATTATTAATTTTCTAGATTCCTTGATGCCTGGAGGGCTGGAGACTACCCATCTTCCTTTGACAACCTGCACCGCTACTTCGACTGTACTATGCATAGCCGCGATCGAAGCTCCTATCAATACGCCTTGCTCAATCTTGCTATCCTACAAGCTGATTTTGGATGCTACGGAGAGGCCGTCTCTGCCATGCAAGAGGCTGTTTCTATTGCTCGAGAATCCCACGATATGAACTGCTTGAATTTCTGTATGAGCTGGCTGTATCACTTCGGCAAAGCATTTCCGGAGCAGATGAAAGATGTGCAGAACACAGGCATGCTAGGGAATGAAAAGGAGGGTCTTACCTTTCTGAAGGCAAAGGCAAAAGAAACAGAAATGTGGAGCCTTCTCAGTACGACGCTGTTGAGTGAAGCGAAACTCGAGCTGCATAATGTGGGTAGCTCCTTGTCTGCTAACCACGACGTCTAACTTGCGATAGGGAGAGAGTCTTGCCTCGTCCATTGAGAACATCATTCGAGCGTCGCATCTCAATGTAACGAAAAACCTATCCAACTCTGTGGGCCCGCAGCTTCTCCTGCAGACCGCACTTTATTCCAGAATAGGTATGCCTTTCTCCATGGCCTTGTTCAATCCTAGCTAAGTCCATAGGCATCACGCATCTCGCATGGCTGAGCAGCGAGATATTCCGCGAATGTTACGCAAACAAAGCGCCATTCGAAGACTATCTCAAGAGCACATTCCGTAGTTGCCAACTCGTATGTTAGCTGCCCATTCCAGCGTATAACACTGCTAACTCCCCAAAGCTAGCGCAACAGGGTCGGTACTCCGAGGTATCAGCCCGAATGAACCAGATTTCTCCAGACAAGCTTCGCTCCCTCAAAACATACCAATACTGGACATTTTTTTCTGGCATCCTACAGCTTCGACGTCAAATATACCGGTATGCACCCCTATCCGGATTGCCAGCCCAGCCCACACTAATGGTAAGACTCAGCGACAACAAAGTCGCAGCCGAACACCTCCTCGCCCAGCTCCAAGCCATTCAACTCCCCGACAACGACATCACCCTCCTCCTTTCAATTCTTACCATTGACCTCCGCATCCGCCAAGGCCACTATGCTCGCGCACTCGAACTTGTCGAGAGAACCGCCCAAACCATTCACCAAGAAAACTTTGATATTTTCACCCAAGTCAAACTTCTCTGTCTAAAAGCCTACATCCTACAGAAATCCGGCCATCCGCAACGCGGCTTCTCCCTCGCCATGCGAGCCGCCAGCATCGCGCACCGCTCGCGCCTCCTCCCCAGTCTTTGGGAGTCCATCTGCGTGCTTGCAGGCGTCCTTCTCAGCCTGCGCGAGTTCGACGCCGTATCCGAGTTAATCGAAAGCATCATGCCCCAGATCCTCGAGACGAGCGACTGTGACCTGGCTGCGCAAGCGTACTCGCTTCTCGTGGACGCGAATATGGGAATCGCAGGCACTCTCTGGAGTAAGGGACAAATGAACTCAGTCTTGAAAAAGGATCATATCAACCGGGCGTTGGGGTATTTGGATTGTGCATATGAGCAATACGAGGAGATCGAGGATATCAAGGGGCAATGTGAGCTGGTAGCAAAGAAAGCGACCGTCATGCATTTAACGGGGGACCCGGTGCTGGCGAATGACTATGCGGCGAAGTATTTGGATTTGAAGAGGCAGTGGAGGCTAGATTGCGAAGAGGTTTAGTTGTGTATGTGTGTGTGTGCTTTCTTATCGGTAACGGGTGTATGGCATGGTAGATAGTGGTGCAAGATTGAATATTCGTGTATTTTGCGACTTTCGTTGCCCCTTTGGCGGCAAGTGACCTTTGGACGGTAGAACTACCGAACTACCCTACATCGTGAGGTGTCTGGGATCTCATAAATAGTATCCTCTTGTCCTATTTTCGATCGCAAATGCGAAGCCGTGGGTGAAATGGACCAGCACTGGGCAAGATCGAAGACTCTTTGGCTTCACACCGGTTGATCTCGCAGATTCTGTGCTCTCATTCCTTCGTGCTGCGCTGATAGTCATTTATGCCTATCACTTAGCTAAGGCAGGGAAGACATTTCTACTCCCGTCATACGGAGAAAGAGAATACCAAGAAAACCAACATGATCCATGCTGATTACCAACAGAAAAAAAACCGCACAACAAAGGAAATAAAAGCTTAGCAGTATTGTGTGTCACGCTATCTCAATTCCACCTCGGAGCACCCGATGCCCGGTCATTCTAATTCTGCATATTTTGCCGATACATATACATGTTCTTTGATTTCCCCTCCCGTCAACAGTCAAGATCAATCAAAGAAGCTGTACTCGAACCATCCAGTGCGGGGCATTTAGGTGGCCTTGTCCTTGTTGTGGTAGTTGACGCTGGAGTTCCAGCTGTGGGATTTGTTAGCATGCATGCTCGTCGGTAGCTTGCGTTCGATGTTCAATGATGCGGGTGGAAACTTACAAGATAGTCTATAAGAAAAAGATATCCCGTCAGTATTCAATTGTCATACAGCCATGAATCAGTCGGCGGTACGCACCTTGTCACCATCTCCCCAGGGGAAGTTCTTCACGCGGATGTTCTGGTAGGGGTACTCGGTACGGTCCTCCAGAGCGGGCATGTGCGCCCAGTGCTCCCAGTGCTCGTTCCAGAGGTTGTAGGAGTTGATGCCGCCGGCAATAAGAACGGGGACAACGGCGCTAGAGAAGGTGAGTCGTTACTATAGGTCAATTGCGGTGGTATTAGCTAGCCCACATACTAGATGGAGAGCTTGCGCCACAGATCTAGAACAGCCATTGAGTCAGCACAGCCCATTTCCCTCCGAATTCTGACGCCAATTGGGCAGATACGCACCACTGGTAGCAGCAGCGTGGTGCTTGACGGCCTCTCTCTCGCGGTTGAATGCGTTGTCGGCGGCCCAAGAGGGAAGCTGCTTGGAGTCGGAGCTGTTGGCACGGCGCTGGACGGTCGAGCGGACCGGAGCGGCACGCAGCTGCTGGGCAGCGCGCTGGGAAAGACGAAGGGCGTTGCGCTGAGGGAACATGGTTGGGGTGGATTGGAGTGGAGGAGTGACGTTGGAGGAATGGGACGACGTCGTCTTTGACGGTGGGATTATCCCGGACGTCGGCCCTTCCGGCTTAACGAAACAAAAGCCGTTTAGCGTCCCCGTGATTCGCTGTCGCCGCTTGGACTTATGTCAGCACCCGGGTCGGATCGCGTGATGTCACGGTCACGTGCCAGCCGCGCGGATAGCCATTGGGATGGGGGACATCCGTCCTGCCTCTCTGTTGATGAGGGGTGTCGGTGTCGTCCATTAAGTCGAGTTGTCGCGTGGGTGGTCGTCCTTGGAATTGCAATCTGGCTAACTGGGTTATCTTGGTGCCCTTGGATAGATATGTGCCATTCGCGTCCTTATTGCCGGGATGGGGTTTCGAATTACAACATGGAATGGTGCGTTTCGATTGCACGTTGGCCGGTGACTAGATGCTGACGGTCCTTAGTCAATGGGATTCGGTAGGTGGAGCTAGGTCATGCGGGGGTTGCGTCGCTGACCTGATCCAGAAATCCGTTCTCCTACGAGCCATGGAGAGGCAAGCGGACCTTCGATGTATGTTTTTCTGTCGGCCACTTCACACGCAGAAGACTAATACCAGCAGGCCATGTTTGACATCCTCGAGGCCGACATTGTCGTCTTTCAGGAAACGAAGATCCAGCGTAAAGATCTGCGCGATGACATGGTCCTAGTGCCCGGTTGGGACTGCTACTTTAGCCTGCCTCGAGTCAAGAAAGGTGTGTCTTTCCCGTCTCTGGATGGTTGATCGGGCAGCTCATTGCCGTAGGGTACTCCGGGGTTGTGATATACACGCGCAACGCAACATGTGCCCCCATCCGTGCAGAGGAAGGTCTCACTGGAGTGCTTTGCCCCCCAAATTCGTCTGTCTCTTTTCGGGACCTCCCCGAGGAGCAACAAATCGGTGGCTATCCCACCATCGAACAGTTGTCGCAACTTGACCTTGATGCAGCGACGCTGGACTCAGAGGGTCGTTGCGTTATCCTTGAGTTTCCCGCTTTTGTTCTACTGGGAATCTACTCGCCGGCCAATCGGGACGAGAGCCGTGACTCTTTCCGCCACAACTTCATTGATTTGATGGATGTGCGGGTTCGAAATCTGATCGCCCTTGGAAAGAGGGTATTTGTGACAGGGGATCTGAATATCTCGCGAGGAGAGATCGATGCCGCACATGCGGGGGAAGCTATCCGGAAAGGAACGTTGACAGAAGACGAGTTTGTATCCTTTCATGCGCGTCGTGTGTTCAACCAGCTACTCTCCGACGGAAAGGTCATTGGGGAGCGAGATGAAGGGAGAGAACAGCCTGTTATGCATGATATCTGCCGCTCATTCCACCCGGGCCGCAAGGGAATGTACACGTGCTGGGAGCAACGCATCAATGCCCGTCCTGGGAACTACGGCTCGAGGATTGACTATGTTCTGTGTAGCTTGGATATGCAAGATTGGTTCTGCGACTCGAATATACAAGAAGGACTTATGGTATTAATCCCACTGACTTACCCACAAGGGAACCTACTGACTCCGACTGCTCAGGGCTCCGATCATTGTCCCGTGTATGCGGTGTTCAAGGATACTGTAACTCTAGGGAACAAGCGAGTTAGCATTCACGACATTATGAACCCAGCCGGGATGTTTGAAGATGGCAGGCGCCGACAGGAATATACAGCCAAATATTTACTACCTATTTCGGGCCGCTTGATACCGGAGTTTGACAAGCGAAGGAGCATCAAGGACATGTTCATGCGTAAGCCCAGCAATGTATCGCAGAGCTCTCCAGCTGCAATCCCTTCGCTCTGTCCAGCGGCTCCAGATCGAGAGAAAGAGACGATGGCTGCCAGCACGAGCGATTCAACGGAAGCAGTCAGCAACCCTTCCATGTCCAAGAACGATCCTCAACCTAAAGGCGTTGTCCGCAAGCGGTCCGAAAAGAACGACTCACCTATTAAACGTTCCAAGTCAGTAACTACCTCGGCACCCGCACCGCCTATTGCTGGACAGAAGTCGCTTAAGGGATTCTTCAAACCGAAGAATACTCCGATCAATCAGACCAGCGAGAGTCCAGCCAAGCCTCCTAGCCCAGTCACTGTACCACCGCCTGCGTCACTCTACAAGCCGATCACTCCGACGGATCATGGACAACTAAGTGATGAGCAAGTTTCGGCAGCAATCGCCAGAGAGCCCACAGGAGGGTTCAACCAACCCGCATCAGCGACATCAACCACCCCGAAGGAAGATGATACAATCATTGACCCAATCGTCAGCAAGGAAGACTGGTCGAAGCTATTTACGAAGAAGCGAGCGCCAAAATGCGAAGGCCACCAAGAATATTGCATCAGCCTAACGACGAAGAAACCTGGAGTCAACTGCGGCCGGTCCTTCTGGATATGTCCCAGACCTCTTGGACCTAGCGGCAATAAGGAGAAGGGCACGCAGTGGCGGTGTCCAACATTCATCTGGGCGAGTGACTGGAACTCGTCGACGTTGTAGGTAGCCATGGCAACTCGATGTACCATTCCCTGGCCTACATACTATAAGAAAGTAAAAGATACCCATTGTTCATGAATAACACTGGCATTGACTAGAACAATACAATCAGACTCAATAGGCAGTCAATAATTCACATAGCGGCTCTTAGCCTGCGTCCCACCCCTCATTTGCATTCCATCTCTTATCCCATTTATGTAGCAACTGCATCAGCAACAGTTACGAGGTCCAGATAAGTATCACTGCTGGATCCGAGGATAAACCGAAGAATGGGCTTGACTGTCCCATTGAAGCACAATAGAGTAGATTTAATAATTATATCGAAGCACCTAGAGTCACGGTCGTTGAGCGTAATTCATGGAGCTCAGTAGGAGAGGTCGTATCTCTCTTCGCCACCATTCTCGACGCAGTTGCCTACACATAGCTTGCTTCTACGCGAAATCTCCCATGTTTTGCCTCATTGAGGGTCAAACTTCCCAGCTGATCATTTCCTATCGGTGATGACAATGCCCAACCTCTGCAGAGCAACAGCACGAGTCCAACACCAACATTAAAATCGATTCATGATTCGACCCCTAGCCTACATCAAGCTCACCACACATCACTCCCTGCCACATAGCCTTATCAGTGAATAACTCCCCCCAGAACACACCTACTCCTCCTGTCAAGTGGGTCTAGCTGAACTCTATATCAACATCGCTCGATTGTGGGTCCAGCCCTATCTCAATAGAGTAACTCCCACTCCCTCAGTCCCAACCTTCCTGGCCTCAATGGCCCATTGTCTACTCCGATGGCCACAAATAGTGGGGTTTTGACTTGTGAGTCACGGATATGCAGAGGGCTGGGTGTTCTTTCTAAAAGCGAATCGAATTTTTGCTGCAAATTGTAGGGAGCGGTTAACTAATGTTCTGGGATGAGATGCGCCCTACTTGGATATGGCTAATGATATTTAGTTATGAATTGAAATATCTAAAGGTTGTCGTAGTGAGACATATATGCGGTTTAATTTGAAACAGAAACGGTTTTGATCCCCCCTGTCTTCCTTCCGCCCAGGGGAATAATCTGCAATGGGGAAGATTATTGGTGGAGGTAATGAAATTAGGGAAGGAATCCGAATCCCATCTGCATATGTGGGAATTCATGAATAACAGAGAACGTCTGTCATGCTTCCCTAAAAGCCCGTGTTGGCTGTTAAAGTCATATAATACGAACGGGAGAAAAGGGAAAGCAACGAAAGAAATGTCGAACTGACTCGTCCCCCTTCAATAGAGATCGGTAATGTAGTCCGAGAATTCGATGGCCTCGCCGATATGTCGGTCTGTGAAGTTGATCTGAGTTGATGTAGGTGAGTAAATTGCTGTCCCCTTGCCGAAGTCTGTCTGAACTTGTTCGATCAACGAGCCCAATGTCTCCGGGTCCAGCTGGAAGTGCTCCTCTGATAGAAGTGGCATATTGCCCGGTATCAAGTCGCTACATATCAAGTCGCCGGTGTGCATAATAGGCATGTTATATTCTGTAAAGAAGTTCATCGTTCCCTCAATCCCAGTATCGTCTATCTGTACGTTTGTGTCGATTGAAGGACTGGTGGTTTCGGTGCTGGTAGTAGTGAGATCCGGCGACTTGTATTCTGCCGTCCGTTTGGGATACTGACGAGACGAAGTTCGACGCTTCCTTTCGGATGGCCTGCGTGGTGTGTACTGGTAATCGGGATGTGCCTCTGCGTGCTTTCGCTTCAGTTCATCGGCCAGGGCTTTGAATTCTACCCTGATGTCTTCGGATTCTGCCTTCCACTGCTTTCCTAGGATGACGGCTGGGGATGTTAGCATACCTAATAATTTTCTAGCATAGCTGAGAACCTACATATTTCGTTGTTCGACAGATTAGGATGAGCCTCCTTGAGCTTAGGATGATGATGCTGGCGGTATAAGATGAATGCATTTGGTGGACGAGGAACTTTTGCAGCCTTAACAGGAACCGAAGGCCGCTCATTTTCTTTCATAGGAACTGTAGCTGACTCAAATTCGAGGCAAGATGCCACTTCGTGAGATGCAACAGATATTGCTGTACCTGAAAATGCCGGTGTGCGCATGACCCGGAGCGCATTTATGGACTCGTCGACGAAAGCTACTACCGGAGCACCAATTAGAGCACTATCCCTATGTAAGCATGTATGCTATTGTATGTTATTATAGATGTCCTACCAAAGACGAGACTTGATCTTGTTGACATTGCTCTGACCGATCATATCGATAACATTGATCGGAAGCAACACTTCGTTGTTCGTGGACCCGAGATGGCGCAAAGCGTCCTGCCAAAGCAGCTCTGTAAGCTTGTCGCTGGACTCGGTAGTGTGATTCCAAGTAAGCGGTATAGAATTCATCCTGGTATTCTTGATATAAGCTAGAGGGTTTGAGAGTTGTAGAGCCGATAACCATAGCCTTGGGCGATTGTTTCAGCATTAAGAGCAAGCAAAGGAAAGTATAGGAGAGGCGATGCATAAAAGTTAACTCAAAGACAGTATTTAATAATAACATTTTCGGGTAATAAACGAAGAGCATCTGGGTTTAGACATGACGAATGGAGCTGTGTTCCAGGTGGTGGCGGGAGGCTGGTGCCATTCTTTGTTGAGTTAGAGGAGGGCGTGAATGTCTAAAGTAGATTCACGAATTGGTGTTAAGCTCCCTAGACGCTAACTGATCGATTGTTTACGTTAATACATGACCCCCCTCGCCTATCTTTCTGTCTTAGTATTCTATTTTGTCAGTCTTTAAACATGCTCGTCTTTTAACGTTGTCTTGCTGTTCGTCTCCCACTCTCCTTGATCCTTCACACACATTGAATCTCAAAAGCCATCAATTGCTCTGGTATCTCGCGATGGAGCTCATCGTTAATGTTCTTCTCCAATTCCTCGATGGCATGGCTGGCAATGCAATGCATGCTGCTGAGCTACGTGAGAAGGCATCATACATATCAGCTTCCTTTTGTGTCCACAAGAACGTTGGCAGACTCATGGCGCAGGTTACTGCTTTGACAAAGGGCGAAGAATTGATCTATTCTTCTCATCGAGTTCGTGGATCAACCGAATATGCGGATACACCTGTCTGCTGCCACGGCAAACTTCTGCAAGCCATAATGGCTGATTATCGCATTAAGCCATCTATTGCCGACATAGAAGGCCACCCCATCCAGCTCATCAGCATCCTTGATCCCGCCATTGAGAAAGTTCTTCAAGGGGAGAACTATTTCAGCCTTCATCAGACCCTCATTCGTGCTGAGAAGAAAGCAAATGACGATCTGGCCAAATTAACCAAGGAGTATGGATACCACTACATATTCCGAACTGGCCTCATGAAATATTACATGACGTGAGCTGAAGCTTCAATGTATAGATTTGTTGGATATAATACTAATGACAAAAGGAGAACGGTCGTTGAGAACATCAGTTTCCTCAGACCGGATTACCGAGGCGACATTTATCGAGTTCGTGCCCAAACCTGTCTGTATGATGCAATGGAGAAACGTCTCAATTTGAACGCCGCGGAGAAAGAGCTTATCATACGTGCTGTGGATTGCCACCCAGAAGATGCGCACATATTCTGTAAGTATCAATGAGTTGCTATTACAGTCAATTCTAACTGAGCCAGGGGATTGGTTAGAGCGCCACCGCGTCGCCTATAATGCGATGAAGGCCTGCATTGCTTTGTTGAGAAAACTTGAATGTGTGAAATAACCAAAGCTCATCTTACCCATGTTGATATTCGGAGTCAGTTTACAGACTCTAAGTACAAGGACAGGCTGATATTGTTGTTCTCACCTGCACTGTCTCGGCTTTTGAACGTCCATATCTCATCAGTGCGACATTAATCCACGTCGCAATGTGTTATAGGTCTCTACACGAAGAACCTATTTCCAGAATATCCAACTTGCGCGGTTACTAATTCACGACCTTCCGGTTTCTCGTTCTTCGGTTTTTATCCACCGCATATAAGAAGATTTCGAAACGAATCCGGTTGATTTGGTACAGATATGACCATTGGAGTCGCAATAGCGAACATATAATGTCATAGAACATGGGTGGTGTTTAATTTTTTGTGTTCATTAAGATGGTAGTCAGACTTGGCGAGGGTATAGCAGTTTTTATCATCCTGGCGTTTCAGACTAATTGCTGCTTGAAATCTTCGGGCATCTCTAGTATCTACGCATGGATTTAGACTGCATCCTTATGCATTTGAGGGCGTTCAAAAAAATGAGTATGACTGTATGTATGGATGACGGGGGAATTACCAATGTCTCTGTTTACATCTCTAATTACACTATGTTACTTGGCGAGGTTCGATTACAGAGGGCTATAACATGGACGAACTGGGTTGACCAGTGGTTAGGGGGATAGATACGGCAATGCAAATAGACTTTCGCCCAGCGACACGAAGTAGCCAGCAGGACCTCCTATCGTACGTTGCTCCGAGACAGGGGCAGCTGCATTCCGTCGCCCTCCTGAACTCTGTATGCCCCCGGCCACGAATGGCAGGCGAGCGCCCTCCCGGTTCGACTGGCCAGCACGACGATATCCGACTCTCCGGACTCGTCCGTTTCCACACCTACATCCAGCACGCGACGACGGCAGCTCTCTGGGTGGGCAACGGAGCAACAAAGAACGCTGGGAGGAGAGACGGCCGAGAAGGAGACGAGACGGCGCCACCGGGACGGAAATGGACTGGGCTCCTCCAGCAGCCCAGCCTCGACCCTCATCCAGTCCCTCTCATTGCCTCCTCGCGCGGCTGACTTGTGGGCGGACAAAGAAGCAAATATCCGCCATTGTGATGAGTAGATGCGAACCAGGGAGCAAGCACACTGGCCGACCGTTCGCACCCTCCAGGTCTAGAGGAGCCGGAGATCACGGACCCCCAGAACCAGCGATCAGCGACCGGGGCACAGGCGGTCGATCCATGAGTGCAGTGATGCTTCAACCGTCGACCAAGAGACGAAGATGCCATGCGCACCGATGAACCGGGGGGCGGGGGAGCTCAGGGGCTTGCGGTCGATTGGCTACCAGGCGATGTCTCGCCTCATACTTCCTTGGCTCGTGATCCAAACTTAGTTCGACCGACAGCATCAAAGGTCCACATTTCTGCAGTACTTTTGTCGCGAGCCTAAACCGCGGTTCTCACGAGTCTTCGTTCAATCTCCTGGCCGGCCACCACGCGGGGCTCTCATGGGGGCCCCCGACCTGGCCTGTCTTCTCCGTTTCGTCCGGGGTCCGTCACTTTAACGTGTTCAGTGCAAGCCCATGGCGGTGGTAACTTATTACCGATCGATACACGGGTGCCATTCGGTCGGTGTGTTCATCCAGTCGACAGCAGGGCACCTTCGACGGGGCTGTTTTTCATCTGTTGATCATCACCCCCCCTTTATCGTTCTGCGCCCCATGGAAGCGATATCCCCCCGATTAGTTTCTCATTGGGTCTAGCATGATCAAGCAGGGGTCCCTGGGCACCTGGGCAAGTCAGTTATCCTCCATGTGGTGCAGAAGAGGGTCGCTTGGACAGGGGTAGCATCGATATTGTCAAGGTCTATCTTGCTGACTTGCCTTGCTGCTGTTCTTAGGGCTTCTGTAGGCCTGCAATTGAATGGCCCATCGCCTTCACTGATATCGATCTAAATCCAAAGTGCGATCAATTCTTCGACCTACCGAGCGCCGGCGACAATACGATGTATACGGCACAAGGACAAGTGGATGCGGTTACTATATGCATTCGACATGGATCTGTAGCGATCCTCATTCGCATCCGTCCAACATTAGAGAACAATAACCCCTGCTCTACCTTTCAACTCTGCTGTTCCTCCATGGATACAGCTCCCTGATGAATTCGAGGAGTGTACGGAGATTGAAATACGATGGGGCAGTGGGTTGACACAGTCCGCAAGGGTCTGGACGCATACCCATATCTTCTGCTTAGTCCTCGGGTTGAAGGCACACGCAGGACTCTTGCTGTAGTCGCTCGTAGGGTCGGGTAGGGTCGGATTGGATAGTCGCCTCTGGGCAGCCTGGTCATGTTGCTGCGACTCTAGTATATGACCAGTTGTGTGTAAAGAGCTGTTGGCACCTGAGGAGCATCGGCGCGCCGTTTGGTTGACGCATCCGGACGAAGTCGTCATCTTCCCTGCTGGTAACCGGGGATCTGGGAATGGACGGAGATTCCCTAGCCAGCTGCTGCTGCCTGCAGGGATCTGTCGATGGTGCCTGGAGCTGGGACGCAATCCAGAGCGACCATCCGGGCTTGCGCCGGGACTCCGAGCATACTCCTACTTCATCTACCGATGACCAGGACCAAACATCGGGGACTATCTTGGCCATCTGGTATATAACTCCCGGATGTCGCTTCATTGCTTCAACCTCGCAGGAGTTTTCAGGCGAGGCACTCGCGTGGCACATGTGACCGGGCCAGGCCTCGTGTTTCCCCGGCATCATCCCTGCTTCCAGCTTCTGGTAAACAACACGCAGCAGCGGTCGTCCCTGAAACACACCCGCAGTTACACCAGCACCAGTACCCGCCGCGCGTTGTCGAGACCTCCTCACCCAGGCAGACGCCTGTCACATCCCACGAGGCACTTGCAGGAGATGGCCACCCCGCTAAAGGCGGGGCACTTCCAGACTCACGAGTCCCCCGCACCCGACACCATCGTCATCCGCGACGCCCTCTATGGCGACCACACAGTCACCGAGCCGGTCCTGGTCGACCTCCTCCAGTCGCCAGATCTCCGTCGACTGATCGGCATCGGCCAGCACGGCGTAACCGGGCACCTCGGACTGCTTCCCAAGCCGGTCAAGATTACGCGCTTCGAGCACTCTGTCGGGGCATTGCTGCTGGTCCGCA
The DNA here is from genome assembly GCA_001990825.1 of Aspergillus carbonarius ITEM 5010. NCBI lineage: Eukaryota > Fungi > Ascomycota > Eurotiomycetes > Eurotiales > Aspergillaceae > Aspergillus > Aspergillus carbonarius. The sequence continues at coordinate 311,324 of KV907495.1, forward strand.
TGGCCGGCGCCAGCGTCGAAGAACAGGTGACCGCACTGCTCCACGATATAAGCCATACGGTGCTCAGCCATGTGGTGGACTGGGCACTTTCCCAGCCAGGGGAGGAGAGTTTCCACGAGGTGCATAAAGCGCGGTTTATCCGGACGACCCAGATCCCCGCCATTTTGACCAAGCATGGCATTCCACACACGGTCTTGCACGAGGAGCAGTATCCGCTCGTCGAGATGGGGGCCCCGCACCTCTGCGCGGACCGACTGGATTACTCTCTACGGGATGCCGTTGCATTTGGCATGTTCGCGCTGGACGACAGCCATCGCGTGGTGGCCGCGCTACAAGCGCTCCCTGATGCGTCGTCTCCGCGTCGGATGTTGGTGCTCAACGATCAGCCGGTGGCTCTCCGGCTTGCACGGGCGTATATGACTACGGATCGGGAGGTGTGGTCTAACCCGACGCATGTCGAGATGTACCGCAAGACTGGACAATTGATCGGGGACCTTATCCGCAGGGGGCAGATCCAGGAGGCGGTGCTGTGGTCCATGTCGGACGAGGAGTTCTGGGAGCTATTGAAGGATGTTGCGGATCCGGAGGAGGCAGAGACACTGGAGAAATTCGAGACCGAAGGACTGGGGGAAGCACATGGCTTGCGTCTGCATAAGCACGCCAAGGTTCGTACAATTGACCCTGATATAGCTGTTTCGGAGACAGAGGCTGTTGCGCTGTCAGTGGTGGATCGGAACTGGGCTGTTGAGCGGCAAGAATATATCCGGGGAAGAGAGGCTACGCGGGAGGTGTAACTAGTACTAGCATCCAGATGCTACAGAGTAGACACAACAAGCAGACAGATCTGAATGAATCCAGTGCATAAGCTCACCCGAGTGAACATTGGCACGACCTTGCGTAACAGATGCCAGCTCCCTGGCCACAGCCTCGTACACGAGCATGAACAGCAGAGTGGGTGCCTGAGGCGGCCCTACCCCGCCGCAAAGCTTATCGATTATCGCGAAAATGGATGAATCCCCCACGAATTACTTCCATCCGCTCCATTCATCCCACAACTAGTTCCCCCCCTCCTTCAATTCCTCCTCTATTGAGCCTCCCCCCCCCCCCCCATTGTTCTTAATTACTCCCCTCCACAATGGCCGAGGCATTCACCCAAACCGACCTACAGGGCGCGCTGCCCCTGATCGCCCGCGGCAAGGTGCGCGATCTGTACGAAATCGACGACAAAACCCTCCTCTTCGTCGCGACCGACCGCATCTCCGCCTACGACGTGATCATGGAAAATGTCCTCTCTCCTCCCCCCTATCCCAAATCAACACTAACACAAAATCGAACAGGGTATCCCCAACAAAGGCGTCCTCCTCACCTTGTGCACGCAAAAATGGTTCTCCATCCTGACCTCCGCCCTCCCCTCCCTCCGCACCCACTTCCTGACTCTCGACCTGCCCCCGCAAATCCCCGAGTCGCTGCGTCCCATCCTCCAGAACCGCAGCATGCAGGTCCGCAAGCTCCGCATCTTGCCCATTGAAGCAATCGTGCGTGGTTACATCACCGGTTCGGCCTGGAAGGAGTATCAGACTTCGGGCACGGTGCACGGGATCCCGGTGAAGGAGGGCCTGAGAGAGAGCGAGGCCTTCCCTGATGGACCAATTTATACTCCCTCAACCAAGGCCGAGCAGGGTGAGCATGATGAGAATATTCATCCGGATCAGGGTATGTTTTTCCCTCGTTGTTTTGTTCCTTTTTTGCATCTTATTCCCTCCCGGTTGTTGTTTTCTTGAGGATGCATTAGGGAGGGAAATAGATGGCTAATTGGGTGATGTGTACAGCCGTTGAAATCCTCGGCGAAAAGTACGCCGCGACCGTCGCTGCCCTCGCTATCCAGCTCTACAAGGTCGCGCACGAGTACGCCCTGACTCGCGGCGTGATCATCGCGGACACGAAGTTCGAATTCGGCGTTGACGAGGAGACCGGTGAGGTGGTGCTTGCGGATGAGGTGCTGACTCCGGACTCCTCGCGGTTCTGGCCCAAGGATACGTATGAGATTGGACGTGGCCAGGCCAGCTTCGATAAGCAGTTCTTGCGCGATTGGTTGGTTAAGGAGGGGTTGAAGGGGAAGGAGGGCGTGCGGATGACGGAGGAGATTGCCCAGAAGACGGCAGAGAAGTATAAGGAGGCGTGGGAGAAGCTTACGGGGGGGAACTAATTGGGTCTTTGCAATGGATTGGATGGGGGTGGTGGCGTATGCGCTGCGTGCATGATGTGTTTGTAGGATTGAAATCAAAATAGGAAATGAAATGAAATCCTTGTACAGGTAGAAGTTCACTGGTACTGCTACTCATACTGTACAATTTACATAGACAAGGTATCAACCACTACTGCTCCCACTCATCCTTCAAGCCCTTCAAGCCCTTCGCCGTGGGCTCCTTTTTCTCCCCAGCACCCCTCTTCCTCTCGCCCTCACTACTCGCGTCCCCCATCCACCCAGTCATAACCCCCTCATCCACCGGCAACGCATCCGCCCCACAGATCCTCCTCTCCTCCTCAATCTCCGCCTCACTCATACCATTCGTCGCCCAAATCTTATGAATCCTCAGATCAAACGGCCCCTCCACCCGATCCGTCAACCCAATGCCCACACTCGTCACCCGCTGTCTGAGAATCGACGTCTGCGGCTCCACCACCAATCCGTGATTCGTCCGCACAAACGAGTTGAACGGCAACAGGATGGTTTCCCACCCTGTCGATCCAGATGTCGTCACGCTGGAGCTACCCCTGGACATGATGATGGATTCCGGAGGGATGTCGGACAACGAGGGAGGGATGCCGTGGGGGTAGATCCGTTCGGCGAGTTCGGGAGTTTCGATATTATCAACGGAGGCGGAAGAGGAGGAGGAGGAGGAGGGGGAGGGAGAAGAAGAGGAGGAGACGTCATCCTGGATGCGATGATGACGTGTATACAGACGGTGTTGGTGAATGTCCGTGTCAACGATGGAATCGGTTTGGATGTTGACGGTGTAGCGACGGCCGTCGGATTTCACCCGCAAAGCGAGGTAGGCGTAGGGATCGACGTCCCAGTAGAGACGACCGAAGAGCCACATGCCGCGGTCGTGGTTGCGGAAGGCGGCGTAGCCTGTTATTTCATTTCATTTTAGAATGGTTATTCGCTGTGCCATGTGCTAAGGATTTGCGGAGCGTAGAGCTGGTTGGGTTGATTTGGGGGAGGAAGGGGTCGTACCCGTCCGTTCAACACGCCAGTTCATGGGCAGCTTCGTCGAGATACTTCCGTGAAATTGGGCATGGGCGGGACTGTTCGTGGCTGGATCAGCGGGCACGTAGTCGAGACTGGCGGTGCTGAAGCCTCCGACGGCGCGGTCGGCCATGGTCTTGCAGTTGGCGACGGAGGAGTCATTTTCGAAGTCGAGGAGGACGTAGGGCTTGGTTGGGGTGTGTAGGCCCTCGGAGTTCCAGGCTAAAAGGGGGGTAGCATATCAATCAGTAATTGGCGCAGTGGAGATACAGAGAGAGAGAGCAGCGTACCGATGCGCGTCAGGCGGCTGAGTTCCTCGGCGCTGCGCTTAATGAAGCCGGAGGGCTTGGCAGCCAGACACCGGGCTGTGGGAAACATGTTGGATTGGATAGGAATTGGGGAGTTGGAGAGGACGTGAGGCGTAATCGAAAGGCACGCGCCATGACGTCGGGGATTTCGCTGGATGCAGATGCCTCAGGCTGACGGGGAGTGGGTTTACCGCTTTCTGACGGGTTCGCTCCAAATCAGGGACAACAACGACACTGGGATTCAACGCAGAGTGGTTATGAGTCGGTAAGCACGTTTTTAGTACGGTGGATATTACAGTTGATGAGCACATCTCGCTGACGTCTTGTGTTCCAGGGAGTAGGAAGTCATCTACAGTGGTTGCTTCACGCTGGCGGATGGTATGGAGTATGTCCCTGTCAAGTTCCCCATCAACTGGGCTCTGTCCGGGGAAGTGGCTCAGCTGCCAGCTATATGATGCACCGCCATCTGATGGATACGCTTCCGACCTCTACAACCCCAGTGCCAGAGAAAGGGAGGCAGCCAGCATCATCACGACACGATGATGTGCGCATTCTGGGCGCGTTCTGCCGGCAGAACAAAGAGCGGCAGGCGGGTGGCAGTCAACTCCACCAATCAACGCGCGGGCCTATACTTTTTGCCCCCGGCCAATGAGAGGCCTCAAGGACCACCGAACAATGTCTTTGTCGCAGCGTCGAATGAAGCCTCGACCAGGAATAACTGGCCCCCTCTTTGTCCGCGACACAAAAGTTGCCGATGGACGAGTCTGGCCCATCTACCGGCGCATTTCTCCCGCCGGGCTAGGCAGCATCCAAAGTTAAAAGGCCTGGCAGATCCCGTCCCTCAGTTGAGGGATTTCTGCTGGTGAACCCTTTTTGAGTGTTTTTTTCTGTCAAGCCTGTCTGGAAGCATGTCGACCAACCAGGAATCGTCCCCCTGCGTTATCCATGGTTGCCGGTTGTGGTGGCTGCGGGAGCTCTTTCCCTGATCGATCCTGGACTGTTCGACCGAGCCCAGCTCGACTACACCTCCGTTTGCCCAGCCTGGCGTCGATAGCATCACCGAGACGTATATAGAGTGACTCAAAGACACAGCCAGATTGATGGCTTGAAGGGAGCCGCCACCCCCTCGCCTCGCTTCTCTTGAACTCCCGTTCCTCCCCAGTTCCATTCCAAGCATCCACGTTTTGGCTATAGCTGTTTTATAGCTATACCTCGCCGTTTCTCCAGCTCAAACAGCATCTTTGCATTCATCTTCATCTATTTCGCTCTCTCTTATCGCTCAACAAGACAGCTATACTCGCTAGCGTCTTGCCTTCATTTCTCGCATCTCGATCAAAGAACTGAGATACAACTTTCTCCATGGCGAACCCCATCCTTTATCCCGGCCAGCCCTACGGCATGACCAGCATGCTCGCTGTGTCCATCATGATCCATAAGGGAAATGCACAGCAGATGCTTCCCAAGGGAGCCCGCCTCCATGTGGGAAAGTGTGTAGCAGCCAGTCTCTATAGATGCAACTGCTAATAGACTCCAGCCTCCAATGCGGTGTTCCCTCGACCGTCCTCGAAGATGAGCTTGAACAGCTCTTCACCCAGTTTGGTATTTGCTGGGCACAGGTTCGCAAGGGCAGAAACAATCTCTATAGTGGCTGGGTACAGTTTGAAGTATGCTGCATCTATCCACCCATCCATCCATATGATAAGTATCCAACTAACAAATACCTTGCAGCACCCAGCACACGCCCAAGCCGCTCTGCAGTATGGAAGATTCGTGAACAGAGGTCGGACTTTGAGGGTAGAATGTGCCAATGGAATCAGTAAGTTGCCTACCTACCTACCGATCTATCAACAACAGGCTCATCTAACATCACCACAGGGAGCCATGAATCAACGAACGGGATTGCCACAGACTTTGCTCCAACTCCCGTGGCACCTCCCATGTGGCATGGCCCGATGATGCCCGTCCACCACATGTCGATGCCACACAGTCCGGTATACGGTCCTCTGTCTTATACTCACTATCCTCCTCATCCTCAGCCCGAATATTCTTACTACCACACCATCGAACCCACTACCACCGCCCCTCCTCTTCCCAACTCAAAAACCGTCTCTTCCACCGACTCTACCATCGAGAACCCTCTTAGTGAGGCCTCCTTCGACACAACCACTGCGACAACTACCGACGAAGCAGAAGAGTCGAAAGACACGACCCCCAAAGAAACGGAGACCCAACCCCAGGCAACCAGACAACTTAGACACATCCCCCTCACAACCACCAACCGTACCATCTGCGAGTACGTCACCGAGCAGATACAACGCCTGGGGATGGATCTCGACGATGAGAGCACTGAAGAGGTTATCATGGAATTGGAGGTCTCGGAATATTTGAAAGGTCGGTTGCCTAGATTGGCATCTGGGTCGGGGTCGGGGTCTGGGTCTGTCTGAGCGTGTGTCTGGGAGTGAGACTGCGCCTGAAAATGACACGGACACGGACTCGGCATCTTTGCACATGACTGTGACTGACTCCTGAATCGGGTGTACTTCTTGAGGATCGTTGTGCATCGTAAGAGGATATTTTGGGCGGGAGAAAGGAAGGAGTGCCCGTATGGGGTATAGGAATCTTGCAATGGATTTTAGGTATAGGACTTACTATTTTTGGACAGTGTGCGGAACACAAGGAACAATGGGAGGAAGACTTACGACTGGGACGTGATATGACTTCGACTTAGATACTAACAAGAACGATTGTACGATTACGAAGACGACATCTAATATGTTTAACCCGCATGGGGAATGGCTTTAGGAGACTAATAATATAGTAGTCTTAATATTTGGACTGTGCTACAGTCCCTATTTTCACACGTCAACACAAATCACCCCCATTCGCTCATGCAATAAAGCAATGCTGTTGTAGATATTTATACCAATCGTAAATGCTATGAACCACCCACCCGCTGAAACGCCCGGCTCTCTATATATATACAACCTCGGATGCCCTCCAAAATAGAAACCCAAGAACGACTATAACCAGTGCACCCTTGCTAGTGGAGATCGATACCGCGGACGAAGGATTGTGGATGACATGATGGCGAAAGAAACCAAGAGATTGAGGAGACCTGGTTGGGGTTAAACCCACCAGGTACATGGCAGCAATAGATAAATATATGCAAAAAGAGATGGTATCGAGCAAAGGAAAGCACAAATATGTCAGATCGCAGCATGTAGCAGCAAAAATTATATACGGGGGTTGACAAGACATGAGCTGTGGACATGTCTAGGCCCGGACGCGTCGGGCGTCAAAGTATTTGAGGCTCACAGCCGTGTCGTTCATCCCCACGATCGGAGCCGCGTCTTCGAGGAGTTCCCAAGGACGCACAGGATACGCGCCGATGACCCGGCCGCGGTACTGAAGACGAAGATGGCTGGCAATGCAGTTGACGCCTTCCGATAACCCGGCGGGGAGACCTGAAGGAGCTGAAGAGATCGTCTGCTGTGGATTGGGTGGCCCACCGGTGAGATTTGCAGTTGGAGTTGGAGTCGAGCCACCGGCAGCCGGAGAGGGTAGAGACGCAGGTTGGGGAGGATTGGAAGATGATGTGTCTAGCATGGGACCGAGAAGATACAGAAAGCGGGAGTCGTTCTGGAATTGGAGAAAAGGGGGGCATTTTTCGCGGAGAAAACGGGCACACTGTTGCCGGGCCTCGTCCGGAAACGTATCGATAAGTGCTGCGGCGACATCCAGGGCATGAGTCTGCAACAGGATCCCAGGGCACGGGCGATAGTTTTCCGACTGCACCGGATGAGGGAAATAATTGGCCGACGGATAGAGACGGATGACACGGTCCGGTAAGCGTGCAAGAGAGATGCAGAAGATGGCGATCAAGATCCGAGATTGCTCCTGCAGGCCATTCGGCCTGGGCGCCAACGCCGGCATATTGAATGCGGCGCGATGGATGACGACCAGTCTGAGCAGGGCCGAGAACCAGAATGCGAGGCTCCTTTCGAAGTTCGAGCGCACCTGAGCCGTTTGGCTCGCGTCCACCGCACCCGACAGGCTTGATTGCATGGTGATGAATTTCTGAAGCAGCAGCTCCATTCTTTCGACCAGGATGGGCGCAACCGAGTGAGCACCGGTTTCAGGAATGCTATGCGCCAGCTTTTCGACAATGGTCAGATAAAGTCGGGCGGTCTCGATGGAGTTCGATTTGTCGGCGACGGTAGGATCGCTGATGAGCTCTTCGAGCATCGGGACGGAGAAGAACCCCCTTTCGGCTCGCTCACGGATCTAGGCCAGTTAGTCAAGGGACAGCACCTCGGATTCTTAGCGCTTTCATACCTGTCGCACCGCATCCTGGCTCATCAGACTGACCAGACCGTACCAGTGGGAGCGCTTGGAGCGAGCATCGGCCATCGCAGCCTTGAACATCACATCAACGATGCCATTGTCGAGTCCATTTCCCGCTTCTGCGTTGAAGAGGACCTGGAGCTTCAGTTGACAAAGGGGGAGCGAGAAGTCATTGTTCATGCCAATGACTCTCTCGGCTTCAGGCATAGCCTGGGGGTCTGGGAGGCGTTAGCTAGCTATCTAGCAACCATGAGCCTCCAAACGCACCTTGTGAACCAAAGCCAAGAAGTGCATCAAGCGCCTTCTGTAGGAGTGCTGTGGAAGCCAGGTCCTGGCCTATGAATTTCTGCATGCAGCATTGTACCATGCGTTCGGGCTTCTGCGTGAGTAGGGTCTGGAGCAAGTTCATGGCGCAAGTGATCAGGTCCGTCTGGTTGGATACCCACGCAATGCCGGGGGGTCGAGTATTCACCATCGGCACAGCATCCCGAATGATCTCGAGGCATTCCTCGGGATGCTTGTCGATGAACTCTTGCTGTGCCAGATAATAACGGTACGTCACCTATAAGGCTGAGTTAGATAAAGGACAGCCGACATAAAAGAGGGGATCGAAGGAAGATAGAAGAGCATACCATGTCCGCGTATCGGCCCTGAGTCGGGCCTCGTGGAATAAGGAGTTCAAGAAGATCCAGCCGCAAATCGGTGACCTTGGGAACTACCGAAGCCACCCTTTCGGATTGCAAAAGCTTCTTTACTAGCATGACAAAGGCATGGATGGTAACGCACCCGACCCCGATCAGAGGAGGAAGGATGCGGACCAATGCGGACCGCGATGGTGACTTCAAAAGCCCACATACCCATCGGACCAGCCTTGCATCGAAGCGTTTAGGGTGGAAGGACCTCAAGTAAGCCATATACCTGCAAATGTCATTCGCGGGCAGTTTGACAGGACTATGTTCGGTTCCCAACGCTCTAGTCAATGAATTGAAGATAGCATCCATAGTAGACTCATCCATACCACCTCCGGAGAATAGGATCTGATCCAACTTTTCCTGGAACGAGGTGTCGAATTCACCAAAGCCCATGGGTATATGATCTGAAAGTGGAGATGGTGCAGCGAGAGCCGACTTGCTTTCAATCCGAGACAGATCCTGACGCAGAAGAGCAACAGTGTTGAACTCACTGGGCATTCGTAAGCCCAACTCAATGAGCGAGAAGATGAGGTCTAAACTGGGCGCCCCAAGTCTCTTAAGGCGCGCATAGGATTCAACGAGCCCTTTAAAGAGATCGGTTGCAGCACCAATAACACACAAAGAGTCGAAATGGTAATTGACAGTATCCGCAACGGAGGCGAGAACCACGCTGTCCTCACAGTTCGTGGCCTGTTTGAGCACATCGGCGAGCATTGAGATATCTCCAAAGCTCTCCAGGACATCCCGAATGTTGTAGAACTCAACAGGAGTAAGGGCAGAAACACCGGAATCAGCCAGCATAGGTATATGGGCGTACTTTCTACAAGTCGTTAGGTCTTGAATCGACCTGCTGGGACATAAAATGCTTACCTGATTGGATCGCGGCGGTGTTCAGATACTCCACGACGAATCCACAGGCCGATCTCAGATTTAACTGCCCAAGTCAAACTCGGTAATGACAGGTCAGTCAGCATTGCATCGCTGATCTGCGCACCGAAGATCTTGGGAAGTCGTTGAGCAATGGATGCCTTGACGGCTGCAATGACTGATTCCTCCTGCGATGCGGGCATCCCAGTGCGGCTTAACAGCGTATTGCGCAGATTACGGACATACTCCGGAAGGCGAGCCAAGGGAAGTTGCATGAGAAGGCGAAGGTCATCCGAGATAGCCTACAGTCCGCTAAGTCAATGTGATCGTGGCTAAAAGGTCTTTGGAATGGCATCTGACCTGTTGTTCGCCGGGCAAAGGATCGTTCGCCACCCCTTTGGCCATCAGCCATTGCAAGTACCTGCCGACGGAGAATGTCTGGGACCGGACAAGTTCAGCAATAATGTGATAAACATTGTCCATATTCACTCGGCTGGTTATATGAACATCGGCAAGGAACGCGAGAATGTGAGATTCAACATCCATCCCCGACATCTTCCATTTCCGCAGGAGGCGAACGCTGGTATACACACGACGAGAACCATGACGGAATGGAGTCGAGGCCCACTCAAGCAGCTTCGAGACCAGAGACGCCTTGTCTTCCACGGCACCCAAGCAGGTAGAAGAAGTAGCGGAGATGTCATGTGCCGAGCGTATGGAATCGAACAAGTGAATGATATATTGCTGAGGCAACCGCTGAGCCGTCTCTTGGTGACTGTTGGGCAGCTGGACTCGTGCATTACGCTCTGCAAGGTTCTGAAGTGTCGTCTTGTCTGGTGTTTCGTTTAGATTCAAGCATGACGCAACCACGTCCTTGTACTTCTCCCAAGAATTCGGAAGTATGACAGAGGATGTATGTTCCAGCACCAATCTCCTGACGCATCGGGATAAGCGATCCACCAAAGGTTCCAGGGCTGTATGCTGTGCAGGCTGCTTGATCTGTCACACCGATTAGCTGAAACCATGGAGGACATGGACAAGGAGGATCCGTACCTGGCGCAGCTTCTCCAGTAACACTTCGGCTAATCGTCGACCACGTTTTCTATACCGCATGATATTGTTCCAGTATATGCCGAGCATCAGGAGCCAAACCGGTACAGTATTAAGTGACGCGGCTTCTAGCGACAGCAAGAACCACGCGAGGTACTGGTCATGGTCCAGCAAGCGTTCGAAGAATAAGCGAGAAGTTAAGCTCACCCTGTGAAGGATTAGTATGACTGCACTGAAGAAGTATGAACCGAGGTAGGGCGTACGCATATGTCATCTTCATTTTCCAATCCGGCGTTCCACAAGTACTGATTACACTTTCGAGGAACTGTTGGACAGTTGATGTCCAGTCGCGGACCCATTTCGTCTCAAGACCCAAAGCGAGCGCCCCGCTTGTACCTTTACGCTTAAAGGCACGAATTTCATTGGCCCCGACACACCTTGCCAGCCATATGGCCCGGGGAACCGGGATGCCTTTGCCCAAACATTGATCGAGCAACACCTTGCCCCTGATACCATGAGGGATCGTCCGACTCAGCCTGCGCAAAGGGACGGACGGATTCGCAAGGTCCCGCAGCCAAGCCTCGCGTTTGTTATCGGTCAAGGTGACGCGGGGAGGCGGCTTGAAACTCGACGGGGCAGTAACAGTATTGTGACTTTGACGCTTCTCGAGGGCAGCGGCAAAAACGGATGAGAGCATCTGAAGGCCGGAGCGATGCTTCAACTGCGCATACAGTGACGGGCGTGCCGTATTCGATTCGTTTTGCGAGACCTGGGTTCGGTCATAATGGCCTTGCTTCGCAGTATGGTCGTTCAGAGTATCCTCCGGATGATTGCCTGTCCAAGGGGAAAAGTCCGCCACTCCTAAACCATGATTGTGCAATTAGACGAGTGTTCTGTACCGGGCATCGCGTGGAGGCGACTTACTCTCCCCTTTCACTTTTGGTGCAACGGCGGGGACGACAATACGATATGGGGTGGTTTGCACTTCCTTTGTGGGTGCAATATCTGCAGGTCCTGCGCTGTTGCTTCCGGAGGATTCTTGGGGAGTATACTTCCAAGGGACAAGAGGTAAAGGAGGTGGTGATGCAGGATTCTTGCCTTGCGAGGTAGCATCATCTTCTTTCGTCTCTGTAGCTCCACTCGTTTCCGAAACCAAGGCCTGAAATGACCATACAGGGCGTCCACGCCAGGAGAGCGGATTCGGTTTTGAGCTTGCAGTGCCCGGGGTGCTTCTCGCTTCTCCTCCACTTCCAGGCGCTGGACTTCCCTCAGCCGGGCATGATCCTAGAGGTACGTCTAGTTTGAGTCTTTTGGCGGGGGGTTCGCGTTCCTGGGAATCGCTGGTGTTGGTTGTGAGGTCGATCACTGCCGGCTGTCGGGGTAGCGATTGCGGCATGGGCATTGACAACTTCTCCAACTGAGAGTCGGGTTGACCCAAAGTTTGAGACGCATCAACGCGTCCTGAGCCGTTATTGAGGGCGCGCACAGAACGGCCCCATGGCTGGACGCCGGCGGAGGGATGTGGTATCATGTCAGCTTCATGGTGTATCCAAGCGTCGGGATCTGATCATCGGCACCGCGCCGTCTGGACGGCTAGGCAATATAGCCAGAAACCTGGTCGAACGCCTGCGGAACGGAATGGTGGGATATCGGATGAGGCGAGGACCGAAACACTACACATTCGATCCCCCAAATCGAGTCTGGTGCGGTGCGGTGCGGTGGAACAAATTGACGACCTGGGCGGAGCGGCTATGGGGGGAGACGGAGGTTTATCCCCGGTAACCGTCGCGGACTGGAGAGAGTTTCGGGGGGCAAAGCGGGAAGGCCAATCGATCCGCGAAGATAAAGGGAGAGGGCGCTGAGAGGGAGCCAGGGGACCAACGAGTGTCGGACTATACTTAGGGGAGACGACAGGAAGAGAGAGAGAAGGAGAGAAAGAGGAGAGACCGAAGGGAAAAGGCCGAACGAGAATCTGGAGATAACGTAAGGAGGACCAACTGGCACCTGTATGACCGACCTACCCAAGTAGGAAGTCGCAGCAACCCGAGGGGGGGGCAAGATTACCGACTTGGACGGTAAATTATCCGGATGACGGCGCCAGACCGCGTGGGCGGAGCCGGGCTGACCGTGGGTTCGTACCGCCGTATTACCGGACGGTCGTGGATGGACGATGGGATCATCAATACTACTAGTAGTCGTAGTCATCCACCGTCGGAGTTATGATATCCTAGACTACGTACATAGGTACGGTGTATCGCGCTATCTCCCTCAAAAATCAAAATCGAAATAGAACTAGCTAACTCCTTTCGGCGCAATCCCATCCATAGGTGCAGCGTATACCTACATGGGCTTGCCCTTATCTGGTCTCGACCCAAACGCTCCCAAGCCTCCGCCCTCCGCATTCAGCAAATGACCCCTACGCATTGGCGTTTACAGTTTGACCTTCAGTTCGCCATCAGTAGTGATGAAGAATGAGTCGGAGGGACTACCAATGATCACGCTATCCGGCAAATCCATCAGCCAGCCAATCCGAAAGTGGTGTGCTTGGCATCAGATGATGGGGCCTCCATCCGGGCGATTCTGAACATGTAAATCGACGCGATTACCTGATGATATCGCGGCATCTCGCCCCATTCTTCCACCAGTGGTCAGGATCGGACTCCAATCAGAACCACTTGGGACGATGATAGGGGACCGTCGTGAGGCGACTCTGTGCCTAACCCAACCTGCACAGTGAACCACGACCAGGTTAACTCCGCAGATCGGCCCGTTATGGGCGATCCCTGCTCGCCGGACAGTACTTTAGGATCCCAACTTGTGTTGTTTGCATCCTTAGACCCGGGGAATAATCTACAATGCACTCTGTAGGCACTACTAGGCAGCTAGTGAGCAGGGGAAAGCCTCTCGTCATGTACCACGGACGCGGTCGCACACACAGGGTGATACGTGGGCAATCTTTCCTGGAGGGGATATGGATTTTCCCTGTCTGTCCGTCCGAACATACGGTGAACAATTTTCTGACTACCGGATTCGGTATGCGACCTGAAACCAACCCTAGAGGGGACTTGACCTTCCCTATCTTCTTTTTCCGCAGTGAACCCACTCTCTCCATCAATTGTGGGCCGTTGGATCAAGGGGATGCCATCCTCTCGGATTCCTCCAGACTTCTCCTGCCTAAGCGCCCCGAGCTCCGTCGGGAAGATCCATTGCCGACGATGTTAGACATGTGTCATTTTTATTCTTGAGGCATCGGGCTTGGTCACTTGGTGGCCCATTGACCATCCCAGTCGCTGCCATCCAGCACAAAAGCCGTCTTCAACTTCCGGCTGCGGGATGGTCCCCTCCACAGTGGCATGACCCTCTGCGTGGGAGACTGTGAGTACCGTATGACTGTTCCGTCTGATCCCACTCTCTCCGCATCTTCAACTGGCTCGGCGTTGTAGATCGTCGATGGGTTTAATCGGTAGATGACTAGGCCTATCTACGGAGTATATACGGGAGTATGACATATGTAGATATCTATACTTTTTACTTTTCAGGCAATCACACCCCCCCGTCTTTCCGCATTACTAGAACTCCGTACGCCCTTGGGCTATCTATTGGCAAAGATCATCCGTTTGGTACTCCTCCGGACGGGGACAGGGATCCAGATGCTGGGCGCACTGGATCATGCCGGAAACTCCGAGGGCACAGACCGACGCACCACGGCTTGTACTGGACACGAAGCAGCTTTCAGCAACATCCATCCTAGCTGCAGGATGCAGTGCGACCTTGGTCGTTCCAGCTCACGAATGGAGACAAAAAGCTGAGCGGATAGATACACAAGCATGGTCCGGATTAAAATCGGGGATTGCGAAAGGGGCTACTCGGCTCTGGAGAGTGGATAGATAGCCACGGGATGGGTCCTCCGTCGGTAACCTACTGAGTACGGAGGCCACCCTTCCCCATATGCATCTGGAATTTAGAAAATTTATACATCGATCTGAAGTTGGGTCGTGAGGACGCCCATGATTTGGGGTGGCTTTCAAAAGCACCGTGCATACATATCCTGCATCGGCCGCCCGGTCAGAGCTGGGGTGTTTGAGACACCTCCTGAGCTGACCTTGATTTCAATCGCTGATCGAATCACGGCTGATCACCCCTATCGCATAAGTCAGTTAATAATAGGTGTCCATAGGCTGACCTGAGGATGTCTGATACGGTCCAGCCCGAAGATAGATGATCTCCGACATGATGGATCTGTTTGATTCCCCTTGTAGGTATCTAACCGAAGTGCCATTGGCTCGGACGTAAGCAATCCGTTTGCTCGTATCAACTCCAGTCCAATAGTCCGATATGTACCTACCTATGTACATAGCCCTGTTGATAGAGGATGGCCATGATTGAGATTGTTTTATCCTAGTGCGCCGTAGAGGAAGGCGAAGGCGAAGAAGAAGAAGAAGAAGAATGGCCGAGTGACTGCTTATCAGTCGGGGGAGATAAACCTCGGATCCGGGCAGCCTTTCCGCTTTGGTCTTGGCGGCAATCGTCGCCTGGTTGGCCTGATCGCCTGTCTCTCCTCGGGGAGGCAGGCACCTCTTTCACGGCCTGTGCAGTAGCCCCGGACTATCAAGCGACAAGATGACTTCCAAGAAGGATATGCGGAGGTTGGACCTCGGTAGGTTGCTTATCTTCTGATCCCCTTTGCCCTCCAAATTGATGCGTGCTGTCGCTGACGTCGACGCCGAATTCTAGCCATTCCCTACATCGACCCGCCCAAGGGCAAGGATGAGCCCGACATGTCCAGTACGTAACGAATCGATGGCAACGCCCCATGTAGATGGGGCGACGAGGAACAGTTTCTGATCGCCCGATGTAGGCGCCATGTCCAGCACCATGCCTATGGCTGCGGTAGGTCGCAATTCGAGTCCTTGCGGTGGTTATTGTTGCAGACACGTTGACACTTTCGCCAGATGTTCACTAGGAACAGGTGAGCACGAATATAATCGTTAAGACTGACTACACATATGTAATCTGACACATCTCGCGTGTGCAGAATGATCGGATGGTAGGCCACCGGTGTTCTATTGTTTTGGTGAGCTGCTAAACGGTCCTGTTCAGGGTCTCCTTTGTTTTCTCCCTTCAGTCCTGGCTGGGTGAGACCCCAGACCAGAAGAGAACGGCTTCGACACCGGGCTACATGTCCGTCTTGATGTCCTGTGCGTATACTCACTCTCACCCCATTACCAGGAACGATAACTGATTCTGAATGCGTTTGCAGTGATGGCTCTGGTTGTTGTATGTCCCCTGATGATCCCGAGAAAGGAGAGGAAGCGAAATGGCCCCGGAAGGCTTGCTAATGTACACCATATAGACCTACTTCCCGATCTTCCTGCCTCCCCAGGCTGCGCGCGCTGCCCCCGGCACCACCGCTGCTCCTACTTCTTCCCCTTAGCGAGACCTGATGTCGTGATACCACTGCCCACACGTTTCGATGTACTGTTATACCACGGAGGTCTCAAGTTCCCGAAGGAAAAATGTTGGAAAGGCTAGCTTGACAGTAGCTCGAAGAGGGAGGACTCGATATCTCGAGCTTTGGAGCCCTTCAGCCATTGGTCATTGCTTTTGTGTACAGGGTGAGACTGTGATGTTGCATGAATACTCTAATACCTCAGCTACCATAATATCACCATTATCTAGAGAGTCCCAATATTGCGGTGGCCAGCGGATATCCTGTGGCGAACTTTAATCGGATGTCGTAGACGACTCTTGCCGGAGTGCCCCTGTTGCCAGCATGGCGTGCAACCTTCTGAGAAATGGCTATACGCCGTTCAAAAAAAAAAAAAAAAAAAAAAAAAAAAAAAACCAATATATTCTATACTGCAGGGATTGTCGAATCAATACGGAAATTAGCGGCGTAGAAACTACGTATGGATGAGGGGAACCCCTGGGGAGAGGGGAGGAGGGGGGTTAGGAATGGAGAATGAGGGAGCGCCCTGGGTCGCCACCATAGCCATCAGCTCCGACCGAGAAACCAATAACGACCGCCATAACCACGACTGGACGCCTCTTCAACGCCCAAATAATGCACAGCGGCAATCAAACCTGGAACCTAAGCCAGCATTCTTATTGGGGGGGCCCAGTTCAACTGATGGAACGTAAA
>KV907495.1:328735-552388 GCA_001990825.1 Aspergillus carbonarius ITEM 5010
CCAATATATTCTATACTGCAGGGATTGTCGAATCAATACGGAAATTAGCGGCGTAGAAACTACGTATGGATGAGGGGAACCCCTGGGGAGAGGGGAGGAGGGGGGTTAGGAATGGAGAATGAGGGAGCGCCCTGGGTCGCCACCATAGCCATCAGCTCCGACCGAGAAACCAATAACGACCGCCATAACCACGACTGGACGCCTCTTCAACGCCCAAATAATGCACAGCGGCAATCAAACCTGGAACCTAAGCCAGCATTCTTATTGGGGGGGCCCAGTTCAACTGATGGAACGTAAAAGATGCGCCCGAATCGAAGGGGGCAGCAGGGCTTAGTCACAGGCACACCGCCTTCCCCCACAAGGGCGCTAAGGCAACGCCGCGCCCCTCAAAAGGCTCTTCTGTTCTTCTTCCTGCTTCCTTCCCGTCCACCACCTCGCATCCACTTTAAACACCAGCTTCAGTCTTCCAGACTTCGCGATCGCCTCGACTTTCCCCAGAGATCTAATTCTCTTCCCTCGCTCACTTCCTATATACCGCTTTTAAGGGCCGTTTACGACGAAAGGCCGAGTTTATGTCCATCGAAAACCTTAAGACCTTCGGTGAGTCGCCTCGCCACCCCCCTTCTGTGGACTCTATCCCCACGCCCGCAGCCTGGCCTCCAGACGGTATTGGTCCTTCTCGCGGTGGTCTGCCTGGAAGACCGTCGCTAATAGGAGCATACCTTCTGGCCTGGCTTGGCTGTGTCGCCGGCGTGTCCCTTTTGTCGTCCCTGCGTCACAGCGTGGCGGGGTAATATCTGGTCAAGAGCCTGAGGCTGACACGTGCTCTTCCACAGACCCCTTCGCCGAAGCTGACGAAGACACCGGCGAGACTAAACAGTCTCAAAATTACATCCATATACGGATTCAACGTATGTTCCACTGCCGTCTCAACGGGTTGGCCCACTGCCGTCATCGGCGACGGTGGCGCCACGCTGTCCCGTGCACATGAGACTAACCCTTCCCATAGAACGCAATGGTCGAAAGACCTTGACCACCGTCCAGGGTCTTCCTAAGAAGTTTGATCAGAAGAAGATTTTGAAGGTGATCAAGAAGAAGTTCGGTATGTTGTTGCCGCCGCCTGACATGCGCCCATTATCATGAAGCTAATTGTCCTTGTAGCCTGCAATGGCACCATTGTCAGCGACGCCGAGATGGGCGAGGTGATTCAGTTGCAGGGAGACCAGCGTAAAGATGTTCAGGAGTTCTTGACCGACAAGAAGGAGGGTCTCGAGCTGGACGCCAAGACCATCAAGGTCCACGGTTTCTAAGCCAGACGCCACGCCCCCGTTCCGGTCCCTTCTTCCCAGTCCACATTTCCCTCAGAGTGGTGGGGTAGGGGACATAATGTGTCCACTTATCCTCCGTCTGATCTTGCATTGCGCCCCCCGCAATTGCAACGAGGGTTGTTCGGTCTAACATTCTGTCTGCTATTATTACCGCTCTGTGCCCGGAATACTGGACTTGGGCCTTTGTCGAATTGATGCACTATCAAGTTGGTCCCTCCCATTCGCGAGTGCGCGTTGGAAGGGACACAGTGGGTCTGACTTCCTGACTCGACTGCTACATTTGGAAGGGGATAATGATGGAACGAGGCGTTGGTAGATACCCAATATCTTCATAGATGATTTACTTCTTCTGTTTCTATTTCTTCTGTGTCGTGTCTTTGCTTGGCTTGGCGAGGGCCTCAGTACGAGAAGGGCGGCTCGGCCTGGTTTGTGATGGGTTGAAAGGGATTAGTCTCGATCTTTCGTTTCCATCAGTGTTCCAATTGTCGCTGTGCTGCATGCTGTCCTCGGTCATTTCCGTGTCTTTGCTCGAGAATGAACTCTCATTCCTGGCGGAATGGTTTTGGTGAACCCTTTATTGATAAACATGCCATTCTTAACAGTAGTCTTTCTACCAATTCTTTTGCCCGATAGTAAGAGTTGAAATGATGTATCTTTTGCGCAGCTAAAGTGTGGTTCTAGTTACGGGGGTTGGGTACCCAACGATAGTACCAATAAAAATAGTCTTATGGAAGCACGACTAGCGCCGTGATCAATGAGTCGACCAACCCATTCCCAGCCTACAATTCCCCAACCGGGACCCGATCGTCCGACACCCGCATGCGAAGGAAGATCGCAACGGCCCAATCCCAAAGCTTGCGCGTGATGACGAACACAGGCACTTCTGGTTCGTTCTCTCGGGTCAAATGTAACTGCAGAAGCAGTGACGACATGCTCACGAAACTGGCCACGGACACGATGAGAAGCGCAGCTGCCGTTTCGCGTTTGATGGTGGCATGGTTTTGGGTGGCATGGTAAAGAAAGGTAAGGGTCTGGGGTCGAGAAGGAGGTGTGAGTTAAAAGGTTGTCCAGCATCACCGAAGGGATGGGGGCTGGAGAATATATAGTCCGCGGGACTTACCGTGGTAATGGATATCCAGGCTGGTAAGAGAAGGCGTGGGTCGGAGGAAGCCCCGGAGAGATAGAGGACCCAAGAAGTGATATAAGCAATCAAACCGTTTGTAGTAAGGAGACGAATAACAACAGCTGGTGGGGTATAGTTCAAAAGCCTGGCAGGGGAAAGTTTGATGGTCAGGAACAGCGAGACGAACTCGGGGGTCGAGGAAACCGTACCATCGAGACATCATACAATCAGCAAAAAAGTAGGAAAGATATGCAGATGCACAGCACTAAAATGACGGTCAGACTGGCTCGCACAGCGCCGTGCAGAGGGGGGATGAAGCATTTCACATACCCACATAATAGCCAACGCCACCTCTGTAACCCGGAATCTTCTCTCAACATCCCAGTCTTGACCAACGCTCCCGACAATCGCCGCCGCCCACCCCTCGTGTCCTAATCCCGGCCGAATGTGTAGCAGTTCGGCCAAAAAGGTGAAGGCACATCGTAGCCCCCACCACGCGGCCGGCACGGTGCTCAGCGCGCGGCAGATCAGCAATGGTAGATACCATTTCCGATCGACTCCTAGAATCACAGCGACCCGGGGATGGAGGCCAGACGGAAGCGAGTGACCAGTATCGTTGCTGCTAGGAGTGCGTGACGTGGAGGAGGCCGGGGAGGGCGGGACGGCGGTCGAGGCGGCGGAAGAAGGGGCCACGGCTTTATCGGGGGAATCCACCTTTGAGAGTATGGAGGCTAGAGTGGAATAGAATGGCGGGGGAGGGGTCGTGGGAAGCGAATCCGACAGGGCAGCAATCAGGTCAGAATCAGGAGTGGACGGCCGGGCGTGAAGAGAGAAGGATGGAGAAGAAGCAGCATCACGATAAGGAGGAGCCAGCCTTAATTCCCGGCATATGCGGCCGTCACGCAGAGTCTCTCGAAAGGCGATAAACAGACGAAGGGAACAATAGTGGTAAGAGGCCCCGAGCTACCTAGACTGGCTCGAGAAGGACCCCTACGCGGTATAGATTCTCTGGTGCTCGGGCGATTTGGTGAACACTTCATTCAACTCGGAGGCTGATCCGCGGCGGTCGGGAGGGACGAAAACACGACGGAAGACAAGTGCCAGGTGAATCGCACACACGGCTGCTACCGTTCCAGAGACACGGTCAGAATTGGCGCAGAGGGAGGCGCAAGAGGCGGGGAGGTGCATGAAAGCCATGAAGCCAAATCAGCCAAAAGCGAGAGGCGCGGCGGAGAACTGCCCGCACGTGACCGGGCCCGTTCGGCGGAATTTCTTTGGCTTCGTTTTCCGGCTGCCCTCCGAGAGCCCAGCGTGCTTTTCCAGTTCCCCCGGCCTCTGCCACCTGCTCTGCCCATCCGTCGAGGCATCATGGCGTCCTCACTGTCCAAGGGTCCCGTCCTCTCGGCCATCCGCTCCAGCAACTCCCCCTTCGCCGCCCTCTACTCCAAGACTCTCTCCGGACCGGCGGCGGCTGCACCATGCCAACGCCGACCTTTCTCGCAATCCTCGCAGCGCAATGGCTACCGCGGACTCCCGGAGAACATCTCCATTCCACAGCCCGCTCAGCCGAGTATGCGAACTCGGGGTAGGGACATGGCCAGGGCGGATCTGCCTCAGGACATCGGTCTCTTGCCCGGAACCTTCATTCGGCCGCTTTGGCGAGACTTGCCCTCCATCTTCCACCAGCCCTCGGAGCGTTTACATATGGAATGGCTGTGGGTTAAGTCGGCCTTTCAGAACTTTGTCGCGTGAGTTCCCATCCGGTTGGACGCTCTCACAATGGCCCTAACACCACAACAGGCTCCTCGCCTACTGCAAATGGATCAACAAGGGACTCCCGCTTGGGCTGAAGGAGCGTCGACAGGTTGCTCTCGATCTTCACAAAACCATGTATTCCGCCTTCGCCGCGTAGGTCTCCCACCGTTCCCTCGAGCCATATCTTCCCTCCGCATACTTTGTACTAATGATACGCGTCGAAACACAGCGGCGATTCCGCTACTCTGCGCAAGGTGTGTTGCTCCGGCCTTGCCAACCAGCTCAACAGCCGCATCGCTGCCCGCCCTAAGGGCGAGCAAGTCACATGGGACCTGGAGAAATACATCAAGTCTCCGGCCACCTTCTTCACCGGTGTCCGCGTTCTCGCGGATCGCGCGACCCAGATCCCCGAACTGCCCGACTCTGGAGTCCGCCAGGTCGTTCTACGCATCACCAGTCGCCAGTCGAAGGGCAAGGTGTCTCCCGGAAACAGCACGAACAATGCTAAGCAGCAGGACTGCACCGAATACCTTGTGATCCAGAAACTCCGCTGGATCGGCGAGGAAGGCGAATGGCGCGTCTGGGGCCACGCTACCCCCACTACGGTGGAAGATCTCGAGAGTCCCTTCTTTGCCCGTGGACTGTCTTTGGCAGATCGCATGGAAGCCATGAAGGAGGCGATGGGGGCCAAAAAATAAGCTTTATCGGACTCTCGCCAGGCCAAACATATACCTCCCCTCGTGAACGATAACCAGTCAGCAAGCCCCGATTATCGAGCCCTCAGGGTCCATGATTTTCCCCTTGAACAGCAAACTAAGCAAGGGCTCTGTACTCATCACCAAAATTGTATTGATACGCAGCGACGAAGCACCAAATGTGTCTGTCTATTAGCTTGTTCTCTGCTAGCTGCACCCCCCTCTCCCCCTCTCCCTCCATTCTCTTGCATCTGATCTTGGCTGCGATAATTTGCATCCAATTCGATTCTATCATGTGTTATTGAGAACTACCCGATACCATGCAGTCGGTTCTTGTGCTTGTGTTCGCGTCTTTCCCGGAAAGAGAGTCCGGACTCATGGCAACCAATCTGCTGCGCTCTGTACTATATCTGATTGGCTCTTATCTCACCAATTTGAACCTTGTAATTATTAACTTAGCAGCGTGTCTTATAGGAATCCCGGTAGCTATTTGGTTGGCACTTGGCATATCCTGGTATCACAACAATGGGAAGATTGTTGTGCAGTACGCACGGCTTTCCGCCCATTACAAGGAGTACTATGTACACTTGAAGCACGGGGGCAATGGATAAACGAAGAATGGGGTAGATCGTAGCAAGATGGAAACGTGGTATTCGCGTGAAAAAGAAACAAGGAAGTGCGTTGATCTTGTTCAACAGTCTTGAAACATGGGATAAGATCGATGGATTCAATCGTCGTCGAAGATCTGGAACGTGTTGACGAGGATCGTCTCGATGACTCGCACCTGCCAACCAGCATCTGCAATGTTGCCGCCAGAATTGGCACCCATGAGGGTAGGCCTAAAACTGTTAGTGTTCAGTTGCTAAGAGTAAGAGGAACATGACGTACCCGAAACAGATCGCAATATTTCCTGCATTCATGCGATTCTGCGTGTAATGCTCTTGGATTTTGTTCAGATGCTACAAGAGATTAGTACAGGCGGTCTTCGACCAGACGGGTCGGCCAATTGACATACCAAAATCAACGCCCTCAATGTAGCATAATGTGCATCGGGAAGGTTGTTGACCAGCGCGTGTAGTGAGTCGCGGCGCTGAATGTCGTCATCAAGGCCTGTGAGGATTATATCAGGATCTGCCCAGAAGTTCTTGATCGGGAATGCTTACGAGCTGCGTTGATGAATTCCGTGTAGGTGTGCGATGTGAATAGAGGATCAGGTAAATCTCTGAAGAATTGCTTCAGAAGCCCAGCAACGCTGTTGACGTCATGGTAAAAGTTCTCGGGGTTGGTAAAATCGACTTGTGACGAGTCTGCCATTCATTATTAGGGCGAGCCCGAGCAAGGGCAGGGTTGGCAAACGCACCGTTGTCAAACAACGCCTTCATATGACTGATATGAGTCGCACTACCGGAAAGTCGGTAGATACCCTCCATGTCCAAACCAAAAAGTTCAATAGCCTGGAAGCACTGGTAAACAATCATGGGAACGGCCGTCCCATCTCGCGTATATAGGTCATCCAAAGATACACCAAACACCGGCTTCAACGGAGGCAGGTTGGGGCTGGACTGGAAACCGTTCCCTGCCGGTACCAGCGGGGTCTTTGCCGGTGGCACAGGTGCTTGGTTCATATGATGATGCTCGGCAGGAGCCGATGATGTTGGGTAAGGCGCCTGGAAATGCGGGTTTGAGTACGAGTCGGGGTTTTGTGGATATGAAAATGGCTCTGTGGTCGGTGCAGGTGCAAGCACCGGGGCCGGCGCTGGGGCCGGAGCCGATACTGGTGCTGGGGCTGGAGCTGGGGGCTGAGATGAGACCGGAGTAGACGCGGGGAGATTTTGTTGAGAGAAGGACTGGGGAAGGAAGATGGACTGCCGTTTGTTCTGCGTGGCGGGTTGAGAGGCAGGTACAACGGGTCCGGAACCCCCAAGCGTCTGGTTTCAATCTCAGCTACGAGCACCAGGGTCGATACCAGGCATACTTACCGGATGACGTTGGTATCGGATCTGGTCTGAAGTCACCGCGCCAGGGTTTCTCTCATGACTAAGAACATACTCGCGAAAGTCCTTCTCGTTGTCGATCTGAGAAACGACTTCGTACAAGCTCTTCGGGGCAAGATTGGGATTTGCCGTGGCATCCTTCAACGGGCTGATGGACAAGCCCTGTCCAAGTAGCAGTTTCTCGTTGAAAGTTGCTACTCGCCTGTCAGCAGGGGTTCATGCACCAAAAAGGAGGGTTAAAGCGCACCGAACTTCTGCAGCTGCAATGTCAGACCCGAATCACACTCCGAGATTAGCTTTTGGATGTTTTGTACAGCTTGAGGCCGATGGGTTGCAATCAACTCCTGCCGCGCTGACTGCGCAGCCTGCACCTTGGCCGCATAGTCTGCATCGGCGTTCTGGACCTTGCGCAACAACTCTTCCTCATGCTGCGCGGCGGACTTGTGACCCTTCAAGCCAAACTTTCCACCCTGCTTGTCGCCGGTCTTGACCCGGTCATACTGCTCTGCAAGCGATTCATATTTGGCCTTTGCCTTCTCTGCAGATGTTTCCGCTTCCAGCACCCTCTTCTCCGCACTCAATCCGGTCTGCTTCCATTGCTTACGGCCTCGTTCAATGTTTGATGCGAGCTCGTGAAGATCATCAGCCATCTGCTGTAGAGACACAGAGAACTGGAGTCCGTGGTCTGCCATACGGTCGTGGAAGCGATTGAGCTCATTGTAGTTCTGGCCGTAGGTGCCTTGCCTGTTCTCATTGCGATAGGCGGAGTCGTGGAGAGAGCGGGACAGCTTCCTCAAGCCTTGCGCGTGCTCTTCTTCCAGTGACGACCGTTTCTTCAGGAATGTGGAGAAATCCTGTCACCATCCTGCCGGTTAGCCTCTGTGTGCTTCTTGATACATGACAGCAGTGGGGTTTGCAAAGGTGAAACATGGACGTACCCTAGCAGAAGAAACACTTTGCTTTAAGCGGGTCAGGAGAGTGGTGACCCCGATCTATACGACGGACCATCTAGTCAGTACATTGTAACCATGCGTGTGGAAAGGATAAAAGATATCACACACATCCGAATAGATGACCTTGTCCAGACGCGCCTTCAATTCCTCCGTCATAGGGGGAGGCCCGGGACGGAGCTCCAGAGCTCCGGGGTGGCCGGCAGAGCCGTCACTGGAGGGGCGCGCATCGGGATCTGGCGCAGGGCTATCGTGTAGAGCGGCATCTGCCATGGGGGGCGTGGGAAAGACGGAGGGAGGCGACTAATGAGCAGACAGGGAGAAGAGGCACGGATGGCCTGAAACGGCAGTTTTGGGGGGGGGGGAGTGGGTATATAGAGTAGTATTAGATTTAGGAGTGGATTGCGGAAGCCTACGAACTTAGCTTGGAGGACGGCGTCAGCCCCGTTGGACGCAGTGATGGACGGCTGGTGTCACAGTTGCTATTCTGGGTAAGCCGCCGTGGGGGAGGCTTAGCATGTGGCTGAGGCGATCCGTCCACTGTACAGAGGAGCGGGTACCTAACAGTAGTAGCTCTGCCATGTACCACTTGCCAGGCACCACTGGCATGCTCTGATATACTGTCTTTCACCATGGCTCGTGGATGGCCTGTTGACCATCGATAGCTCTACATCAGAAATCTCATAAACATGGATAGGATCGCTATCATCTACGTCATCCGATCGGATTGTTCAAAGCATGAATTATGTCTCCTATCTACAGGACCACGCTGCATGCCAGAGACATTCTCCGGGTGAGTCTGATCCGGCATGTCCTGAGTCGATCTAGAAAGCTTTGACCATCGATGCATTTATCAATCTATCGCTGACTATCTACCTAACCCCGTCCCTCCGTGAAGTGACTGATCTATCGACCCAAATTATAGACCGGCTGAGTCAGCCCCAACCGCCGAGTTTCGCGATCCAGTGACTTGCTCTCGTTCGCCCTCGCTCCGCCGCGCTCCGTCGTCCACCAAAGTTTTCTGCCGATTTCCGGCACCTGCACGCTGGTTCCTCTCTGCTGCACTCTCCATTTTGCATGTGTTATCGGGTCCCGCGGTTCCAAGACCGTCGGATGTTTCTTGATTTATACTGATGGATCTGGAGTTCCGGGGTGTCCTGGCACCGACTGGGTTGGCGACACACGCCAATCTGATAACACCCCCGGCCTCCTCCAGCGACCTTCGGAGCACCCCGAGGCTGCCCCGGCCGGTGACAGCCTTCGACTTCGCGCCCAAAAACTTAGAACCGGGCGATATGGAGAAGATCCCCGCCATCACAGGCAAGCGGCGGGGTGGCTGTAGAAAGGCCTGTAATGAGTGTAAACAGCAAAAGGTAAGCTAGTCCTATTCCCGGCCTGGGCGTTCTTGGTTTCGGAGAGGATCTATGCATATCACTATCTATGCTTAGCTTCCTTCCTTCGCTCGCCCCATCCATCTATACCGCTGGCTGAATATGGTCTGTTTCAATCCAACAGCTTCGGTGCGACATTGTGCAGACACCCGCGGATGCTTGCTCGCGCTGCCGGCGGCTCCAAATAGAATGCAAGGTCGAGCCCACTTTCAAACGCATCTCCAAACGAAGGTATGCTCTTACCTGCCTCCTTCCCGTTGATCCCATTGTTCCTGACCTTTGATGTATGCAGGCGAAATGCTGAAATGGAACGGGAGATCGCAGAGCTCCGCCGGCGGCTTGCCAATGGCGATCCCCCGCAGGCTGTGGAAGCCAATGGCAGCGATGAGCTCTCCCAGTGTTCCGAGGATGTCTTTTGTCCTCCTGATGCGGCCGTTGCAAACAGGGCGCGGCCGTTGTCGGCGCCGTTGGAGCCTCAGCCGATGGCTACCCCGCTGACCATGCACAGAGATGTATCTATTCTTTCCCAGGAGGATAATCCATGGAGGCTGGAAGATGTCTCGCTGTCTAGGACGAGAGTGGCGCGTCTATTCGAACAGTACTTGGCCTGCCCCACCTTGTATGCTGCTGTAGCTAATGGTTGGTCAGGTTCTTCAAGTACTATCATCCGTTCCTCCCTCTGTTGAATCCGCAGAAGCACCCGGATGAATATTTGCGTCGTTGTCCTTTGCAGGCGTGGAGTATCATCTGCGTCGCTAGCCGACGAGCGCCGTCGGAGCCAGGCCTCCTGAGTGCGCTCTCGGGGCCTTTCAGCCGACTGCTTTGGTCCACCATCACTGGTGTACCACAAGACTACCGTGTGGTCAAGGCTCTATGTCTTCTCTGCACCTGGCCGTTGCCCACGACGAGCCAGCGGACCGATGCCACCT
This sequence comes from Aspergillus carbonarius ITEM 5010, assembly GCA_001990825.1. NCBI lineage: Eukaryota > Fungi > Ascomycota > Eurotiomycetes > Eurotiales > Aspergillaceae > Aspergillus > Aspergillus carbonarius. Next base: position 338,901 of record KV907495.1, read on the forward strand.
TCATGCTCAGTGGATTAATGATGCAGATTTCCATGCAGCTAGGGTTGCATCGTCCCGTCCAGGCGGAGGAGTTCACCACTTTCCGCATGGAAGTCCAAGGGGAAGCTGTCAAGGACCGCTTACAGACGTGGGTCATATGTAACATTGTGGCTCAAAAGTAAGTCCTCTTTGCGCTATTGCTGACAGAAGACTCACCGAGATAGCGTCGCCACCGGCTACGGACAGCCTCCCGTCACCATCTACGATTGGGCACTCGAGCCAGCATCGCTTCGAGACGCGGACTATCAGCCTTCCGAAGACCTGAAGACACGGCTGCGGATCGAAAAGTTCTGCGACCGTGTGACCAAAGCACTGTACAGCAGCAAGCCTGACCCGGCGGAGTTCATCAGCTCGGAGAAGTTGCTGATCGTGCAGCTTCTGGAGAACGAGCTGCGAGACATGGAGGTGGAATTCGGACGGGATATTTCCAGTTCGTACCCCGATACCATCCCGTGGGAGAGGCTAACGCGCCCTGCAGATATCAACATGATCCATCTACGAGCCGCTGAACTGCATCTACGATACTTTGTTTTCCTCGGCTCCAGTGCACGGAGTGACGACTTGACGAAGCTTTTCATTGCCACAACCTCATTCCTTGGCCGTGTGCTCGATCTTGAAACGTCACCCGGGGAGCTGATTGGCCATGCAACCAATTACATCCTTCAGATGATCGTCTCGGCTGCCTTTGCCCTCATGAAGCTGCTGAAGAGCGACTTCCGACGTCACATTGACTTCGAGCATGGGAAATTGCTGTTCAACGGGGCGATCTCGGCCATCCGGAGGATCAGTGTCATGGACCACGACCGTCCGGTACGTCTCGCCGATATTCTGGCGCAGATGTGGAATGCCGGCAGCCCGGAGGGACCGGCTGGCGAGGATGCTCTGCAGCTGAAAGTGCGCTGCCGGATGAGCATGAGTCATGTCTACGATACCGTTTGGCGTTGGCGCCAACGCTTCCGTCCGATGAAGAGTATTGAGGATCCGCAAGGTATGTCATTAGCAGCGCGGAGGATAACAGACACTAACTTGCTGTAGCCACCATTGCGAATCCCGGGCTCTCAGCGACGGCCGGCCCCATGGCCCGACAACCAGAGGAGTCGCTGGCCGATCCCGGGTTGATCTACCCGCCGAACTTCGACCAAGGGGCGTTCATCAGCGAGGCCGGGTTTTCGGAGGTGTTTGACTCGCTCAACTGGGTGTTTGACGGGATTCCCGACACGTTTGTGGCGCCTCCGGTCATGTAGGGTCAGTCAGGCATTGCATGTTGGCGTCGGGGGTGTTCTGGTTCATGCGATTGTTGGAAGTGTACACCAACGGGGCGGATTCCTGTGGATACCTTTGTACTCTGTTCTGTACATATTTTCATGCCCATGACGTTCCCACTAGATACCATTGCGTGGAATTCAGCAGCGTTGACAATTACCTAGCCAGAGTAACGAGAGACCGGTGTTAGTCATTATTCCCACTTTTGAGTCCGCCAGGGTCCTGGTTACCAATCAAACCCCACTTGTTTAGAAATCCGGAGATATTTCGGGCTCTTCATGACTCCTATGTAGTGGATAAGTTGAGGCACATACTATATAGATCACCCACCATTTCCCAATTTCCCAACCACCGCCATCCCCATCAACATTCCTACTAGTACTACCACAGCACCACCATGGCCTCCTCCGAAATCAACATTGTCGCCCTGATCTACCCCCAGCCCGACAAGGTCGACGAGGTAACCCCCCCCTTTGGCTCCCCTCGCTCCCCACCACCTCGAACAACTTAAATTTACATCGATACTAATCATGCAACAAAGCTCTCCGCCCTCCTCGCCACCCTGACACAACAAGTCCAAGCCCATGAGCCCGACACGTTGGTCTATTACTCCTTCACCAACAAGGAAAAGACGGTGATTAGTGTAATTGAGAGGTAAGCTTACCCATCTCATCCCCTAATTGCCAATACTAGTACTTTTACATCAAGTTTTGTTTTTTCAAAGAAACATACGTATACTAAGAGTGAATGAATGAATGATATTAGATACCGCGATCAAGCGGCCTTTGAAAGACACGGTCAAAGTGCGTATTTCAAGGAGTTTGTGGAAAAGGGCAAGGGGTTGATGGCCAAGCCGTTTGAGCTGGTGGTTGGGGGAGGGGTGTTGGAGGGGTCAGTATCTGTGGTGAGGACGTGAGGTTTTTTTTTTTTATTCTCGATTTTCTTGTTCATTAAGTCAATGTGGTGTTGTGGTTGTTGTTGCTGTGGTTGGGGGATAGATGGGTGGAAATGATAGAGGTATAATCGGGGAATTAACAGGTTAATCTAACTACTCCGTACCTAATGTCTGAAATCTGAACGGTGGTGATACGATACGTAGGACAAACGAACCGTCAATGGCGGCCGGATGAGAAACGGAGTTAAGCACCCTTGTCGCGGATGGATCCGATCCGATCCGATCCACCAGTCCAGAGGAGTACTACGGTCTATTACCTATCTACGGAGCATGCAGTGCATACATACCTATCTACTGACCTACAGAGACTGGATACTCCCCCAAAAGTACCACCGAAAATGCTACTACTAAGTACTATCATGCCATGCGCCATGGATCGGATATGGGCTTGCAGAAAGGGCCAGCCCGGATGGGCGACCCTGGCAAGGCTGCCATTCGATCGGAAGGCCACCGAGCCATCTGTATCATGTAGGTAGGTAGGAGGTACATGGATGGACCGATGTAAGTACTAAGTAGGTCGGTGGTGCCCTGGTGCAGGGCGCATCCATCGGTCAGACTAAGGCTGTAGGCGAGATCTAATATTAGAGGGTTGGGTTTGGTGGCGGTCAGACACTACTGCATGGGCCTTGGAGGCAAGAGAGGTTCATGATTTATGGCTGGATGGTTGGAGGGTTGGAGGGTTGGAGGGTTGGAAGGATGGGTCCGTGGGTGGGATGGATTGTCTGTGGATGGGAGAGTGACATGCGACGTAGTATCCGGATCAGATCGACTGGGAGTCATCCCCCCCATCGATGGGGGAGAATTGGCTGGGATCGACCATCACGGCAATCCGGGGAGGAGGATTCTAGATTCCTCCCATGTTTGATGTTCTCTGAATGATCAATTCCTGCCTTCCTTTCCCCCCTGAACCACAGTGCATCCAAGCGCCGTCCCTCGGCTCCAGTGGACGATCCAACCCCCCGGGTAGGATACTAGCTACTAGCTAGGTAGGGACTTGGCGGGGGGGGGGGGGGGGGGAGGTCATTGATGTAGTCGGTTAAAGTTGGATGTGAAGACGACTACTACTTTGATAAGTGGGGAGGGGGGGATGGTGGGAGATACTGTAATTAGAAACAGGCAGCGAGGACAGAGTCGTAAGTAGGAAAAGATAGGCCGACCAGCCATGAGGAAAAAGTCGCGCCTGAGGATCATTGGGATAGAAAGCGATGAATCGAGTGGACAACGGCGGCCGGGCTAATCCCAATAATCCCAATCACTAACAGGATCAGTCAACGACTAACCAACGACCTGCAAGAGTCCACTCTCTCTTCCTCTCGTCGGTCTTCCTTCCTGCCTTTTTTCCCTATTGATTGGTGATTGTCCGTGATACCTGTCCAGTGGCTATCTCCCTAGCTGATCGTCTATCTTGCTTTGCCAGGTGAGCTATCCAGTGCCTTCTGCTGCTTGCTGAGCTTCCCGTCACCGTTCGGGTCCCCCTCTTCTGCGTCTGCGACTGCTGCTGCTGCTGCTGCTACTGCTACTGCTTCTGCTTTTGCGTCCCTCGAAACGGCCCTCGAACTTCCTTCCCTCTCAGACTTCCCAAAGTCCCCGTCCAACCAAGCCTGCCTGGTCCCATTCAGTCATTGATTGATTGATCCATAACCTCTTCTTTCCCCCCTCCCCTCCCCTCCTCCTCCTCACTCCTCCTCACTCGCCCATCCGCTCACCTCTTCTCTCCGTCCACTTTCCATTGTCTCCCCTATCGACTGCTTTAGTGCTTTACTCCTCTGCTCTCCTTGTCCGTGACTGTTCGACATTATTTTCGTGTCCATATTCTTTTGTGTCAATCTCCGCCTGGGTTGCGAATTCTCCTGACCGGTTCAGCCATTAGCCTGGGTGCCCTTTGCAGATACCCGCTCTCTACTCGCTGTCTCTCCGCCCGTCGAAGCCACTATTCACTTACCCCCCCTCTCCCCCGTCGCTCTAGCTCCGCTCGATCGATTTTATTCTCCTCCTTTGCTGGCTATCGTTGCTCCAATTGTATCCATATCGAGTGCTTCTCCCCTCGACTCTGCGTGACCATGGCCACCGGTCCTGCGACTCAATCTCTCAAGGTCAGCACCCACCTGCTTATCCGTCCATCGGACTGCGGCTAACGGGCGCGCTTGTGCACAGTGTGTGGTGACGGGTGATGGTGCGGTTGGAAAAGTAGGTCGCTCCCCTGGGGCATGCCCCTGATCGGTCAACTTGATGATGGGCTGCTAACCCGATGGTAGACATGTCTCCTAATTTCGTACACGACCAACGCTTTCCCCGGGGAATACATTCCTACCGTGTCCGTGCCCCGTCCCTGCTCCTCGTCTGGTGCGAACCGTTGTTGACCCGCTCCTCAGATTTGACAACTACACCGCTAGTGTGATGGTAGATGGCCGACCGATTAGCTTGGGACTTTGGGATACTGCTGGACAGGAAGATTACGATCGTCTTCGCCCGTTGTCCTACCCGCAAACCGACGTCTTCCTGATCTGCTTCTCCATCGTCAGCCCTCCGTCCTTCGACAACGTCAAAGCCAAGGTGCTTCCTCCCGACGGCCTCTGTGGCAGCTACCCGGAATAATCTAGGACCGCGTACTGACCGTGATGCAGTGGTTCCCGGAGATTGAACACCATGCCCCCAACGTCCCCATCATCCTGGTCGGCACCAAGCTTGATCTGCGAGACGACCGTGGCACCATAGATGCGCTCCGACAGAGAAAGATGGAACCCGTCTCCTACGAACAGGCTCTGACCGTGGCCAAGGAAATCCGGGCACACAAGTACCTCGAATGCTCGGCCCTGACGCAGCGCAATCTCAAGAGTGTGTTCGACGAGGCGATTCGGTATGTCATACACCCGTTGCTGCTGGAATGGAAGGCTGACCCGTGCCAGTGCCGTGCTCAACCCCCGGCCTACGGCCAAACCGAAGAACAAGAAATGCGTGATTCTGTAGATCGACCCTCGGGCATATCCGACTCTTAATATAAACCACTAATACGGCGTCTGGGTTTCGGGGCTGTATCACCCCATCTTGATGATTTTGCCTTGTGTCCCCGTTCCTTGTTGTTTTGGTGCCATGATCCTGATGTTGTTCTCTATTTTCTTCGGGTTCAGGATAACCTTCCTCTCATTTCCTCCGTCCCTTTAATGCAGTATAAAGATGTAACATGCCATACAATACCACTCAATGAACGTCACTTACGGGTTGCGGGTGGGCTACAGTGAACTCCCAGGCACGCTCTCGCTGCATCATCCCGGATCTATATTCCTGCCTGACTCATCCAAGTATACACATCAGAACAAGAGAACGGAAAGGTATCTCTGAAGCCACAAAAAAAAAAAGCACCTGTATTTTTATAATCATACAATGGCCCTCTTAGGCCATCCGGTTCCGACGACTGGGGTGCACTCCGGCGAAGTCATCCTGGCCAGCCTCCTCGCCCTGTTCGTGTCTCGCCTTCTCTCTCTGGATCTCCTTGGCATTGCGCTGTCTCTCCTCGAAAAGCTTCTTGTTCTTCGCTTCGATCTTGGCTGTCCGGTGCTCGGACTTACCGCCGCCGCCAGCGCTAAAGGAGGTTAGTCGATACCGCTTGTGTGGAGAGCGAGGGGAATACTTACGTCAACTCCACATTGATCCTCCGAGGGGGGTACTTCTTGTCGTCGAACATGGAGTGGTGGTACAGCTTCAGACAGGTCTTCATGCGATCGTAGTTGTCGAACTCGATGAACCCGAACCCACGGCACTTGGTGGGCTTGTCTATTTGCGTGGCCACTCGGACAGAGACGGGGGCGATCTTTTCGAAGTGCTTGGTCAGGGAGTCCTTGTCGGCGGAGTAGGGAAGGTTGCCTGGGATCAGATTAGCACGGCCACCCGCATTCACGAGGTAAATCTTGGGACATACCAACGAAGCAAATGAACCGGGTATTCTTCTTGTATTGGTCTTCTTGCTCGACCGGCTCTTCCGCGGCGGGGGCATCAGTAGGTTCGGCCTCGGTCTTTTGCTCCTTCTTGGATTTCTTCTCCTTTTTCGACTTCTTGTCCTTCTTTTCCTTCTTCTCTTCCTTGGCTACCTCGGCCTCGGGCTGCTGGTTCTCCTTCTCGGCGGGGTTCTCGTCGACGTCCATTGCCTCGGGTTCAGGTGCAGCCTTTTCGTCGGAGTCGTCTGTTGATTTGGACTTTTCCTTCTTGTCTTTCTTTTCCTTCTTTTCCTTTTTCTCTTTCTTGTCCTTCTTTTCCTTCTTCTTCTCCTCCACCTCCACCTTCTCCTCGACCTTCTTCTCCTCCTTCTCCTCCTTCTCCTTCTCCTCCTTCTCCTTCTTGTCCTTGTCCTTCTTTTCTTTCTTCTCCTTCTTTTCCTTCTTCTCGCTCTTCTCAACAACAGGTTCCTCTACAACCTCCTTCGCCTTGCGCTTCTCCTTCTTCTCCTTCTTGTCGTCGCGCTTGGCCTTCTTCACCTCGGGGGCGGTGGCTTCCTCCGCGAGCTTGCGCTTCTTGTCGCCCATGTTGAATTTTTTGATTGATGCAGCGGAAACAAAAGCAAAAAATGAAATAAGGGTATCACTGCAGATAATGCGCTGGGGAGAGATCGCAAGAAGAACAGAGTGATCGGCGGAATAGGAAATTTGCTTTTTTTGCCGGGCGGAGAGTTCTGGCGGTGAGCCGGGTGGAGACCGGCCGGAGGCATATTTTCAGGCATAAATTAGGCAGGAACTAAGGCATAAATTAAGGCAGGGAATATTGACTGCCTCAGGTATACATCTAGGTGAGTCGGGCTATGGAATTCATGGGATGGATTCACATCGTTGGTGAAGGACATCATGAATCATTCCATTAAATCTGTCGCCTTTGGCTCACTGCTTCTACTTAGCAGTGATGATGGTTATAGATTCACTTCGACAAAGGGTATATATATGGCTTGTTGGTCGTTTGTCTACTTCCTCTTCCTTTTTCTCTCCATACTACACATTAAGAAACCAAGTCTACCTTATCCATTTGGGTTACACATCCTTGAAGTCTCCATATGCACAGGAAAGTACATATAGTTTTCATCTACACCTTCTAAATAGCCTACGTGCCTCCAATACCATTCAACATCTCAGAAATTTAATCCATCAAATCTAGCACTGTGATGTTGACCGATGGACAGTTATTAGTTGATCTATAAAAGCCTAGAACGTCCGCTGTTTGTATGAAGATTAAATCTGGAAGAACAGATAGGATTTTCAGCAGTGACAGAATGGATGGCATGACACCAGATGACCAATGCAGCTAGCATCATGCCTCGAAGTTCCGAAGAAATCCAATGGAGATCTTTATGCTCTCTATCTCGATCCCCAAATCTTTTGTTCATCATTGAATCAAGCTTATAGCGTACAGCTACTTCAACGGTATACCAAGCGATGTCCTACAATACCCACCTGAACAACCACCCGAACATTAGGGCACGATAACCTGCTTGGTTCTCTACACTGAAGTATTGCTCTACCAGTCAACGTTCGAAATAAGGCGGAATTATAAAGCATCTAACTCGCATGCTCAATTTGAAGCAAACCCATCCCTGGGTTTGGGATATTATATCCTCGGTGCCACGTCGACCCCGTGCAATGCCTCGTGGCACTGCCTTTTGTGGCCCCTCGAGACACATCCTCTCGTTCTTATAGGTGTCCTTCGGATATCTTCCGTTTCATTGTGTCTCGGGTTCCTGGCACTATGGTACCCTATTCTTGATCGATACGTTACTACGGGACGAGATTGGCCATTCCATCCAGACTCTCTGACTAGTGTGCAGGAAGGGAAGAGAAGAATTGTCGGCATTGCTGCAAGTCATGGGCCGCATAGCCCAGGGAGTGCACATTCTCTTTGCGCAGCATGCCGTGGCACGCTATTTAGAGACGAACAATACACGGAAAACGCAGGCCCAAAAACAGGGGCCATCCGGCACGAGATCAATCAACAAGAAGACAAAGGGCATTCTAGTGACGTTCCCTGAATGGCACAACGCTGGTATGAGAGACGTCGAGTTCAACAAACGTCCTCATAACAATCGAAAGGTCTTCTAGCCAGAGAGAAGAGAGGTCCGCTGCCACAAAGCGCTCTCGAAGAGCCGGATTTCAACCCGGTCACTATTGCCTCCGAGAGCCAGATTCTGTCTGATGTCCCAGCTTATTACAAATATCAAGGCGGATCACTTGGCTAAGGCATACGGACATGTGGGAAATTTTCATTACTGTGGTTAAGTTAACAAGCTCTCACTACTGTCCAGTGTAACAGTTCGTGGTTGACCTCAACAGCAGAAGAAGCGCGAAGGGCATCGGAAACACTGAGAAGGTTTAGCTCCCTGGGCAGGCATTTGAAGGCCCAAGGAATTGGATGTTTGTTCTTCGAGTAATTTCGTACGAGCCGCACAGGATCGACAATAAGAACTATCTGTGAAATAACCCTCGTGTTTGCTGCTCTATTTGCTTGTGGCCGCAATGGAGACTGGTTCATTCGGTCATACAAATTGATGTTAACCCAGACACCACAGACACTTCCTCAAATATACCTGGCCTTTGAAAAATGGTCTCTAGATGAACGAAGAGCTAAACTACCTACGGTATTGGGTTTCTCGGGATAAAGGGTTCCTGGAGAGCTGGTCGACCAGCAGAGACATGGCCTTATCAACAAGCTCACACGAGCTATGGATAAAATACGCATCAATTCGGCAATATGGGCGTGCATGTGGTTTGCAAATCTCGAAAAGCTGAGCTCTTCATAAATCTACCTCAAAATTATACTGGGAGCACATGTTGTCTTTCCTACGGTGGTTGGGGAAGCACGTATTGCTTGGATTGTGCTGGTATGTTTGATATTGGGAGATTGGTACAGAGTTCCCTCAAAGATCCATCAAGTCTTCATTTGGTTGCAAGAACGGCCATGGTTATCTGCTATCAGCAACTCAGGATAGCACATGGAACGAGTACAGAGACATCGGTACGTCAAAAATCCTTCTCATGAGACAGATATCGGGGAAGTATAGGGTTCCTGGTGACCACCAGGGCCAACCAAATTAATGGACTCGAACCAATAATGCGACTCTGCCCGGGATCCCATTCAGCATGTCATGAGCGACAATAACATCCTGACAGAAACACCCTCTCCGGTCAAGGAGATTATCGGATGGCCAGAACAGACATTCGATACCCTAACATACCTCGCATTTTTGGGACAACAGAAAATTGCCCAAAGACAAAGAACGCAAGAATACAATGGAAAGCAGAATGCCTCTACACAATGGGGCTTCCTGCTTAAATACAACAGTATATCCAGGCTATCCGGTCCGTGATCTCTGAGATGGTTCGTCCTTCTTGGACATGATTTGCCTCCATAAGCAAGAAGATGCGGATCCAGAATATCCATGCTTCAAGTCTCCGGGTTGCTATTACCCGGCAATCTCAGAGGCAAACCCTCATGGATCAAGTTCTCACCCTCCCCATCCAATAAAGATTACTTATTCTCGCGCAAATAAGCACATCTTCTGAGACACTGTGCGCATTCCCGGGTACTGGCACGCATCGTGTGCTGATTGCAAGTGGACCGACTATACTGGACTGGGTGGGGTGGTGACATCTGAAGAAGCTGCTGTGCTCTTATATCCAAGACGACATTCCCAATGTTGGACTTGACAGCACCGATGCAGTACATTGGGATTAGTACCCACGAGGAATATATGATAGAGACTGGGTTTTTACAACCGAGCTACGAGCCATTACTTATACGTTTGGATGTTTAGGCTCGGTATGGCTTCGCACCTCACATTGGCACATCGATTGATAACGACATATCCCCGACGAAACCGAGAATATATTATCTCCGGCTGATATTATGTTAGTCAACGGTGCCGAGTGATCGACACCTAGTGGCCTTGACTGACAAATTTCATCGACGCCAGACAGAGGTTGGATTTCAACCAAAACACTCTGCGCGCTTCTTGCTCTACTGCAAGCTGGCACGGCAGCTAGCTTCATCACTGCTTGCTTCTTGACCGTCACTGATGCGGCGTCAGATTCTTCTGTGTCCGTGGTGCCCGAGCTGGAATGAAGCAAACACTAAGTCCATCCACCATCCTCCATAGCCTCGGTTACCTGCGGTATCACTAAGGTGGCTGAGCCCATCCAGGTGACCCATATCTGCCCGTTTGCCTAGGAGGTAAGCCTAAAAATGAGCGTGAAAACTTTTGCCTCCTTTTGGAGAGCTTCTGGACCCTCGAGACAATTGCCAAGCGGAAATAGCCTATCATGGGTTCTGACACCGATAGACGGCAAAATACTCTGGCAAGCGAGTTGCTCCTGGATGCAGGTGACATCCCTTACCGTGTCAGCAGAAATGACGCCAGAGAAGCGCACACTTCAACGATCCAAAGTCGGACGTACAGATACTCCTGGTCACTTATGCCATTGGGGCAACAGAAGCCTGTCAAGGTCTCAGCCAAATACCAGGAGTGGATTGACCCTTTCTTCCAACGTGAGAGCCATCCTGATGCATGCAGGCAGCACGGTATCTCGAATGCTGATATTTCAATTCTCCCGACTATGCATTTAACTACCATTTGCAAAAATGCCGAAGACGGCCACAATTGACAAGAACCAGATAATACCAAGGTAGTTGGATGGCAAAGCGAACCTGGAGACGAAGCAGCCGGCCATTCACTCACAGGACAGTAGAAGCCTGTGGAGCGTGCTATGGCTCGGTCAGAGTTCCCATCCCAGCGGGCGAGTACTTTCATAAAAGAGGACACGCTACGTTGAAGTGTCTGTGAGAACGTTGTCAGACCAGAATGCGACTAATAGAGACAGACCGTGACGCTCAATTGGCGCGACTGAAAGAAACGTATCCAGGATTCAACGCGAATCACTTAACTTCCATCATTAGGGAGTGTCCTGACGAAGAACATGCCATTAAACAGAAAGCGATCATGCATTGGCATCGGTTTTAAATATCATGATATTCGTGGTCAACGATGGCCAGCTGACTTCGATCAACGTGGCAACATTAGGCCAGAGCAGGCACAAAAGTGCCTAAAAAATCCAGTCTCCCCTCAGAAGCATGTATACTGTCCTGTTTACAAAGACAGTACGTGTTGCGGAAGACTTGCTCAACGACCACTGGCATCCGAGAGAGGGACGTTATCTACAAGTTGACTGGGATGAAGTCCAATAGTCCTCCAGAACGAGACGAATATAGATCAGACGCGGATCAACCGGTCTGAAGACCTGGAATCTGGATCTAGAAATACTGAAACCCAGTTTCTGGCCATGCGAGTGTTGTGTATTCCTCACCAGACCAATAAGTCTGATAAGACCATCGGGGTCTGTCTGGTTTTATGCAAGACGGCTGAAAATCTTCTAGCAACAGACTTACCCGAGTTCAGGAGATACTCGAAGTGCAAATGCACCCACAACAACTCCGGCACAATAGTAAAGGGGCCAGTGATAGTTTGCCATTGGGGATCTTTGAAATCCCGCGACTTCGAACGCTGAACCCTAGAAAGTCCTACTTAACCCTCACCCCTGGCCTGATTCGGCCCTAACCGGATTTTAAAAACTACCAGGGGTTTTTCTCACACGAAACCAGTCATTGTTCTCAGTGGGTGAGATTGCTAATCTACTGAATCTACGAATGCTTTGGTTGGGAGAATCTGGAATACGGTGAAACAGACAACCAACTGACGTGAAACAAGGCGAGCCAGCGAGCATCGCAAACGCACGCAGCAGGAAACAACCTCGTACCAGACTTGGTGGTTGTAGTAGACACCAAACACATTCCATCAAGATATCAACGTTCTGGACAATTGAGCCTAAAAAGAGGCAGCCATGGCCGGAGTCCATGGCCGACATTGAAGTTTGGTAAGTGCCAGGCCATGTGCATTCAGTTTAAAATACTAAATATCGATTTGATTATATATACTAACGAGGATTGCTCCAATTAGGTCAACTCGCAAGATACATGGATGACCACCACACTCGCTATAGGATGTAGTCCACGTACAAAAGCACGGGACGTTCAGATATATGTGAAACAGATAAGGAGTGGAAAGAACAACGGAGTGATTACAGGCAATAACCTCCCGTCTCCACAAAGCGATGAGGAGGCCATAAACTTTGCGGCTATATCTTGTCTAGAAGCTATTGGTATCAAAATGCCCCAGGTTTGCTCCACTTGGATCTTCGCCCGGATATCTTTAAAGCAGAGTTCGAAGAAGAAGGGTACCGTGTCCTCGGGGACTGTGCCCCAGTGGTCCCACAGAACCATGAGAAGGGTTTGGCACTAGTCGAGTGCAAAGCCGGGAGAAGAATGCTAATATGTCCCAAGTGGCATATCAAGAGGCAGCAGAAATTGTGAGCTGGATCAGATAGGGAGAACTGGGTTCTGCCCTGGCGGAAGAACTACGACGAGCCAGACATCTCAAGTAGCTGTTTGACAGTTCGGGAGTTGGTGGCAATGGAAGCTCCTGGCCAGGCTCTGGAGGGAGGTGAGTCGGATAGGAGTATGAGGTTGATCTTATAGCCAGATAGATCAAACATTCGATCACTGAACATAGAGATGCTCGCATTGCTGCATGTCATGGTGGAGTTAATTATAGAATAGCCCTAACTGCTGGTGACCCTTATCTTCCAGTAGGTTGACTACCATGTGCTGGTCCCTGTCCAGCTGCATTGTAGAATCATGCCAATAGCATCCGGGACTTGATCCTTTGACCATCTCTTTGTATCGATGACAAGCGAATTGCCATCTTTCTGTCCTTAAAAATGTCCCTGAGGAGACAAAGATCCTTTATGGACTGAAATGGCCTTGTCTGCCGTCTTTGATGCTTTGTCCCATGTTTCAAGGGCGTTCTATCTGTGCCCTCTGGCCCTATATCACTCGTATAATCCATGTCAAATGAACTCCTGTAACCTTGTCGGCATATCGAATATCATCCAACACTGCATCCTGTCTCTCCCAGCATTCGACATAATGTCGTTGCGTCGGCATTGGCTCTTCCCCGAGCCGTTCTACCGGATTGTGGGTAACCTCGATGAAATTGACCTGCAATCTCTGCGATTGATCTCCAGAGAGGCCAATCAGCGAGGTCGCAGGAGGCCTTTCAAGCCCCATCGACGACTCGGTGTCCGCTATGACCCCTCTGGAGGGCTCAACAAGCTCCCACCAGAGCTTCTCGGCATGGTTGTCGACTATCTGGGGGATAGAGACGTGATCGCCCTCCGACGAGTGTCGAGGCGCATGGCGAGTGTGACTTACGAGCGCAGTCGGCCCATTCTCGCTCGCTGTTTGTGCACGCTTCGGACTGACCTGTCGAGTTGCAGCATCGCCAGCATCCCCACCATTAACATCCTCAAGCAAGCCCTTCAGCACTCCCTTCCCAACTGCAACAGCTTCGAGATCGGCCTCAACTGGAACGAACGCGACTCCCTCTCCACCGACGACGTCGTCCACCTCCTATTCCACCTCTTCGTCGAAGCCAAACGTCGCCCCGAGCAGCTAACCCTGTACTCCCAGTCCCCTCCCCCCTCGTCCACCAGTCCCCAGGCCCTCCGTGCCTACCACCGCATCACCGCCCACCCCGATCTCTCTCGCGCCTGGTCCAACCTCCACACCCTCACCATCAGCGAGCCCTACTTCGAGCATCTCCGCGGGTCCCTCGACTTCCTCTTCCCCCGGATCCTCGAGCACGCGCCCCGTCTCGAGCGCCTCGTTATCACCGGCAACGCCCAGAACAGCGACTCCGTCAACGTTCTCGCCGCCACCAACAAAGCCATCCCCGTGTGCGGACTGAAGCAGATCGAAATCCGAAACTTGGATGTCCGGAACCAAGACCTCCACGACTGGTTGTTGGAGAACGGACGTAACTTGACGTCGCTGACTTTTTCGGAATGCTTGACGGAGACTTACCAGGGGTGGGTTGATATCTTGGGGTATGTCCAGGCGTATTGTACGGAGTTGGAGAGGTGGAAGATGAGGTTGAGGGAGTTGGATCCTGAGTTGTTGGCGCCGTTGGAATAGGATTAGGGAGATTTTTATTTTTTTTTTGTCGGATGGCTGGCCTCCGTGTTTGTGTTATTTGTTGTTTGTATTAAGTTCATGTGGTAGTAGATATTGTGCTTCGTGGGATAATTCATAATGAAGAGAGGTCGCTGGGATGCTGATATCCCTTTTACTCGTGGTTCGCAAGCCCGTAAACAGTAGACTAAATGTACTTTTGTCCTATGAGCAACTCCTATACCTTTATACAAGAGAAACAAACGATACCAGCCGTTTATAAACGCCCCCACCAGACAATCGCTTAAAAGACCAAGATCTGAATCTTCTTCTCCGTCGAGCTGTACCGCTCCCGGAACTCGGGTCGCGTCAGCAGCTGCAGCAATGGGAGATGCGTCTCCTTCATGTCGAAGATGCCTCGTTGCTTCTGGTCCACGTAGGAGCCGTCGATGACGATGCGCTCGAGCTCACCCAGCTTGAGGGAACCTATCATGGTGAGTTTCTTGTCCAAACTTGGGGGTTACCAGACATACCCGCGTCAATCAAATCGGAGATACGAGCAGGAGTGCCGGCTCCGATACCCGTGCTGTTGGCGTTAGTGATGTCACGAGCTATAGCCGGTAGCTGGTTACATACCGTGCGCGCTCCAGGAACTGCTTGGCCTCCTCCAGCTTGATGTGCTTGGCGAACAGCTTTCCGACAATCGACTCCTTGTTCTGGAATGACCGGAGGGCCCTGCGGACAGGATTAGCCCCTTTCTCGTTGCGCACAGCATATCCGCTTACCTGACGACATCGGCCGCTCTGAGCCCAGATCCAGAGACCACCAACGTGTGAGGAGTGCCCTTCTCCTCCGATGACTTGGCAAGTTCTGCCCCCTTATTCGGACTGAATGCCTTCAGGAACGCAGGCAGCTGCTCCAAGTTTCTGGTCTGTTCGAACGACGACGTATCGAGGAACGCGGAGTCTGTTCCGTCAGTATAGATCTCCTGCACCAGGACCAATTGACATACCTGGAACCGACAGATCGCTCAGCTCCACCGCACTCAGCTCCTTGTTATGCCGTTTGGCCTTTTGCGCAAAGTGATCGGCGAACAACCGGCCGTCCATCTTTCCAATCGCTTCATCGAGTCCGCCCTTGGTCTCGGTGGCCTTGGTATCGGTGGGTTTGGCGGGCTTCTGGTCTGCCTTGGACTTGTCGGCCTTCTTGCCCTTGTTCTTCTTGTCCTTGGCGTTCTTGTTGTCCTTTCTCTTCTTGTTTGGGGCCTCGCCATTGCCCGCCGGCTTTGCGTCGCTCGGCTTGGAGTCCTCGGCCTGTCTCTTGCGCTTCTTGTCCACCTTGGCCGCGAGGGCAGAGGGCTTGGGGGTGCTCTCAGACATATTGTGCGATTCTGAGCAGCTCTGGCAAGTTGCAACACAGGAATCTTGTATGGTTTGGGTGTAATTGGGGTTGGCGTCGATGTTGTCGCGCAACTTTTTTATGCTGAGTCAGCTCTCTTATCGATAAGCAGCACCAATCAGGCCGGGATCCACTTGGTGCAGCTGACCGCCTACCGTTCTCATCCGGGGTCTACACGGCCGATGCCCGACGCGCTCCTCGACTGCACCCCTCTTCATCGGTGGTGGCACGCTCTGCTGTCGATTGTCATGGACTGCTGCATTGCCGTCGTATCTATGCTTAATTGATGGTTCAATCAGGTCTAGCAAGCCATGGCGACCACTCCCGACCCGCGTCGCCGGTCACCGCGAGTGTCTGATGGCTCGGAAGCATTCACCCCAGTAGGGGACACCACTCTCACAGGGGTAAGCTGATTCCTCCGACTCGACAGTATCTGCTAACTGATGCAGCTGCAACGTCTCCCCGGTCATACCCGATATCCTCTCACGCCTAGCCGATTCGCAGCCAACACACCATCCGCGAACCGACGGACCCCGCGGAACAGGGGCGCAGGCGCGCCATCCACGCCGTATCGGGTGCAGGCGATGCAGCGACGCGCAGCGAACACGCCCGGACGCGATCGTAGACGAAGCGGGCGGGTCCAGCGAGAGACCACGTTCGATATCCTCCGGAACTTGGGAAAAGGTGCGGACAAATACATTGATCTATATCATTGGCTAATACCCTGCAGCCCTTGCTCCGACAACCCAACCAATCCGATCGTCGCCGCAGGAAAAGCCCGAGCCCGAGCCCGAGTCTGAACCGGAAAGAGATGAGATTGAGGAGCTGGACAACGAACCCGAGATTGAGCGGCCGCGCTTGTCGCTGCCGCTGGATGAGGTAGATGAGGTGGATGAAGAGCCGGAGATGCGTCCTCCCCGGCTGTCGCTAGCGTTCGAGGAAGAAGACCTTACGATCGAGTATCCTCGGCGGGCGACCAGTGAACGCGACAGGGGAAGATTGTCTATGATGAGTGTCGGCGGCCCTCGGATGAGTGAGATTGGGGCTGCGACGAGAATTGAGAGCGAGAGTGAGGATGGGGATGATACGGGGATCGTGGGGGATGATAATGACGCCGAAGGGGAGGATACAGTCATTAGTCAGGGTGACTTTGACAGAGGGTGAGGTCTGCCTGACATGCGTAATTGCACCGCTAACATGCGTACAGAGGAGAAACGGAGGACCTCGGACGGTTCAACTTTGACTTTAATTTCCCAACCCCCCCCCCTCCCGGGTGAGGACTTGGACCAGGATGAACCCATTCACGATGATGAAGGATTCGAGCTTCCAGTGGACATGTCATTAGACGCAGGGGCAGGGTCCGATGATGCTAGCGTATCCATAGCTGCTGACGACTTTGGCATGCAATCTCCGATGTCCGAACCGATGGCGCTGAGCGAAAGCCAGAGTCCAGGGATCGCCGGGGGTGGTCTACGAGACGAGGACCGGTTCGTTCCTGGCACCAAGCAGAAGAAGCTCTCCCGACATGGCATCCCGGTGCCTAATCTCCCCGTCGGGGTCGTGAAGAAGCTGGCTACCCGGTTTGCGCGGGCGCGACACGGGTCCAAGGCTAAGATCAGCAAAGAAACACTGGCAGCCATTGAGCAGGCGTCGGCATGGTACTTTGAACAGGCGAGCGAGGATCTGGCAGCGTATTCCAAGCACGCGGGGCGCAAGACCATCGATGAGAGCGATGTTGCAACCTTGATGCGGAGGTGAGTCGGTTGCGCTCTTTTACGGACAGGACTCATTCATTCACAGACAACGGCATGTCAACAACGCGACGACGATCTTCTCGCTGGCGCAGAAGCACTTGCCCAAGGAGCTGTTGCAGGACATGAGATTGGCGATGCCACCATGATATACACATATACACGATTCCTATAGATACAAGCCGAACGCCGCCACGGACACATCTACCAGTTCCGGCTCTGGCGCACACGCCGGGTGGCCTCGTTGGGACGTTTGCGGAGGATCATCCCCAGCATGATGGAGGTGGCCAGCGACAAGCCGTACCTAGGGGGCATTAGCGGGGTCCATGGGCAGCGAGGAGGAACCTACCATGTAAAGATATACTGGCTGTGGTTGTTCTTGAGGTTGACTTCCGCGGCGCGACCAATGGGGATGCCCTTGGCCTCGCGATCATACGCCTCGACGAGATCGGGAACTAGATATATCGTTAGCCATCCCCACACAAGACATCCCCCCTAGAATAAGACAAGGGCACGAATCATACCCATGGTCTCCTCAATCCAAACGGCCTGACTCCCCGTCAAGTCGGCCATCTGCTCGATATCAGGAAAATAAAACTTCCCTTCCTCGGGCTTATTCTCCGGCGTAAACATATTCTTCTTCCACGGCTCCCTCAACAACCCCTCGACCACCACCTCCCCCCCATCCACCGCCCCAACCCCTCGATTCTTCTGATCCTTCATCTTCCGGGAAATCCACCCCCGATTCACCAACACGGTACTCTCCCCTTCTCCGCGCTCCAACGGCGTCACCACAAAAAACCCATCCTGCCCCTCCCGCATCCGCGGGCCAACCAACATTTCCTGATCATGACGGAACGTCCCCGTGGCCGTCACCCGTCGGTAATCGAACTCAGGTACAACCGAAGGGTCGATTCTGGGTGGTAACGGGAGGGGGGGCTTCACGAGTCGGTCTTCATATTTGGCGATGAGATTGGTTTTCCATTCCAGACGTTGGATTTGCCATGTCCCGAGGGCGAAGGAGATGATGGGGATTAAGGCTGTAGGAATTGGTTTCGTTAGATGGTGGTGTGTGGTGTGATGTGGTGTGGTTGGGGGAGAGCAGTCTCACCTAGAATAATCAATCCCGGACCATGTTTCCGGCCCGTGCGAACGACCTGCGATGGGTGATCGACGACTGAGAGCCATCGCTGATCATCGGAGAATTGGTTGTTGTTGTAGGAGCGGAGTTGTTGGCGGCGGAGGAGACAGCGCGTGCAGAGGGAGTCGGAGAGTCGAGTTGGGAGTCGAGAGGTGCGGAGGATACTGGATGCTGGACGCCATGCTGGGGTGGTGGCTGTCCGGTTAAGGACGGAGAGAAGAGAGCGCATGGCTCGTTGTTATGTACCTGGATGAGGGAAGAGTGTCAAGAGGAGAGAGAGAGAGAGAGAAAGGCGGAGGACTTCGGCGACGGCGTTCTTTTGCGCCGATCCCCTTATCGATAGCTCCGGGGCACATTGACCATTGACCAGCTACATGCTCCATGCTCCATGCTTTATGCTACGGACTGGTCCACCAGGTACAGAGCACGGAGTAGACCACGCCCATCATGTTCTACGAAGGCAGTCTGCAGGATGGCATTGCGTCTGCAGTGGCGGAGAGTAAGGCTGTGGTTTGTTTTGTTCGAGGTGAGCGACGTGTGTCTGGCTGGCCTACTCCGCAGCGGCTAACTCGTAGCAGATGATGAGCAGACGAGTACACAATGGGAGGAGGAGTATTTCACTTTCGATGAGGATGTATGTTCCGTTTCTTGGATTCAACCGGTTATGCGATGCCATGCTAACGCCCCCAGTTATCCCGCTTACTCGACACCAAAGCTGTCCTCTTGCGCCTCACCCAGGGCACCCCCGAAGCCGGCTTCCTGGCCTCCTTCTGTCCCCTCGTCAAGTTTCCCACCGTCGTTGTGATAAAGTATGTCTGCTGTGCCTGGATTGGGCCGAGTTAACTGTTGCAGGAATGGCATGATGTGCGATTATCTTGTCCCGGACTTGTCCAAGGAGGACTTTCGGGTTCGGTTGGCTGCGAAGCTGGATGAGAGCGCGCCGGCCCAGCAGGATATTGGAGGTCAGGCTGGGGATGCTACGGCAGCTCAGACTACGGATGCGTCTGTGCCTGCCCCAGTATCTTCCCCTGCGCCCGTGTCTCCTCCGGTGCCTGGTCCAGCACCTGTATCTGCTCCCGCTGCACCTACACCCCCCGTTGCAGCGCCAACTCCATCTCAGCCCGAACCCCAACCGTCTCCTCCGACTGAACCAGTCCAACCCCGAGACGCTAGCATCCGCGAAGGAAAGCGACGAGTAGAGGATGCGCGAACCTTGCAACCCCAATCACCCCCGAGCAAGAAACTCCAACAGCAGAAACAGACCCCAACACCCAAGCAGAGTCCCAAACCAGCCACCAAACCTAAAGAGAAGCCCTCAGCTCCCATCTCCACCCCCCGCCAACCCTCCATCCCCAACCAATACCGTCTGCAAGTCCGCCTCTTCGACGGCCGCTCCGTCCGATCCAGCTTCACCCCCACGCAGACCATCCGCGCCGACATCCGTCCCTGGCTCGACAGCCAAATGGACGAGAAATCCCCCTACAACCTCAAACACATCCTTACCCCACTCCCCAACCGCACCCTCACCCTCACCGACGAAGAGACCCCCCTGGCCGAACTGGGTCTCGGCTCGTCCGCTAACCTCGTCATGATCCCGATCCAGTCCTACACGGAGGCGTATTCTGCGACGGCATCGAGCTTGCCTGTCCGAGCGGTGTCTTCTGCGTATGGCCTTGTTTCATCAGCTGTTGGGACGGCGACGGGTCTCGTGGGTTCGTTTTTCGGATATGGGCCTACACCTGCGGCCGAGACAGAGCAGCCAGCGCCGACACCAGCCCCGGCTAGTAATGGACGTAGACCGCGGACAGGACCGATTATTCGGACGTTGAGGGATCAACAGAATGAGCGGGACGACCGGGCGTTTTATAATGGGAATCAGGTGGGTGCTTTTATTCACTTCTGTGATAGTGGAGGATGCTAATGATGTATAGTTGAACTTTCAGCCGCGGAATGATGGAGATAGACGGTAGGATGGATGGGTGTGATTCCTAATTCCTACCTACCGTGTATCTGTATCAATCTACCGACTATTCTTTCTATTGCTGCAGCGAGCGAAGCGTGTCTCATGTATCTACTACCAGAATGTCCAGCTAATTGTACCTAGTAGTAGTCTTATCTTGGATATTGATTAGGTACTATTACAATTCAGAATGAGTGAATGCAAGACAAAGAGTATGAAGAGTGGAATGTTCTTTCTTTGGTATATCATCTAGCCTGTCACCAGCCAGACCATATATCAATCCTTAAGTAAAAAAAAAAAAAAAAAAAAAAAAAAAAAAGAAGTGTGGTATATGTTATACAAGAGTAATAGGAGTAATAAGATAATAGCAAGGGCAGTCCAGTCGGTCAGTAGAGATAGTCGCCGCTATGCAAACAATATCACCATCTCCAGCCCAGCCCCGCTCAGTCCAGTCCAGTCCAGTCCATAAGATCATTTCATCAATCTCCTCTCCATCTATATCATCCGCCATCATCCCCAACCCTCCTAAGTGATTCAACCCACTTAGTAAGGCTTAGCAGCAGCCTGGCAAGCTTTCTATACCAATATTCACATTAGCCCAATTCTCCCAATCAAGCCCCTTCCCCCCTTTCCTCTCTCTCTCTCTCTCTCTCTCTCTCTCTCAAAAAAAAAAGGGTAGGTAGATAAACATACCAGCTGATCCAAATACCAACCACAAATCGTCAAATCACCCTTATTCTCATCCATACACTTGCGGAAGTTCTGCACGTCGGTAGCACACGCGGGGGTTTCCCATGAGCTGTTGGTGGCATTTCCAGCCCACAGACCGTTATCCATGGGTTGAGCGGCCGCAGGAGGAGCAGCCTGCTGGGCCTCGGTGGGGGCACTGCTGCCACCACCGCCGCCGAAGAACAAACCGCCGATGGCGTGGCCGATGGAGGAACCGACTGCGACACCACTGTTTATTGTCTTCTCGTTAGTTTGGGGGAAATTGGTTAATGGGATGTGGCAAGGTAACTCACGCAGCAGTCGAAGCCATCTGACCGAACAGGCCGGGACCCTGGCTCTGCTGGACCGGAGCAGCAGCGGCAGCAGCAGGAGTAGGAGCAGGAGGAGCCGCGGCGGGAGCGTGCTGCTGGGGATGAGCGGCGGTCGAGTGAGGCTGGTGCTGCTGCTGTTGGCCGTAGGCAGGGGCCGGTCTGGCGGGAGCGGCGGTAGGGCGGGTGGGGGCGCTGCGCGCGGGGGTAGGCGCGGCTCCACGGCGTTGACGAGGCATGATTGTGGTGTTTGTGGGAGTGTGTGTTGGGTTGTGGTGTGGAAGGGAGGTATGGGTTTGGGGAGGCGTGGGTGGTTGAGGGGGATGGAAGGGTTTCTTATATATGCAAAAAGAACAAGCTCGAAAGGTCGGGCGGAGAAAGTTCGAAAACTCCGATGGGCCTGGCAATTCGGGGGCTGCTGATTGGTGCCCTCGGGTGTTATGTCAGCTGCCGGTCCGGCGCTTAACTATCGGTTGTTGGTCGGATTTAGTAATTAGGCCTATTTTTGGGAGCGTTGGTACGGAGTTCTGGGGGGAGGTTATACGCGTGGGGGGCTGTTGATGTCATGGTCAAGTCCGCTGGTCGGTACATGGCTACTTGCATTGCTCAAAGTCTTTGGGAAATGGTGATGCTATGTGCGCGAGGTACTCTTAACTCCGGTGCAATGACTCACGGCATCGATCCACAGGGCTGAGCGAACACATTCTCCGTCATACGGAGGTTGTTCATTGCCACTACTCGCGGTCAAATGACTCGTCCATAGTAGGCCATGGAAAGCTCCAGTACCTACCGGGCCTGCGCGGTGCCTGGGTCACTGTCCATCGTTCCTTGGATTTCAGGCCTTTTTCGTGATGGGTATCAATCATTCCATGTATGCGCGGCGCATCTTTGTAACTGTCATGCAGTAAAGAATCGACACTCAGCGGCTATGGAATCCCACAGCATCAATCGTGAGACCCAGTACTGCACGCCACATCCAGACCGGCCAGCCGGTCAACGACGAACCTTCCTGTCCCTCATTTCAACTTCTTCGCCTTGCGCATTTCATCCTTCTTCTTTCTGCGCTCCTTCTTTCCCTCCTTGTGCTCCTCCTTGCTGATCTTCTTCTTCTTCTGTTTGTCCCTGCGCTTCTCCTTCTTATCCTCACCAGACTTGCCAGCAGGCTTGGCGGATTTCGCGCTCTCATCGTTCGATCCGGCCTCAGAATCGGAGTTGCTGGACTTCTGGGCAGATTCGGCTTTCTTAGCCAGAAGCGACGCCTTTAGCTGTGCGCGCGCTCTCTCCTTGGCCTCCTGCTCCTTGCGCTCTAGATCGAACTTGTCATTTCCAGCCTATCCGGTTAGCCACCACCACCCACCGGACAGATCGGATAACTCACAAGGCCATGCTTGATGAAGCGACTGGCTGCCTGCTTATCCAGAGTTAGAGTACGCTTTTCCGGCTCGGTTTCGAGCGCCGTGATCTTTGCAAAGTATTGCTTGACTCTAATTAATTCTCTAAATACGGCGTGTTCCTTAGCATTTACGCCATGAAGACGCAGATAAGCTGTAGTTCCGTTAGCTTAATCCCTTCAATTTGAACATCATGCCGTACAGAAAATCAACGACTCCAAGGCATAGGTCACCAAGACGTGAAATTTCGCCTTATCCATGACCGGGAGCTTCTTAGACGTCGCCACGACGGAGCTCTCCAAGATGGGCTTCAACGCCTCTTCAAGATCATCGAGATTATCGTCTAGCTGCTCGAGCAGCGGCAGGAGATCTGCTGCCTCCATCTTGCGCGGACTCTGGCGTGGAATGATGATGATGGATCGAGACTAGCGGATAATGTCGATTTTTTATCTGCAGGCGGTCACGGAGGCGGTGAGGACCTGCATGGTCGCCTCCTACTTTATTTTTGGTCCAGAACTTGTTTCCGATCTATATCCTTGCCATTGGCGTGCACGTCGTTATTGGGACTGGAAGTCTCGGTGGTTGGTCGCTACGAGTCTTCCCTTTATAATGAGACGTTAGCCAGCGGAACATCACTCCTGAAGCTGCAACAGCCTTGAACATAATTGCTCGATCTAAGCAAGCCGTCAAAGTGTCGTACATACTGGGACGCCGTCCGCTGCGGCGGACAGGCATTTGCGAAATATGCCTTGTTTCAAGGCGTATTTCCCCATGGAACCCGTCCGGCCGTTTCATGGCGACGTGGATGCAAAACGCCGAAGAAGCATCTGGCGACAGTGGAAAGCGTCGCCTATCCGGACGCATACATATCCTCGGTCTTGGGAATGTAGGCACATTTGTTGCCCATTCGCTCATGAGTCGTCCGTCTCCGCCCCCGGTCACTCTCCTATTGCATAACCCCGACTTGTACAATTCATGGCTGGCGAAGAAAAAATCCCTGGCGTTGAATTCGAACGGGCTGGATGATATCAAGACGGGCTTCGACGTCAATGTCCTGAGTGGCAAAGTGTGGCACTCGTTTCCATACTGGGATCAAAATGGGGAAGACCGTCAACCCATAGCTGAGACCGAGGGGGCCGTGGAAGAGTCTCTGGCCGAGTCTGCTGAAGATGACGAGCGCATTGAATGCTTGGTTGTTGCCGTCAAGGCACCGGTGACGGCTATGGCATTGGAGTCTGTCAGCCATCGATTGACGCCTGACTCTACTGTACTGCTCCTCCAGAATGGAATGGGGGTCATTGATGAAATCAATGAGAAGGTCTTTCCCGACCCGCAGAAGCGGCCCAACTACATGTACGGCATCGTCTCGCATGGGCTGGCGCGCAGAAAGGAACCGTTTCAAGTTGCTCATACTGGCATCGGCACGACCATCCTCGGGCCGGCTCTTGCAGCGAAGTCTACATCTGTGGTTAGCGAAAAAGAGGAGGACTGGGCCCCTAGTACCAAGTACCTCCTGCGCACATTGACCCTTACACCGCCACTTGTTGCTGTCGCGGAGACCCCGTCCTCCCTGATGCTGTACCAGCTCGAAAAGCTGGCGATGAATGCGGTCATTAACCCGTTGACTGCCGTGATGAATTGCGAAAACGGCGAGCTTCTTTACAACTACAGCTTCACTCGGGTGATGCGCTTGCTGCTCCTGGAAATATCGACCGTAATCTGCGCACTCCCTGAGGTCCAGGGCATTCCTGGCATCGAGAGCCGGTTCTCCCCCGAACGTCTGCGGTGGATGGTCACGCAGCTTGCCAGTAAAACAGCGAAGAACCACAGCTCGATGCTGCAGGATGTGCGCGCCGGCAAGACGACCGAGATTGAATACTTGAATGGTTACATCGTGCGCAGAGGCGAAGAGCTTGGTGTCAAGTGTGTGGTGAACTACATGATGAAGCATCTGGTTTTGGCGAAACAGCACACGTCGAAGCAGAGAGATGCCAGTGCGATCCCTATCGACATTCTGTAAGCGGAGCGCGTGCCTGTACTTATATGATAATATACCCCGTTATTTTCTTTCACTGGTTCGCAGACACGGCCTGCATGGCTGTGTCACAGAGAATTCTAATCTGCCACCACCGTTTCAGCAGCATTCTGACCATCCCTTGGTGTTCCGGCTTATCGGGATTTAGATCCTCCAGTCGGTCGATCGTCGCGTCTGCCTCCTTGAGATAGGTGTGGATCCATCTCCGAATGACGGCTTCTGATTTTTTTTTATCAACGCCTTGCGTGGAGTAGCCGAGGACATAATCCTGCCATTCTTGAAGTCGCATGTATGTAAGACCAGCGGCGACTTCCGTGCGATAGCAGACGCCATCGGCCGTTAGTTGATAGTTTCTGCCTTGATTAGCACCCATGCAGCTGGAACACCCGGTCAACGTACCCATCGTATTTGTGAAACTCGAGTTCCTCTATCATGGACGGATTGAGATCCCGGAATATAATATCATCCAGGCACAACGTCTCGGAGACGTTCTCCTCCAAGTAGAACCCATCTAGTCAACGGTTAGCCCAACCCTCAATTTTATAACAAGCCACTCACACTCCGTAAACAGGAAATCGTTCGGATGCGGCCCATAGCTCATGTAGATTTCCTCTCCCTCCTCTGCGTCACATCAGCACCATTTCAACCATTGCACCTCATTTTGCATAAGAAACATACCATAATCCTTTGCTGCACGAAAAACATACCTCTCCCCATCAAACTTGACATTACACTGCCCCAATCCCAAGTTAGCCATGTCCAACCCAACCAACCCAACCACTCAAGAGGGGAAGGAGAAACATACCGCCTCATCCGAATGGTTAAAATAATCCGCCACCGGCACCAACGCCATAGCATCATATCTATCCTCGGGCATATCCTGCCCGGGCATAAGATAAAAGAAACTTCGTGTATTCACAATAATCCAATGATACTTGAACTTCTCCCAATCCATACTCGGAAGCACTCGTTTCACGATCTCCCAGTCCCTGGTGAGTCGGGCCTCTTGTTGCGACAGGAGGTGTTGGTGCGAGTGGTCGTGCTGCTGTTTCCCTTGTGGAAGGCTAGCGGGGATGGTGGACCATAGGCCGGAGATGGATGGCGGGAGGAGGGACAGGAATGAGGACGGCCAGAGCATTGGCATGCTGGAGGCGAAGTCGGTGATTGTGGGCCAGGTATTGCGCCAGGGGTCAGTGGTCGTGGGGGTGTGGGTGAGGTATGCGGCGTAAAGGGCGTGGGTTGGTGTGTCTGCGGGGAAGAGGGAGGTGAATGACGAGGGGATCTTGCTGGGGGTGAGCATTGCACTGTGGGGGACGGAGATGAGGATGGAGTCTTTCTGAGGGGGTTGTTAGTGTTTGATTGAGGGGGGGCAGAAGGAGGGGGCGGGGTACTTCGATCTTGCGCGTGGCTATCATGCCTAGGCCGCGGCCGACGAACCGGGCTGGGCTGACCCCATTGATGATGATGCCTTGCGTGATGGCCCATTCTGTGAAGAGCTCGTGTTGCTCGCCGGGCCACCAGATGGGTTTCATCTTGGGTGTGGGGAGAGAGGTGATGGTTGGTGTGGAGGGGAGAAAGAGAAGAAAGAGAGGGTCTGTATAGAGAACGGTGAGATGGATGGAGAGAACGAAATCAATCGGACTGTTCGTACGGGCTCAATCGTAGCAGAGGCTTGTCCTTAGATCTCCGATCCCAATACAAGCCGCGCAATGGCGATCAGAAGCAAGACACATGCAATCCACACTGCCGCCAAAAATGCCCATTATCTTATCGATCTTTATCAGCGCTACGGCCCCGCACAGCTACCACTCGCGCCATCCGGCATGTCCCCGAACGCATCGCATCGTACCACTCTGCACTCATCCGCCAGGGTCATGTCTATAGTGTGTGACCCTCCCCCAGAATCAATATGACGGTCCTTCGAACGTGCAGCGCTGTCCTCTCCGCGCGCGAACTCAATCACCTCTTCCTCTGCGCACCGATCTCTCTCCGGTCCCACGCACGGCCTTTTTCCGGCTTCAACCGTCCTCCGCCAAACTATCCCGGCCATGTGCCGTTGAACTTCGTAGAGCGCGGTGCCCTGGCCGTTGGGTCGGCTGTGGGAGCTCTCCTCAACCCTCGGAGAGCAGGTACATCTCCATTTCCTACAAAATGATGTATCAATGGCAACTAACGCTCAAGAAATATGCAGACCTAATCGCCGCCTGCGGCGAAGCGACCGCAACGCCCTACTTCATCTACCGTCTCCGCGACGCGATGCTCTCCGATCCAACAGGCCGACAAATCCTCCGTGACCGTCCGCGTATCACCTCCGAGACCCTCAAACTACCCTACCTCCGTACCCTCCCCGAACACACCGTCGGCCGAACCTATGCTACCTGGCTCGACCGGGAAGGCGTGTCGCCCGACACCCGGGACAACGTGCAATACATTGACGACGAGGAATGCGCGTACGTGATGCAGCGGTACCGCGAGTGTCATGATTTCTATCATGCTGTGACCGGGTTGCCGATTTTCGTGGAAGGGGAGCTGGCGCTCAAGGCGTTTGAATTTCTGAATACGTTGATTCCGATGACAGGGTTGAGTCTGTTTGCGTCCGTGAGGTTGAAGCCTGCGGAGCGGGAGCGGTTGTTTTCGATTTATTTGCCGTGGGCGTTGCGGAGTGGGCTGCGGAGTAAGGAGTTGATTAATGTTTATTGGGAGAAGGTGTTGGAGATGGATGTTAGGGTGTTGAGAGAGGAGCTGGGGATTGAGCAGCCGCCGGATATGAGAGACATTAGGAGGATGATTCGGTTGCAGAAGAAGAGGGAGAAGGAGGAGGCGGAGCGGAGGGGCGTGGCTTAGGTGTGGTGAGGGTATCAATTAGATGTATTATATTCTTATTGGGGGAATGAGTAGCCCTGAATTAAATGCGTGATTACTTGGTATCCGGTTCTTGAGTGCTTGCGGGGGCTATAAGACCAAGCATTCGATAGGCAGTGGAAGAAGGTGGTGGCTGGTATGATGAAAGCAGAAAGTACTTTTGATAGCAGGAACTCAGCTGCGTGGTCGCAAGCATCAATAGGAGAGCTGGAGGTATCATGAACAATGGCAAGCATTCAATTTGCACTGGATGCCTTCGCGAAATCATCTCACAGATCCAAGAGGTCGTCATCATCATCCCAGCCGCCGCGCCGACTGATGACAATCTTATGCTCCTCCTCGTCCTTGCGCTGGTTCTCGGCCATGGCGTTCAAAAGCTGCTTGAGCTGGTCTTCGGAGACCTTCTGTCGCAATTGGCCGCTCTGGGCGAGCATGAGCAGCCGGCTCTCGACGTCGGCAGCGCGGGATTCCTTGACGAGGCGGATGCGGCCCAGGCGATCGGCGGCTTCGGGTTCGAGGATCTGGTTCAGGATGGTGGTGCGGCGTTCGGCTAGGGACGTAAAATGGTAAGCATATGGATTGGGGATGTAATTGAGGCAACGGCGGATAGTCTTCAGGGATCTGCTCTCCTGTCATGGGATAATTGTCATTGGGCATACCTTCAGCTTGCCTAAAATATAGATGTCAGCAAATTCACCATTGCAGAAGCAAAAAAGCCTCGGTTCATACCTTCTTTGTTCCTCCTGGTTGCCGTCGGAGCCACCACGTGCGCCACCCTGTTGCTGGAGCTGCGCAAGACGGGCGCGTCTGATCTATTACTCTTCTAAGCATTTTGATACGGAGTGCCGATGGTGGATCCCAAGCGGAAAATATCAAGGAATGAAGGACAGAGGAAGTTAAACTGTAACCCGGAAGGTTATACTGACCTCCTCAAGCTCTGCGTCGGCCATGGTTGCAGGATGGCTTAACTAGACTTCGAAGGAATAGGGGAGTTTTGGGAGCGATGCGGGGTAGGATGCGACCGTATCGAGGTAGAGCAGGTGAGATCGCAGACGGAGGGACGGAGTACGGAGCGGGGAGATTGTCCAGGGGATCAGACTATGGATGCGAGCAAGGCGGGATGATTCGACGCATTCCACGTTGGAGAATTCAACCCCACCTGGTGATCTGAGCAGCCTCAGGCACTCAGGCACAACAGTGGGGCGCCATGAGGCTGTCGGGCAGCCTTGCCCGATCGGGCAACCAATACTAGCTACCTAGTAGAAGAGGTTGGGCATGGCGAGCAGTACACCGCAATTGGGGCTTGAGAGTTGAGAGATGATTGTTTGATTTTAAGCCGGCGTGGATGGAGTACGAAGTACAGGTGAGTGACATTGGAAGACTACAGACTGCAAGCCCCGGTACGCTTTGGGGGGAGTCTCGGAGGTTCGAGGATCATTCGCTTCCGCTACGGCTGCAAGTGTCGTCATCAGGTGCCAAGAACAAGTTACCTTTTACAATTAGCCAAAAACACCCACGCCGATGATCCGACTTGATTTGGGGGGGAGATTGGCTGAGGTGCCCGAATTAGAACCCTCAGTATCATACTAGGTACACCACCACGGCTGATGGATCTCTCCCCGGCACTATTGAATGCGTGTGAAGAATTTGCACATAGAAAAGCTTGTGGATTGGAACGAGCTCCCAGTCCCAAGTCCCAAGATGCTCTAGTCACCGTCTCCGGAGGCCCTTGCGAGATCGGGTCCGTAACGAGATCGTACCTAACCCTCGGAGTGGGAACCAATAAACCGGATAGAACGTGGCGCGACTGAATGATGGAACTGGAAGATATCTCCACCATTCAACGCATCATCTATCCATCCGTAACTCGGCCCAATGGCTCCGTGGTCACCCTTTGACTTTGGTAGGTGGCATCTTCTCCGCCGGTGAATAGTAAGATAATACAGCAAACAGAACTGGTCGAGTGGCAGGCAGCGGGCCTAGTAGTTGTGATGGACGACGGCACCGGAGACGCGACGGGAGGCGATCGACCTGCCTGATCCGGTAGCGACGAAGCGCCTGCAGTTTGCCTCTGGGCCGGTGATTGGCCAGCCGGGGGTGGAGCGGTCCGGTATGGCGGTGGTAATTACGGAACCGCGGCGGCGAGACGGAGTCAGGCCGTCAAGGGAAGAGTGGCTAGAGTGCCTGGCTGCGACCTTAATCCACGACGCTACCAAACGTACCAAACGCCGGCTTGGAATCTCCTCATCTGTTTTCGCTCGGCGCTGTCCGCTGACCACCTTTCGCCTTTCTTATGATTCTATCTATAATTAATCTTGACCTATCTCCTCACTAATCACATTCTCATCTAGTTCTAGTATCTTACACTAATTCTCTACTAACCTCCCACTACCTTGCCTTGAAGAAAGAGGGGTCTGGTCACACACCCACTCATTCCCACTCATTCCCACTCTCTCCCTTCCTTTATCTCCCTCGCTGGGATCGCCTCTATCGTCATCCTTCCGGTCTATCCTTCCCTACCTACCGCGCAGCCTCTCTTTAACCCCCTCTCCCAGCGGCCGCCGCTCTCTTCCTGCCTCCATTCCATTCCTTTTCACGACTCAATGCTTCGTCCCCCGACTGGTTAATCCCTCTCCAGTCTGCGCGCTGGCGGGGACGTCACGTTATCCTTCCCCCCCCCCCCCCCCCCCCTGCTTTAATTGTTCCATGCACACATCTCAACCAGCCCTTGTCTCTGCCAGGAATTGCAGATGCGAACAGTTGCCAACCGCCTATATACGTGGTTGTGACACTCGCCGCCTCCCTCCCCGTGTTGTGATACCCTGTTCTGCAGCTGCCGTGCCCACGCCCCACGGTCATCATGGCTGAGTATGTATCCACGCAAATCCCATGCCATGCTCTATGTAATCAACGGTTGCTAATCCTAGTGGCAGTTTTATCGCTTTTCACACGTACTATTCCCGCCACAACTTCCTCACACCTTCGACAATGCTTCCACGCCCCACCAGCCACAAACGGTCACATTCCTCCGAGAATAACTCTCTTTCTCCCGACAAAACCGTTACCAAAGCCAGGTCCACCAATGATTTGTCCGGCATCGCGGCCGAAAAGCCGACCCCCGGTCTCCGTTCTTCCAGTGTGGGCAATTTTCAAGAAAGCAGCTTTAGCACCTTAAAGGACCCCAGGCTCGCGAGCCACTCGGAAGAGTCGGAGACGTCGGATTCTACGCAGTCGCACCACCCAGATCTGAGCAACGAGGTCGCAGCCCTGAGCGTCAAGCTTGTGCAGGCGATCAACAATCAAACCACACTGGACGACAACCTTGTCGCAACCCGCCAGGAATTGGAGCAGGCCAAGGCCAGGATTCGGGTCCTTGAGTCGGAAAATGATAAATATCAGCGAGACATCGACCAGGAGGTCTTGATCAAGAAGGCCGACGTCGACTACGAGATGTTGCGCCTGCAAGCTGCCTTGGCAGAGGAGAAGGCGCAGCGTGCGCTCGCGGAAAAGGAAAAGAAGGGCATTGAACAAGAACTGGAGACGTTGACTGCCGCGCTGTTTGAAGAAGCTAACAAGGTAAGTCGCCCCAGACTCTCACATGGTTTAGGGCGATCGGCGATTAACTTTTTGCCTTCCGAACAGATGGTCGCTGCTGCTAAGCTCGAACGTGAAGCGGTAGAGAAGAAAAATGAACAGCTGCGGTCTCAAGTAAAAGACACCGAAGCGCTCCTTGCATCGCATCAAGAACAATTGGCAGAGTTGAAATCCGTGTTGCAGGCAATGAACATCTCCAAGGACGATCTTGACGCCCGCACAATTAACTCGACAGCACCATCGTCACCAACGGCACCGCGGCATCCTCTACATATCAAAAAGTCTTCCGAGACGCCTGACATACCGGAGGAGACCACGCCCTATGAAGAAATTACGCCAGGACCGTCTACCAGCTTCCCTCATCTAATCAAATCTGTATGTCGCACCGATATACAGGCGTACGAGGATTTCCGGGAACTCTTCACAACATCCAGAGCTTCCAAGCCCGCCAGTCGGGCCACAAGTGGGTCTTACACTGGCTTGAATGTCATGAGCTTGGCTAGCCTGGGAAGCGGTGGGTTTGGTTCAGCGTCGTCATCGCCCGCCAAATCTCAGACACACTCTCCCAATGGAAGTGTGTCTTCCCCACAGCCCGTGACCTCTCACATTCCTCTCAAGGAGACCCGCTTCTACAAGCGGGTGCTTGCCGAAGATGTCGAACCAACTTTAAGGCTGGATGCTGCGCCTGGAATTTCATGGCTTACCCGACGCTCAGTTCTGGGCGGGATCTGCGATGGAAGTCTTTTGGTAGAGCCGATGCCACCTTCAGCGAAGAAGTACGAGTTCCCATGCTCACTGTGTGGCGAACGCCGAAATGGCTCCATCAACGAGAGGACCCATCGGTTTCGGACATCCGATAGCGAGACTGCTCAACGATACCCTTTATGTGTGCTGTGTCTAGAAAAAGTGCGTTCATGCTGCGAATTTACTGGCTACCTTCGACTCATCCTCGATGGACATGTTCGTATCGGCGATTCGGAAGAGGAAAAGGATGCCTGGGATGAAACTATTCGGTTGAGGGAAAGAATGTTCTGGTCGCGCATTGGTGGTGGAATCATTCCTCTATTCGCCCACCACAATGGCTTTCAAGGGAATTTCCCCACCGCTACTGAAGATGCAGAGGTTCTTGCCACCGACGGTCGTGAAGAGTGCCAGCGATCCGTCATCTCCCCAATTCCCGAGCACATGACTATACAAACCAAGAATCTGGACGAAATTGACAGCGAGCACATTCATGACGAGGGTTCCGTGGGAGACGACCCATTTGTGTCTGCACCCTCCGAATCAGAATCTACGGCCAGCAGCACGGCGGTCTCGCCAATCGCGGCCAACGCACCAGTCGAGAAGGCAGACCTCGGGGATGACATGGACAAACAGTCTATTGTACAAATGGCTGCTTCTGAGACTACTCATGATGAAACTGAGACCGTCGAGCCCACAGTTCAAGTTGAGGAGATGTTAATCAGTCACGACGCCGCAAAGAGCGGCGATAACTGATATGATCGATGCTGATTTGACCACGATTGCTATCGTTCGAAGACACGGACGTATTCTCACGGCCTTGCACTCTACTTGATTTTTGATTTCGACTTCTAACTACCATGCACTTATCTTCCCTTTTTTTTCAACCCCTTTTCTTCTCATATACCGATCTATTCCCAACCATGCCTGCTTGCTTAATTCCTCACCGATCCTGTCCTTTGCATCCGAAGACATTATATCAGTCAAGAGCGGCATGTGGTATGTATTATAATTCCCTTGTCTGTTTGCTTCTTCTTTGTATACTTACTTTTTTTTGGTTTTGTTTTCTACCTGTTTATTTCGCTTCCTCAAGTTGTTTTCCATCTTCGTGTTTCTATCTCCCCATCCCATTTACTTGCTGAGCGCTATCGGGATGCGACTGTTGGTGGATATGGGGAGGCGCCCCTGAATGAACTATGACCTGGCATTCGAATGAGTTTTTGTTTCTTTTTCACGCCGGAAAGCGTCTTCTTTCCAGGTTTTGTTGCATGAAAGTCTTTGTTGTTATTCCCCCATGCATCATCTTGTGGTCGACTCACTTTTATGCGATATACATGGCGGCAGAGATCTCAGGGTTTATGGAGCAGATGCTGCAGGAATGCAGGGTGACGGCTTTACTTGCACATATTATAGCATAGGTAAAGCGAAAATTCATGATTACTCGAATCTGAAGCACAATATCCATGTCGCAGACCACCCTCGTAGAACACCGATTGTGCATCAGTCTGGGATAACAGTGTCTCTACATATGCCTGACAAGAAAACAGAATAGTATGAAGATTTTACACATGAGGTTAACAATATCTGCCTCACCTCAAAGAAGACCCATCAATGAGGTTTATTTACTCCGACATAGAAAACGCCTCTGATAAAACACGGTCCTAATTCCCAGTATGCCCGATGGAGAATGCAAAGAAAACCACGGAACTTAATTTTATTTCCTCGTCATCGCCTGCCGCTCGTGAATCCGTCGAATCTGCTCTTCGATATTCATACTCTGAGGATTGGGCGGCCCACCGGCGGGTCCGACCACCGGCGGCACGGGGCCAGAACCAGGGGCGCCTTCGAAGGCCATCTTCTTCCGTCGGGCTTCTTCTTCTGGATCTGCGCCGCCAGGAACAACAGTCGAGTCGAAGACATCACTTCGTTGGCTGGCTAGTCGCTTGAGGTTGTTGACCACGTCCACGGTGGACAGGTTGGTCGTCGCGCTGCGGGATTCCGCTTTGGCGCGCTGCTCCTTCCAGCGAGGGTCGAGCAGTTCAATACGCATATGCTGTTCGAGTTCGCCAACGGGTACTTGCTGGTGACAGTTCGGGCAGAGCGCCGTGGCACCGGTAGGGTGCAGACGACGGGCTTGCGCGCGGGGCACATAGTCGGAGCGGATGCGCATTGGTTGTTGTTGCCCCGGGGCGGATTTGGCGGCGGCTTGGGCGGCGGCTGCTTGTTCGCGAGCTTGCATCCGTTCCTGGATCCACTGTTCCTCCTCTTGGGCGGCTTGGGACATGGCAGGGGCAACGGGCATGGGTTGAGGAGGGAGCCCTTGAGGGGGATAGACGGGGCCGGCGGGCTGGACGACAGGTACGGGTTCGGGTTGTTGGGGGTAAGCGTTGTAGTATGTGGGGTATTCCTCTTCGGTGGGCATGGCTTCTTCGATGCGAAGGGGGTTGAGAGACATCATGGCTTTTTGTTCGAGGGAGGCGGATTGGAGATCGTTGAGGGAGGTTGGGGGAGGGAGATCGACTTGGTCGTCGGCTTCATTGAAGAGGACGGTCTCAACGACGACGAAATCATGCCAATCAATCTGCGCGTAGGCGATGCGCTCTTGCTCTTCCTCTTCTTCCTTCTTTTCCTTCTGTTGCTGCTGGTATTTCACCCACTCTGCGCGTTGTTTGGCGCGGTCTAAGACGTGGAATTTGTTCTGGACATTGTGCGCGAGGTCTGTGAGGCGTTTCTTTTCTGTTGTAGCGGCGTCAATTCCTTCGGAGCGTAGGAGAATGGTATATTGGTCGACGAGTCGGGTGAAGAATGAATAGAGACTGTGTTGCGGGCGCAGGAAGTCGAACTGGAAGTTTCGAGTTTCTCGTTGAGACAGTGCGGTCATAAACGATTTCCCACGCTTAGCGACAAAGAGAGCAGTGAGCTTGACGACTTCCAGATCTTGCGCATTGATGATGGGCATCCGCGCCGAGAAGTGAAACTCCGGCGGTTCTTCGGGGCCCTTGGGTTTCTCCGGTTCAGCAGCGGGGGTTGGTTCGCCTGGTCGGCCAGCAGAAACTGCGGTTCCTCTCCCTTCCTTGATCTCGACAAGACGCCATTGGTAGAAGGGTGCGTATGCGTCACCGGGGTTGAGGAAGGAGAATTTGGGGTTGTTCCGTTCCTTTTCGCGAACGCGATCTGAAAGAATGCATGCAGGTAAGCTGCGTGGTTCGTCTGGCAGATCATAGTATGGAAAAGGAACGTACCTTCAAAGACTACCCCATTTCGAGCGACATAGCCGGCTGTCTTCTCAACGATAGCTATTGCGATGTTAGCTTGAATCCAATGTCAGGTCTCACCTGGGCACAGAACTTACCTCGAATATCCTTGGGTGGCAACACAACGCCCTCCGGGGGCTTGCTCACCTCCTCCGGCAGTGGAGTAGCTCCATTGCTTACAGATGCCATGGTATTCACCGGTGGGGATGGGGAGACGCGAGATGGGGATGAGGGAGCGAGACTGAGGCGACCCGCCGATATCTGATGTCCTTTTTCGGGTTGACTTCATCTGCGGCTACGGCTGACTAAGCGCATCAGAAGCGGCTATCCGCGCGCTTGCCCATGCAGGCTTGCGATTGGCTGGTCTGGCCCCGGGGCTAACCCGCGATGGGCCAGTCCCTGGCGTGCCAATCAATCAATCAATTTAAAGGCCGGCCATGAACGCTGGGGCATTCGCCATGGTATTAGTATTGCTGCTGTCATGGCTCGAAGCTTGGACGGTGGAGGGGAAACGTAAACGAGGGACTGTAGGCTAAAATATAATTGAACTCGCCCGTCTGTCTGAGATTGGAGCGGCTGTGACTGGCCCGGGGGCTTGCACCGCAGTACTAGTAGTAGGACTTCCTACTAGTACTATGTAGTACGCTGACGGGCTGCTGCTGACGGGCAGAAAGTGCAACTTCGCAGGCGGCCGACGATCTGGCCTTAAAGCGGCCGACGCTTTCATCCGCCTCCCTAATCGTCCCACACGTGTTGCCCCGTCCGTCACCTTCCTTGCTCTCGCTCCGGTCCCTTTTTGTCTACGTCTCTGTCATGGCGCTTCTTTTTTGACTTCTTACTCTCTTTTGATTGCCCATCTTGTTTACTTACCCATCATCCTTGTGCCTGTTCAGCGGGGGTCCTCCAAAACTCCCCTGGAGTCGGAGCATTCTGCAGTCTGGGCTCCGTCATTGCTTCGCTCTCCCGCGGTAGCTCTTGATGATCAATCGCCCTCTTTTTTTTTTGTTCTTTAGGATAATATAACCTCCCTTCCCCCACTATCCGGTCCTCTCCTTCTTTCTTTTCTATTTCCGTGTTCGAGAAGCGCCTCAACAATGGCGCCCAAATCCAAAGATACTCTGGCGGTTACGCCTCCGCCAAAATCATCGTCACGCTCCCCCAGCCGCTCGCCAGGTCCCAAGAACCGCAAGAAGGCGGGCGCTCAGTCCTCGAGTTATAAATCAGACGGTGTTGCGGATAACAATATCTTCCATCTTCCCACCTCCGACTACAGAGTTCTAGCTCTGGTCACCATTGTGGCGGCAGTGGTGCGGTTGTTCAGGATCTACCAACCCTCCAGCGTTGTCTTCGACGAAGTCCAGTATGTGTCGATGCTTTTACCAATACGCAACCCCCGGGGAGCATAGACCTCGTTCTAATACATGGCGAATAGCTTCGGAGGCTTTGCGACCAAGTACATCAAGGGCCGCTTTTTCATGGATGTCCACCCCCCTCTTGCCAAATTGCTCATCACACTTGCTGGCTGGCTGGCGGGTTTTGATGGCGACTTCGATTTCAAGGATATTGGAAAAGATTATCTTGAGCCCGGCGTACCATACGTTGCAATGCGGATGCTACCGGCGATTCTAGGTGTCCTTACGATTCCATTGATGTTCTTGACGCTGAAGGCATCCGGATGTCGCACGCTTACTGCGGTGCTTGGTGCTGGTGTCGTGATTTTTGGTAGGCCTCTGCAACTGCCCAAGGGTCAGTCACCCACGCTGATTTAGTGCAGAGAACGGTCTCATCACGCAGTCTCGCCTGATCCTGTTGGACTCCCCATTGGTGTTCTTCACTGCGCTTACGGCATTGTCATTCACAAGCTTCACCAATCAACAGGAGTTGGGACCATTGTACGCCTTCCGTGGACCCTGGTGGTTCTGGCTCGCTGCAACTGGTCTCTGCCTTGGTGCTACTCTCAGCGTCAAATGGGTTGGTCTCTTCACAGTTGCTTGGGTGGGTTCACTTACAGTGCTCCAATTGTGGGTGCTGCTTGGTGACCCAAAGAACGTGACACCGGTATGTACTAAATATTCTCGATTTTCTCGAACAGATGCTAACCTCTAACTTCCTAGCGCCTGTGGTTCAAGCATTTCTTTGCTCGCGTGTTCTGTCTGATTGTCATCCCCCTGAGCTTTTACTGCGCCATGTTTGGAATCCACTTCTTGTGCCTCGTAAACCCCGGTGATGGAGATGGATTCATGTCGTCTGAGTTCCAAGCGACACTGAACTCGAAAGGGATGCAGGATGTTCCCGCCGATGTTGCATTTGGCTCTCGTGTTAGCATCCGTCACCTCAACACCCAGGGAGGTTATCTTCACTCCCACAACCACATGTACCCGACGGGTAGTAAGCAACAACAGATCACCCTCTATCCCCACAAGGATGAAAACAACATCTTCGTTCTCGAGAACCAGACTCAGCCCCTTGGTCCCTACGGATCAGTGGAGGGTCCGTTGGCCTGGGATAATATGACTGCCGAGCACATCGAAGACGGAGCTGTAGTCAGGTTGAATCACTTCATCACACGGAGACGAATTCACTCGCATGACGAGCGGCCTCCAGTGACAGACGTTGACTGGCAGTTTGAGGTGTCTGCGTATGGATACGATGGCTTTCCCGGTGATGCAAACGATCTTTTCCGCGTCGAAATTGTCAAGTCGTTGTCGGAGGGCGAGGAGGCAAAGAAGCGGCTACGGACCATCCAGACCAAGTTCCGCCTTGTGCACGTTATGACTGGCTGTGTGTTGTTTTCCCACAAAGTCAAGCTTCCCGAATGGGGTTTTGATCAGCAAGAGGTGACATGCGCAAGACAAGCTACTCTGCCCAACAGCATCTGGTACATCGAGTCGAACAGTCACCCTATGCTCGCAGAAGACGCGGAGAAGGTGAACTACAGGAACCCCGGGTTCTTCGGTAAGTTCTGGGAGTTGCAGAAGGTGATGTGGATCACCAACGCTGGTCTGACTGAATCACACGCTTGGGATTCTCGCCCGCCGTCATGGCCAACCCTTCTCCGTGGTATCAACTTCTGGGGCAAGGATCATCGTCAAGTTTACCTCCTCGGCAACCCGTTCATCTGGTGGTCGTCCACCGTGGCCATTGGTATCTACATCCTCTTCAAGGGTCTGTCTGTTCTTCGCTGGCAGCGGAGCTGTGGTGACTATAACAACGTGAACTTTAAGCGGTTCGACTATGAAGTCGGTACCAGCGTACTTGGCTGGGCTTTCCACTACTTCCCATTCTACCTCATGGCGCGACAGCTCTTCCTCCACCATTATTTCCCTGCGCTCTACTTTGCTATCATTGCCCTCTGCCAGGAATTTGACTTCCTCGCCAACCGCATCCAGAGCCTTGGTCTGCCATCTCGACCGGTCATCGGCAAAACCCTGGCTGGTATCTTCCTTGCCATCAGCATTTTTACCTTCACGCTCTACTCGCCTTTGATTTATGGCAACCCCTGGACACAGGAGGCTTGCAATCAGGTGAAACTCTTGGACTCATGGGATTTCGACTGTAACACATTTTATACCAGCGTAAGTCTCGTATGGCAGCAATACGCTCACCACGTTGCCGATGCTGACAAGATCACAGCTCGACCAATACGTAACCCAGATTGTGGATACACATGCGGCCATTCCAACTACCGAAGCGTCTGTGCCACAAGTGCCTCCCGTCATGGTGGAACAACCACCACAGCAGGCTCCGCAACAGAACCAGGCAATCTTGCCCCGGGAGCCCGAGGAACCCGCTGTCACAGAACGCGCTCGGCATAGCTCCAAGGCCCGTGTGGAATATCGCGATCAAGACGGGAATGTCCTGGATGAAGAATTTGTCGCTGCGTTGAAGAAGGAGGGTAAAGTCCAATTCGAGACTCGCCACGAGACGAAGACTCGCTTGGAGAATGGCCATATTGTGGATATGGTGGATGGCCAACTCGCCCCGCCGCACCCCGACGTTGAAGGCCAGAATCCTGAAACTGTCGGACGACAGCCGCCCGTGCCTGCTGAGGACCGCCCAGCTTCAGTAGTCGGGCGAGGTAGCTCTCACGAGCAGCAAAACTCGCCTGACCCTAAACCGGCCAGCGAGGTAAACGAGGCGACCCAGTCTTGAATAGAACGGAAGCATCTGTGAGGGATCACTGTATTGGTTTCCATCTTTGGCTTTTCTCATCTACTTCTCCTGTATCTCCTCTTCAAACAGTAACTTCTTCCTACTTTGAACTAACGAAATGTCACTTTTGTACATGATTACTTGTTCCTGGCGTTGGCGGCCTACTTAATTGGTACATGCCTTACGGTTTGAGGGCTTGGTTGTAACGCAACGAAAACAATCTTCGAATGAATCGCGTCAAAACAAACTATGCACAAAGCTCTTGTAAGAACGGTCTCGGCCCATACTCTAGTCTTCACAAGTTTTAGTGTACAGCGATCAGCGCCGACGTGCCTCAACTTCTGCGATCTTAACCGCCTTGCCTGCGGCTGCAGCGTGCGACTATTTAGTAGTCCCACTCCTCCTTTCCGTACTTGTTGAAGCGCTCGTGGAGGTCCTAGGGAGTAAAAGGGGTGGCATATTAGCGATTCTGCTTGCATTGACGAATATTGGTGGCGAATATCAACCACATAGAAGTAGAAGGGCGGGGCAGTAAATACCGCGGGCAGGGTAACGTTGGGGACAATGACGGTGTTCAAGGCGCTGGGGGCGTTGCGCAGGGGCTGGCTCTTGTCACCGTGGGGGTGGTATTGGTACTTGTAGACCTTGCCACTCTCATCGGCCTGCTCCCAGGGCATGGCACTCTCGCCAATGCGGACGTTGCTCTCGGAGGTGACGGAGGTGGGCTTTCTGCCGAAGTACCTGTTGTCGAAGCATGGTTAGCCCATTGAGTCGATTGGCAAGTCGCAGAACAGTGTCGAGGAATTTTGCAGTCGAGTGTGCAAGACTGTCGTGCTGACACTGTGAAAAGATAAAAAGGGTAGGGAAAAGTATTCACCATCCGGCAAGCAGGAAAGCACCGGACATAACACCGAGCAGAACCTGTTATTTTTCCTAATTAGATAGGATCGCAATTGGATTGAATCGGCCAATGGGTCCGTACGTAGAGCTCGGGGTCACGCTTGGGGGCCTTGTCGAGGTTAGCCTCCTCGACCTTGGAGGCGCTGTAGAAGCGGCGCGGGGGAGCGCGAAGAAGGGACTGGCGGGCAAAGGCCCGACGGGAGGCCATGGCAGCAATTGAAGACATTGTGATGGGTTGCGAGGAGAGGACGTCTGCCTGCGAGGACGGGGGGGGATAAAGTCGGACTTGAGGGAGGAGGTGGGAGAATCGGTGGGCGTCGGACGATGATGTTGCCGGCGCATCATCAGGTGACATTTCGTTGGCCAGCTTCCGGCGGGTGCTGACTCAGCAGCCCGCGTGGTGGCCTCACTGCCTGACGGCCTGAACCAAGCTCAGTTGAGCTTAGCTAGTTCCGACTAGCCGTTAGTAACTAAGTTTCCCCCCCCCCAAACTGCACCTACACTAATAATCATACGGTATCGATTGCGATAAACCCTCGTGTTTGCTGCGCATGCCATCCACTTGCCAGGCTTTGGGGTGCTTGGGTCCATCATTCTCCCTTCAGCCAGCACAGGTCGTGGGTTTTGGCTTGCGACCGTGATGTGACGTGATCCGGCTGTCTGGTAATCACCGCAACTCCATCTCAAGGTGCGTCACTTGGCTCCTTTCATGTGGACAGGGGGGACGGCCTGGATCCCCGTCCTTCATATGAAGCTAACTGAGCACTGTCCATTATAGGTTGCTTACATTCATTTTTTTTTACCTCACGTTGATTTGATTCTACCTCATTATACATTTCCTCGTCACTCCTTCACCCATCCCACTCCTACCGAAACTTCAAGCACTGCGCTCCAGGCTGACATCCGACATTCGATCCACCTACCGGAATCGCTTCATTCCTGTCTAGCCACAACATGATATATCGCCACGAAAATTAAACAGAAGTCATATATTTACGTCAAGCAATATGCCTTTATCTTCCGCGATTTCGGAGACCAGCGATACGCCCACCTCGGCGCCCGCGCAACATGTCCTTGGTATTCCGCGGCCCCCTTCCGTGGGCGGAATCTCGTCCCGGGTGACCGACATGGCTTCAGACGATGGAGAACAGTCCCAAGCATATACCGGAGTTTCGTCGCATCCAGCCCAATCGCGAGCATCTGTAACGCGACGAGCACCCCCACCCGCCAGGAGCTCTATCACATCGAGCAGTCAATGGACGAATAGGCCAGGAAGTTCCGGCAGCAGGCAGAGTCGATCACACATTCCTTCGCTCGCTGCGCAAGGTTTTTTCCGTCCCATGTCTTCTCAGCGACTCCAGGCTCATCGAGGTCGACCTATGACGAAAGGAACCGCAACAGATACGTCGGAAGATTGGAATGACCAGGCGAGTCAGAACAGGCAGAGCTTGGTATCAAATAGCACGATGCCTCAAGGGTCCATTCCCCCAATAGAACAAGAAGCTCCTCCCTCAAGAGGCACCGAATTCACAGACCCTATTATTCCGGACCGCAACACATCAAATGCTAGTCCTATCGGTAACACGACAGGAAGAAGTCAAGGCGAGAGCGCCAAACTTATCTACGACAAAGAGAGGGCTTACAAGGTTCAACAACCGCATCTCAATATGGGGGCGAACTATAATGGCTCCAATGAGCCTGACCCTCTCCAGAGGCCCACCCTTTCTTTCCTCTCCTTGCAAAATAGGAATCAGGGGCAAGATAATCGTGACATCCGGACGCATGAGAGGCTTTCATCGGCTGGTTCCACCCCGGGATCTATCGAGAAAACCCCTCAATTAAATCACAGAAAAGGTCGTCTGGGCAAGAATTATGAATATTTCGTCGGGAATACCATTTTCTTTGGCGGCGGAAGGCTCCAAAACTCCCGGGACAAGCCCGTCAACATCGCAACGGCAATCTTTGTGATTGTGCCGTCGGCTCTGTTCTTCGCATACTCGTAAGCGTCCTGTTTCTCTTTTGAACTATCGAGTAGCTAACAGCACATAGCGCTCCCTGGCTCTGGCATCATATATCGCCCGCCATTCCGATTATGTTTGCTTATCTCGTCTACTTGTGCTTCTCGTCGTTCATACACGCGTCGGTTGTTGATCCTGGGGTAAGAGAAAGACCCAAGCGAGACAGCACACCTTGCATTGCTAATAGTTTGTGTCCAGATTGTTCCTCGCAATCTTCACCAGATGCCACCACCGGATCCCGCAGACGATCCGTTGGCGATAGGTCCGCCAACCAACGACTGGGTGATGGTAAAGCTGGCGACGTCGGACGTCGCAGCTATGGACGTGCCGGTGAAGTACTGCAAGACCTGCTGTATCTGGCGCCCTCCCCGATGCTACCATTGCCGGGTGTGCGATAACTGCGTTGAGACCCTTGACCATCACTGCGTCTGGCTCAACAATTGCGTCGGCCGGCGCAACTACCGA
This sequence comes from Aspergillus carbonarius ITEM 5010, assembly GCA_001990825.1. Taxonomy (NCBI): domain Eukaryota; kingdom Fungi; phylum Ascomycota; class Eurotiomycetes; order Eurotiales; family Aspergillaceae; genus Aspergillus; species Aspergillus carbonarius. Next base: position 381,890 of record KV907495.1, read on the forward strand.
TACTTCTTCACCTTTGTTGCATCCTCAACTCTCCTTGCTCTATTCTTGCTTGGCGCCAGTCTCGCCCATATCTTGGTGTATCGATCACGCGAGCACGTCAGCTTTGGCACGGCCATCGATAAATGGAGAGTGCCCTGGGCTATGGTGATTTACGGAGCAGTTGCCGCACCATACCCGGCCTCATTATGGGCTTACCATCTTTTTCTGGTTGGTCGAGGTGAGACGACTAGGGAATATCTCAACTCTCACAAGTTTGCGAAAGCCGACCGCCATCGTCCCTTCACCCAGGGCAACGTCTTCCGGAATTGGCTGTCCGTTTTCCTGCGACCACGGCCTCCGACCTATATGCAGTTCAAGCAGCCTTATCATGAAGGCGACCAGCGTCTGAGCACGATGAAGCGCAAGTATCTCCCCCGGAATGTCGAGCCGCAAACCGACATCGAGATGCAGCAGGTGCCTCCGCCTTCCCAGCCGCAGTCGTGAAGCAGGATAGATCCAACCTACGCTTAGTCAGAGCGGTTACACATGTTTCGTATGATTTTTGTCCTGCTCCCTGAGGCGCTATTATTTCTACTACTCTTCTTCTTTTCCTTCTTCTCCACATTCGAGATAGTGAAGTCTTAATGCATGTTGCAGCCGCCTTGCCATTCCTTTGTTGAGCCAATTGGGCTCTCCGGATATACGTTGACATACCCCACCTTACATCCTGTCATGTTCCTGCTTTCAAGCGAGTTGCCTGTATGAAGCAGCCGTCGGCTACGTTCGTTTCATGAAATTTTTCCTTTCCCCTCTTCTATATATACGCGTGCGTCACATTGGGAGCCGGTTGCCTTGGTTGCGAGAGGCCGAATTGGACTTGATATCAGGCGATATTTAGGGCTATGTACAATATCCAGATTCTGGACCGGCAGATAGACCACATATATGAGTAATAGACAGAAATAGGCGCCCGAGAAGCGGAGGGAGTGAGCGGTGCACTTCGGATCAACGGGGAGGGGGCTGGCAATCTAATGCCTCATAGTAGAAAGGGTAGACCGGCCGTATGACCTCGTCTTCCGGGGCGCCAGGCGGGGCGGAGAGAACCCGACAGGGAGGGTCAATCGAATCCTGATCGGCTCATGAACGAGTCAAGATGGCACCTGAAACGGGGGAGTTGGCCTGGCCTTGGGCCCGAGTGCATTCCGCCGCGCCGTCGTCGGGGGGGGCGCTGACGATACGGCCCTTGTCGAACCCTCTCCGCACCCTCTTCCTCTTCTTCCTCCTTCTTCTTCTTCTTCTTCCTCCTCCTCCTCCTCTGCCTCCTCCCTTCCTGGCCCATGACCCTCGCTCCGGCACGCTCTCTGGGTCGGCTTTTCCACGCCGTCCATCCTGCTTCCGGGGCTTGCTTTTGATCTGTGAGGAGGTGTAAGGCTCCAGCACCGATATCTGCTCCTCCTGTTAAAGAGAGCCCCCCGTACATTGACCCTCCAGCGCAGCCTTTCACCGGAAGTTGCCCCCCTCCCCGCCTCGGACAAGTAACCCCCCTGAAGGCGCCGCTTATCCGAGCTCCCTGGCAGTCGTGCCCCTCGCACCAAACCTAGTCCTCACCGCATATCCTTTCCCGCGGCCCTTGGGATGGAAGCTCGAACTGGTTCATCCGGCGCGTCTCCCGCGACACCCGCGACCCTTTCGGACCTCAAGAAGCATACACACGAACACCTTGAAGGCACAATGGGCTTCGAATATACCGAGCAACTCCTTACCCCCGAGAATAGTCGCTCTGAGACCTCCAGCAACAATGACAACGCGTCCACCGATGAGAAACCTACGCTACGTCGAAGATCTACACGTGTAACACGCGCCTCTTTGCGGGGGGCAGCCCAATCCGATGACCATTTGGATACAAATAACTATGGAATCCCCTCTCCGGCGGATGAATTCGATCGTACCGCCTCCGGTGACATCCTGATCGATGGGGTCGGTGTTGCGGATGTGAAGCGGTCCAAGTCCACCTCTCACCTCCGGCACAGCATAGCGGTCATGGAAACGGCCTTGTGGAGAGAAACAACCATACCCCAGAACCATGTGGAAGGCGACGATCATCCAATGGCGCCAGATACCCCCATCTCCAAATCGTCTCAGGAGCCGCAACCTGGCGACATGAGCACCTCTCTACAACAACGGACTCTACGAAAGCGCGTGGAACAAGCCTTGGCCCAGGAGGGAAAGAAGGACTTCACCAAGACTTCTGTGACTGCCAAGTATGATAACCGGAAGTCACTACGTCGCTCAACCCGGTTGAGTATATCATCGGACCTCGTCGGCCGGGCTAGCAGCGTTTTGGGGAAACGCTCGCGTGATAAAATGGAAAAAGCCACAGAACCGGGCCGCCGGGCTAGTCTACGGCCGCGCAATGTTTCCTCGCCCAAGGAGGCTCCTCCAGTCCCGGCTCTCGATGATCCCGTTTCTAAAAAGAGACGGTTCTCTGAAAGTGATCTCCCGTCCAATGCTCAGGCCGCGGAAGAATCCTCTCAGGAGCAAACGGCCCCTCCAGAAGCTACCCCACGCTCCAAGCGGAAGCGTTGGCTGGCACATGGCCTGTACACAGGACAAGAACATACGGATGCTCCGCCAGTTCAGAGCCGGAATCGGAGCAGACGGAAGAGTCAACCTCAGAATCCGAGTCTTCAACGGAAACTGCTGCCAATGCCAATGTTTGCAGGCGACAGACTATTGAAGCAGGGGAGGGACTTCCAATTGCCTTTTGACATCTTCTCCCCTCTGCCTCCTGGCCAGCCCAAACCGGATGAGTGGAGGAAAACCAACAAAAGTATGTACTGATCGGACGACCGGGGGAGGCTATGACTAACTTGGATCTCAGACGTCTTTGTGGGGGATGCATCCAGTATATGGCGTGCAAACAAGCACTGTGAGCTGTCGAAGTGCATGTGCACGCCTGAAACCGGCTGCGACGAGGAATGTCAGAACCGTTACATGTTCTACGAGTGCGATGAAGGCAACTGCGGGGTGGGTCCGGAGTGTGGGAATCGAAGTTTCGATGAGCTTAAACAAAGGACCAAGGCTGGAGGCAAGTACAATATCGGCGTGGAGGTCATCAAGACGACCGATCGCGGATACGGTGTGCGCAGCAACCGCACATTTGAGCCCAACCAAATCATCGTGGAATACACGGGTGAGATCATCACCCAGACCGAGTGTGAGAAACGAATGCGGACGATCTATAAGCACAATGAGGTTGGTTGTTCCTCATCGTATCCTCTCTTCCGCCAGCTTGCTAAGAACCCGGCAGTGCTACTACCTAATGTACTTCGACCAAAACATGATAATCGATGCCACTCGAGGCTCCATTGCCCGCTTCGTCAACCACTCTTGCGAGCCCAACTGCCGGATGGAAAAGTGGACGGTCGCCGGGAAACCGCGCATGGCTCTCTTTGCCGGGGATCGCGGCATCATGACGGGGGAGGAGCTGACCTATGACTACAACTTCGAGTAAGTCACCCGACGCAGCCCCAGGTTTATCGGCCAGGCTGACCTGCAATCCTAGTCCATATTCCCAGAAGAACGTCCAACAATGCCGATGTGGCTCGTCGAATTGTCGTGGGATTCTGGGCCCGAGGCCCAAGGAGAAGGACCAGCGGGCGAAAGAGGCCAAGGTCGAACCTCAGAAGAAGGCCAGGGCCAAACGGGCAACCGGCAAGGCAGCCGGAACCAAACGTAAATCCGGCGAGGCGCTCAATGAATCGTCTTCGCGCACCAACAAGAAGCGAAAGCTTTTGGTGGCCAAGTCGATCAAGTCCGGCGTCAAGAAGGCCGTGTCGAGAGCACGGGCCTCGGTGTCGAAAGCAACCGCTTCTCGAACAAAGCAGGTGAAGAAAACAAAGGAAAGCCCGGCAAAGCGAGCCGCTGGGAAGGCTACGAAGACAATGGAGAGGAAACAACCATCGAAAAAGGAGAAGGAGGCCAGAAGTAAGAGCATCAAGCTCCCCAAGGTCAAAGCGACCAAGGCCAAGGCCAAGGCCAGGGCCAGGGCCACGGTGCCCAAGAAGAAGACGACGACGACGACGACGACACAGGCAGCGAAAGCCAAGGTTGAGAAACCCGCTGACTCAACGTCGAAACTGAGTCGCCCTTCTGCAGCCACCAAGGCGAAAATCCTCGCTGCGGCCAAGGGCACCACCGCTCGAAAGAGGTCCACGAAGAAGGAAGATGCTAAAGGGGATCATAAGGCCACGGGCAAAGCACCCACCCGGACCCCCAAGCCCAAAGGCACGGTCAAACGCCCCGCTACAGCCACTAAGGGCAGTAAGAAATGAGTGGCCATGCAGGTCTTTCTCCGACCATCACACACCCCCATCACCAGCCCCTGTCGTCGTCCATCTTCACATGACTTTGGCTGGAGGGAACCGAACTCCCATCCAGGATCTATCTCTTCTGGCTTCACCCTACCGGGGGGCTTTCTTGTCCCTCTTATCCCCATTACCCCTTTTTGTTGTACTCATTTGGGATACTCTGAAACATCATCGGCTTTCAGATCCCTTTTTCTGGCTTCTCTTATATCTTTCTTTTCTTGAACTATATTTTCGGGAAAGTCCCCTTTCTAGTCCCTAATGCGATAGGTAGGTAGGTAGGTAAGTAGGCATTCACTCCTCTCCCCTGGATGTTTGCTATCTTGGTTCGGTCTTTTACTTTTTTTTTTTTCTTTTCTTTTTTTCCTTTTTTTTCCTTTTTCTTTTCCCTGTCTTTTTCCCCTGACGATGGCGCTATTCGAAATGTATCATCCCCCAATTTGTTGGTCTATTCTCCCTCTGTCCGAGTTTATGTCCGCCCTAATGTTCTGTTCTTCCATCCTATGTTGAACCACGTCGACGAGAAAGGAATTCCTATCATGATTTATTCTGCATCCTGTCCTCTTAAATCACAAGACAAGTCCGAGACCAAGTCCAGACGAGACAGTTGTGATGCGTGTCTGCGTGTCTGCGTGTTTGCTTGCTTGCTTGCTTTTGCGTGTCTGGTCTGATCCTGTGTCGCCTACGATGTAGCTAGCTACCTACCTTTCTTGGTTTACATTTACCTCTATACTCAGTGGTATTTGTTTTCTTGGTTGAGATTTGAGACGTGATTCCTGCTGGTCTACAAGGACCAGGTTATGGTGGTTTTGGATAATAGCGACATACCCAGTCGCTGAATTCCGTTGATGAATCTGAATTTTGTTCCTTTTTATTTATTTCGAGACCTTAGCCTATTTTAATTCCCTCTTTCTTCTATCCGCTCCTTTAGTTTGAGAATGGACTATGATGTTCATGCTACTCACTGCTGGAATATATTTCCGGATACGGTATGTGTACTATCATCGTAGTTAGTGTGGGTACTACTAATCCAACGTTGCTTCAATTGCTTGATTCCTAATTCTTCTATGGTATATAGAGTGTACTACTATATATTATGACTACTCAATCCCTACTAGTAGTTCTCTCTCTACTCCGTGTTGAACATGTGCGCAAGTGGATTAGTTCATATTGAACGACTAGACCATTTGTCCTATGGAAACGGGAACGGTAATATACCAATTGAAGATGTAGGTATATATGTATGTATCATATCAGGGACCAGTCTGATCATACTGCCGATAGATATGTTAGTTAGTAGTACTAGTCGTAGTAAATAATTGATTGTGTTAGGAATAGGGAGAAAAGAGGTATGAGTTACGGATTCTGTCTGTACAGTGATAATAAATACTATCATGATAGAATGCGGAATTTTCTGCAGGTTAAGAATACAGGATACTACCACGATATTACCATACGCGAAGCCGGTTCTCTCTAGGTTCAATTTTTTTTTTTTTTTTTTTTTTTTTTTTTTTTTTCATCCTTTCTAAAAAGAGTGGTAGTAGCAAAAGGCATGTGGTAGAGGATAGAGGGTACATCGGTGGTAGGGGAGAGAGACTTTGATTATGACGCGAGACACTATCTAGAATACCAACTGGTTGTGTACGATGAGCTGAATTATATATAGGAGAGGAGGGAGAACCGAAGGCCAGACAAGCTTATGTACCGTGTTGTTACGCTGCATCTAATGATGTGAATGGAAGCCCTATGATACAACAAAAGAGAAACCCGATGATGGCTATGCTGCGGACAGCAATATTCAATTCACGTAAATCAAGCCTTTCTGGCTATCGCGCCATAGCACCGTTCCTAGCTGCGCCTGACCTGGGAACAACATTTCTGTCTGTTCCCAAGAAGTCCGATGAGTATAACTGGGGATAAGGGGGCTCTATATGAGCCTAAGCTGCATTGGTGTCGGCTGATTGCTCTGCCTCCTCTGGGCTTTGCTCGGGGATAGGCTCAGGAATGGGCGCAGAGTCGCCGGGGGTAAAGACGGGTTCAGCAATAGGCTCAGGAGGTTCCTCGGCCTGAGGTTGTGGTGCCGATACCGGCTCTGTCTGTTGCTGCACGCCTTCCGTTGTAGTTAATGCAGGTGGCGTGACTTCCTTAGGTGGTTGGGGCTCCTCTGGCTGCTGAGGTGGAGCCGCTGCTTCTTCCACCTGGGGAGCCGGCTCCTCTGCGTTGACTGGCACGGGGGCTGCCGGTGCCTCTGGTTGTTGCTCAGTTTGTGGCTCTGATGCTTTCTCGACAGGCGGCTGCTCGCTCTGCAGCTCAGCGACAATACCAGGAGTTGGGGCCGCAGCCTGGGATGGGGCCTCCTCCAGGACCTGTGCTATTGTTTGCTCCACGGGCTGTTCTGGCTGTTCTGGCTGTTCTGGCTGTTCTGGCTGTTCTGGCTGTTCTGGCTGTTCTGGCTGCACTGGCTGCGCTGACTGCTCTGACTGCACATGCTGTTCAGAATCTGCATGTTGTGGCTGTTCGGGCTCTGCAGGCTCTGCAGGCTGCTGGACAGGTTGCTCTGACTGCACTGGTGCCTCCAAGACTGGCTCTTCTGCCTGTTCTTCTACCCGCTCTTCGGCTTGTTCCGCCGGGGCTTCTGGAACTTGTTCAATAGGCTGTGGCACACGTGCTTCAGAGGGTTCTTCTGTGTGCTGTTCAGTTGATGGTTTTGCGACTTGTTCGCCCACTTCCTTCATGCCCGGTTCGGTGGCCGCTTCCGTGGCCGCTTCCGTGACCGCTGCCGTGACCTCTGCGATATCTTCTGCAGCTGTATCTACACGAGGCTCGGCTGTTTCTGTGACAGTGGGCTGCTCAACGTGAATTTGCACATCTGCCTCGTTCCCAACGTTCAGGACTTCGCCATCCTGTTCTTCGTTCGGCGGATGGCCCAGACTTGCTTCCAAAGTACCCAGGAGGTCGACTTCTTTATCCTCTGCAATAACCTGGCTAGGTTGGGGTTGGGCTTGCTCGGGAACAACTTGCTCGATTGGCTGTTCCTCTTGGGGCTGGTCGTGTGCTGCTTGAGCGGGGGGTGCGAAATCCTCCATGATTGTATCCATCATTTGATCATCCTGAGTTGTTGTCTGGGCCACATCAAGGCCCGTCTGGGCTGTTTCCAGTGAGTTCTCTGCAGGCGTTTCACCGACAGCCTGCTCCGCAGCTGGTACGACTGGGGACGCTTCCGTAGTCGAAGCTTGAGAAACCTCCTGGGGTAGTAAAGTAGGAGCAGTTTCGTCGCTCTCCGGAGCTAGCTCCTGCTGCTGCATAGCTGGATCTTGCCGATGAGGAGCATCCACGATATCTTCAGGTTCGGGTATTGGGGTGGCTTCGGCCATCTCCACATCCTCCATAGGTGTTGGTACTTCACTTGGCTTCTCAGAAATTGCTGGTTCGGGCAGACTAGCAGTCACTTCTGCGGGAGGTTCGGTAACTAGTGGCTCAGTTTGCGACACGACTGGTTGTGCAGGGGTTTCTGAAGCTTCTGCTGACGAAATCTCGGGAGTAGGCACGGCAGCTTCCGTTGTGTCTGGTGCACTTGTTGCAGCCAATTCAGTTGCAGGAGCAGGGCCAGGGTCAGGGCCAGGGGCAGGTGCAGACACAGGCACTGAGTCGGCCGGTGGCTCGGTACTGGGACGTGGAAGCGGAGTTTCCGGAGTCTTTGCATCTAGCATCGATTCGTCACCCTCGTCGCTCTCATCACCATCCTCACCCTCCTCGTCTTCATCGTCCTGGCCATTTCGATCCACTGACATCCGTGACGGGTCTGTGTCCTCATCCTTGACATACTCTGCTGCGCCATCAACACCGCTGGAATTGGCATCGTGAACCAAGGAGGCATCCGCGCCTTCACCAGGAGCAAACATGACCTTCTTTCTCCGTCCCTTCCCAACGCCTTTTGCCTTACGCTTAGGGGGAGGCGGCCGTCTTTTTGGAGGAGTCATGACCGCCGCAGAGTTGGTATCTGCGACCACCACACCTTCGGCGTTGACGACTCCAACCCCTTCAATGACCGTACCTGGCGCTGGCGCCTCGGGAGTCACCGTGATCGCGCTGTTGTCGGCCACAACTTGTGTTCCTTCGGTGATCTCTCCCTCAATTTTGTGTCCTTCCGGCACCCAGGCTTCGTAAATCGAGATGTTCCCGGTCGTCGGATCGACCTTCTTGAATCGTGTCCTCCTCATCGGCGCAGCAGCATTGTTTCCATCGGTAGGTGAGGCGGTGGCACCGTAAAGTGATGGTAAGCCCGGTCGTCGTTTGGCAAGGAATTCGACTTCGGCCGATTCCAAATGTCTCGGTACCGCCGTCCATTTGCGCGTGACGAAGCTGCGTTCCGTGGTCTGGATAAGCGGTGGTTCTTCCCCATCAGTCGCTTCTTTCTCTTCGTCCTCGGAGTCTTTTGATGCCTGACGGATGTATATGCACCCGGCGCGGGCGGCTCGCAGGAGGGCTCGACTCATTGGACCCAAAAGGTGGCTGTCCCTCGGCATTGGGTGCTCAGGAATGGTTGGTTTCCCCCCGGGGCCCTGCACGACGGCTTCCGGGACTTCTGTCTTGGGGACTTGGGAGACCGTTTGAGTTTGTCGTGTCCATCGTCGTACAGGGAGGCCCTCAAACACATCATGATCGATCTGACTTCTGTTGCGGTTGGCGCCGTCGCCGAATTGGCGACCGGAGCGCGAAGATCTAAACTGGGAACTGTTAGCAGGCTAACAATGACATTGCTCACTCCAAGCTGGCAAGCGGCGATAAGATCGATGGTTGATTGATCCAAGACGGGGTTGTGATGGCGACGAGGAGCTTACAGTAGGTGGCATGACGAGCGCCGGACCTGCAGTCCCACTCTCGGAGAAAGGACAAAGAAAGTGGGGGAGAGTCCCTCACCCAGAGTATCTAGAGAGCTGGGTGTCGATTGCAAGAAAGGGACTCCTGGGGAAAAGCGGCGAGAGAGTCGGCACAGACGATGGGCGCGATGCGATGGATGGAGAAGCGCGGCAACACCTCCCCGCACGTGACTGCGCCCGCAGAGACCCGAGCGGACAATTCATTACGGTGCATGGTTTACAGCAGCGACACACGATGGATTGGATTCCTGGGGAGCGAAGAATCGTATTGCGGCTAAGGAAGAGCGCAGTGGCTTTCAATAAAAATACAGAACCCCTCCGGTCTATTCAGTCACTTCATCTGCGGGTGATATCAATGTCGTATGGTGCTAGATTCCCCTCAACTCCGTACTCACGCTTCCAAAAACAAAGGATTTAGGTAGATCGATTAGTCCCAGCTACATCGGCATTAGCCCAGTCCAAAACCAAGGGGAGTCAAAGCCCTCGTGGGGATCAAGGGACCCTCTTACCCGGTATCCTTCTGGCGAACAATGTTGCCTTCCGAGCCAGTTTGCTTTCCCTATCGCCCCATTAGCTTCATGGCCGTCGTGAACAGGCTCAAAACGGGACTCACAGTCTTCTGGCCTTCAACAACCAACTTGTCTAGCTGGTAGAATTGACTGATAACAGTTTGCCTCTGCAGCAGTATTAGCAGCCCGTTCACTGGCATAACCCCCGCTTTGACTCCGCGCGCATTGTCGGCGCAGAATAGGCAAACCCAGCTAGTTCCAACCAAATACGCCTGGGAAATCCCACTAACCTTCATCATCCGCAGATTCTGTAGTCCATCCTGGATCAACTCCTGTATCCGCCTGTCCTCGCCTTCGTTCTGGTGCTCGCGGAAGGCATCCACCGTGCGCCGGCGGGCATACTCGCGAAAGTTGTAGTTCGAGAACTGGGAGGATTGACGGAGCAAGGACCGGAACTGTCCACAAAAAAAGGACCTGTTAGCTCCCATCCATCGCAGCACAAGGGAGGGCTTTGGGTATCCAGCTCAAGCGGGGAGAGGAAAACATACCAGAGACCGAACCTGGAATCCCGTCTCTCGCTGCAAGGTCGGCACAGACATAATGGCAAGTTGAGTATTCGGAGTGGAGAGATGTGATTATAACCTGGTATAACTAGAAAGGACGAGGAAAGAAGCGAACTGCTGAGAATGACGATGCCGGAAAGATCGCAGATACAACTACTCCGGATTTCTAATCGTTCGGGGCCGCTAACGTGGGGTGGTCCGCTAGGCGATGCTATTCGCGTCAACGTTGTGAGTCCCGAAGAGGAACAGTCCGAGAGATCCTTACCGAGGAGGTCCGACTCCGAGAGGCGATTCGTAGACGGGCTGGATACCTCCCTCGGACAGCGCAAGGTGGGTGGCGTTTTGGATAGAAGTTCCAACAACCAACTCGAACGGCGTTTCGATTGCAGATACAGTCACAGAGGGCTGGATCTCACAGGCGGATGCGAGCAAGAAAAACGGAAATTTCCGGATGGGGACGCAGGCGGAGCGTTGAAGGGACAATCGCAGGCAGGCCCGGGAAATTCTTTTGCTTTTTGGCTCTCGGAGGCGCGATGACGGAGTTATCGGACTCACCGGCCGACCTCCACGGGGGATCTCCCTCTCCTCTCGGCTTCCACCATGCTCCGCTCTTCCTCAACAACCACGGTTGAAGCTCGTCCCTATCCTAGAAAGAGCGTGACTGGGCCCTACAGATTGATTGCTGATCCCGTCTTTAAGTCCCAATGGCGCAAATCCCCACTCCGCCTGCCTCCCGCTCTGCTTCGCCAGCTCCGGATGCTGAGCCGAAGCAGGCTCCTGTAGCAGAGTCCCCGGTGGATTTGCTTCAGTCCTTGGACAATCTGTTGGAACGGTATCTGCACCTTCTGGATCAGCATCAGAAGCTGCAAGCCGAGCTAGGGTCAAAGCTCTCCTCGGTATGTCATCACAATCCTGCGACAAAGCGATTCAATCTTGCGGTAGACAATACTGAGATCAATGCCAGGGATATTTCTCTCTCGCCCAAGCCAACTATACTTGTCCACCTGGTCGGCATTATGGCGCGGACTACTATGACGAACGCATGAAAGCGACCAAGAGAGTGTGAGTCAGGGCTGCACCATGAATCAATCACCATACTTTATATTCACAAGACCCATGCTAATCCGTTCGGCCAAACCAGGTCTCTACAACTTCCTACCGATCTGACTGAAGAACGCTATGCGACGGACACTGAAACCTCACCAGAGGCTGATACCACGGACAGCCATTCCAAGCCTATCTTCGAGATCGAAACAGTTACCGTTCAACATACAGAGGATGAATCCGAGACGGACGATAAGGCGGAATCAGACACTAGTTCAGCTGAGGAAGACCAGTCGGGACGCACAGAAAGCAACAGCCGAGCTGGCGAATCCTTAGGCACGCCAGAGCCTCAAACGGACCGGGATACAGATGCGAAGCCCAAGCGATCGAAAAAGAAGAAGTTCCGTTCTTCGAACCCTATCCACTGGTACGGGATCTTGGTGCCTCCTTATCTTCGCAGCGCCCAGAAGTCCTTTACCGAAGCCGTTGAGGGTCGTTTGCCCCAACTGTCTAGTGTCATAGTTGAGATGCGGACGGTGGAGAAGGAAGTCGAACGAGTGCGGAGTGAGCTGGGCCAAATCCAGTGATGCAATTTGGTGCTCACAGGGCTATGGGCTAGGAGGAATGTTATCAGTGACAGATACACCAGAATGGGTGCCTCAGGCCATCGGTGTCCATGGAGGACTACTATCGATGTTAGATTATGCATGTAAAATAGAGTCTAGAGTATGGGCGTGGAAGCCACGGCAGTTGATAAGCCAAATAAATGAAAGATAATATCGAAGAACAGACGTGCCCACTCGGCACATGTTTCCATTCTATTTTTATTTTTGGACATGGATGGAGTCCTACCGATTTCTTGGGTTGATCGATAGATAGTGCGCGGGAATATCAACACCGTCGAAGATTCCATGCCATGGAGATACCCACCCCGGTATGGATCTGAAGCACACCTTCAATGGCTTTACCATGGATATGAGAGGAATTAAAGTCGATACCAACGAACTCTCCTGTCAGACAACAGCCGGCTCTTCGGAGTGGGAACAGGGGTGGGTTGGTTGGTTGCAGGTGGCTGCAGCATGGTGATGAGGGGCCGCCCGTTGAGCCTCGGATTTGGGTTCCTTTCCTTCATCATCTCAGCTGCTCTCTCTCCCTCTTGCTTGGCCTCTGCCATGGCGGGCCACTTGACCACCCTCGCTCCCAGATCAGGGTTAAAAAGGAGGATACTATTATTGTCTCTCCTATAATGCTACCCGCTTAATCGCTTCCCGATGGTGGTGGTGCTTAATCTCCGGGGCTCTTTCACTAAACCACAACCAGTCTGCCGCCCGACGGCAAGGACGGACCTTGCGAGTACGCAGTAGGTGCCTAGCATCTACCTACTACGACGCAGGAGTTAGCTAGCCGGCGATGGCGCAACTACTATCGAGCCTGCAATCATCGCGAGAGAAATGGAGGATCGGAAAAGGGCATCCTCGTCAGGATGGAGCTTTCCCACCGCCATGACGGTCGTGAGACTGAATTGGTTTTATGGCTCTGATATGCGGTGGAGCCACCCGCGCCAGGATCCATTGCAACTCGTGGATGGCCTGCGCTGACGACCATGTCTCGCTCCCTCTCGCTTGCCCGGTGGCCCCGTTCATTGGCCGGTGCTCACGGAAAAGGCTTCGTCGACCGTTTCATATTGAAATCCCAGGGCCGCAGGACCGCGCTGGAGCAGCGGCACTTTGCTCAAGGTGAGACCTAGTTGAACCACCGTCCTCTTGGTCCCCCCCAACCCCTGACCAATGGCCGGGCCTGATCCTTGTCTTTTAGCTTCCCGGTTATTCAGGATCCCAATTTCTGGCCAATCCATGGCCCTCGCCTACCAGCCTGTCCCCTCCGTTAGGCTTTAGCATGGCCTGGCGACTCCTGGGTCTCCGCTGGCCGTCGGCTTCACTGCACGCAGGCACACGATGGCAATGGGGAAACAGGGAATATTCAGGCATCTGATATGGGATGGGCGGGATGGGGGTTGCCATTCGTCACCTTGACTGTCGCCCAACTGCGGTATCAGCTCAGGATGTCGGGTCAACCACCTGTTAAATGCAATGTTTACGTGGGAGGCTGGGTTTCGCGTGCCTGGTCTCTTAATAGCCACCATTATCACAAACGGCTTTCCGTGCCTGTCCCCGCGCTATTGCTTTGGATCAACTCCACTCGCACTGAACCGGACCGACTCTAAAACGTCTGCGCCCTTATCCGGTCCTATGCCCGCGCATAGGACGGAAATGAATCACTTTAATATCAACGTCTGACTTTTGGTTCGCCGGGTTGCTGGAAAACCCTTGGCCTTGCTTTCCCAACCGTGCGAGGCGTTATCGCCCAAAGGACTGAGACTTGACGCGACACTGGGGGTTGTTCCCTCTCCTTCTACCTTCCAGTCGCTCACTCCTTTGCTTCCAAGTCAGGGCTAGAAGCTCTTTCTTTTCATTCCCTGTCATTCTTTTGGATTGACCACCCCGTAAGTCCGGAACTAGTGCGCTCCGTGGCCAAGTTGACTGACTGATGTCTTGCTATGCGCTCAGGGGTCCCAGACCTGCCAAAGGTTCTTTTGAGACTCCCAGAGTTTGATACTATGCTTTTTTGACTTGGGTCTATCTTCCTTCTTTTACCTTCGACAAAAGACCTTTTCCGTGCGGTACGCAAGCTTTATCTGGCTATCTACGATGTCTAGGCCTGCAGCATCAACTTACTCATCCCTTCTAGAGGCATTGAGTGCCATTGCGTCTCTTGTTATCAACCACTTTCTCTTGATTGAATTCTGAACTCATTGCTGCACGCCTCGACCGTTGCACGGCGTCCAACAGTCAGAACCGCTACTGTCTTCTTTCGTTTTCATCTGTCTCAACACCGTCGAGCCGGATTTCGCTCATCGTCCGGCCCTCTAGTGTTGAAGAAAGGTCTCGACACTAACAGCATCTCATCAACTCTCATCCTATGTGCTGGCCAATATTCGCTCCATCTTCCACCAAAGTCTCTCATGACTGTTAGTACTCTACAGTCTAGCACACAGATAATACATGGATCCTCAATCCGACAGCGCAGGCTCCAAGCCTCAGTCGAATGAGGATGTTGGGCGAAAAGGATCCGTCAAGCGAGCGCGGGAGATGCTTCAGGCTGGAAAACGCCCTGAGCGAGTTGAACCAGAACCTCCTTTCCGGGTCAACCCAGCCCATATGACACAATGGCCTCTGCCCGACAATTCCCCTCTACCGTCGAATCTGGCTCACCCTCAAGCAACGTTGAGCGTTCTCAAAGGACCTCCGCCGGTGCGACCGCCTCGCCCTGACTGCCCATCACCTTCGGTTTATTCAGAGAGAAGCATGTCGGATGTTCCCTCGGCCCCCAGCCCGCTGAATATCAAACGCCCCGTCCCCTCCTTCTCGCAACCCTTCCCACTCCAGCAAGGCCCACGTCCTACCGTCAGGATCCCCATCCCTCGGCCGCCTAGCCCAGACAGTGTTGCCGGTTCAACACCCCGCATTTCGATTGCGACGGATGATCTTTTTCGACAGTCCGGAATATCCACGGTCTCATCAATCACGGAACTTCCTTCCGTTCCCCAGCCACTGCCCTTGCAGCATCGTCCAGCCCCAGGAGGTGCTCCGAAAAAGGCCGCTAGCCTTGCGCCCCCCGTGCCGGTGGCGCGACCGGGTGGAAACCGCGCCTCGTCCGTTTCGCCTATCCCAGAGGAACTCCCGGACAGCCCGACGATCTCGCAAGACCACTATGGAACGGCCCAACCGTACCCACCCAGCTGGTACTCGGGCCAGGCTGAATCAGAGATTCTGGGCACGTACCTAGACGGCGAATCTGACGACGATGACTCCGTACATACTGCTCACGCTGGAATCGCTACGCTCCTCAGGCAAGCCAGCATTGGAACCAGAGGGAAACCTTCCCTGCGCACCATCCAGAAATCTAATGCTAGCTCGCCAGTACCGCCCTCAGAGCGGACCCCAGTGTCCGCTAGACCAACGACAGCCGGAACCATGCTGCCTGAAGTTGCACTGAAAGAAGTCTCTGTAGGGTCGGATCGCAGGGATTCTGTCTCGTCAACCTCGACATCGTCCTCACATTTCAACTTGGAGAAAGCGCCAATCATCTTGGATATCAGCACGCACCATCCTGCCCTAGCGCGCCCATACAACGACAAGGAAGCCTTGGAGAAGGAGGTGGGCGCGCTTCCCAAGGCTGCGCCAACGATGAGTGACAAACGACCAGGTGGCCGCAGACCTCCGCGCCTCAACATGCTTGCTGTCCGTGACGCAGAGGCTCGAGGGAGCCTAAC
Source organism: Aspergillus carbonarius ITEM 5010 (assembly GCA_001990825.1). NCBI lineage: Eukaryota > Fungi > Ascomycota > Eurotiomycetes > Eurotiales > Aspergillaceae > Aspergillus > Aspergillus carbonarius. The sequence continues at coordinate 397,565 of KV907495.1, forward strand.
GAGCTTACCTGATCTCATCCTACGCGCGACCAAACTTGCGTCCAATCTGGAGCATGGGCGGACTGCAAGTAGAAACGACCTTTTGAACGGCGGTGGAGGTTCAAGGTTCCCATTCCGCGGTAGGTTTGACCCTAGATGTTAGCATCAATCCAGCGGCAAGACTGATCAATGCTTGCAGATGACGCCAAACGCAAGTCCGGATCGATCAAGAGCATCCTGGCATCATTCCCACCCCCTGCTGCAACCCCGGAGGGAGGCCACTCTTCCTGGCCATTCTTCCTCAGACGGTCCACGCTACACCAGATCCAATCCAACGAACCCCCTCAGGGAGACCAAGAGAAAGCTGCACCGAGACAACCCCGCCGGTGTTGCGGATTGCCACCATGGCTGTTTGTCCTCATCTGCGTTCTGATCATCATCATCATCCTTGCCGCTATTCTCATCCCCGTTTGCCTGCTTGTGCTCCGCCACAAGTCGAGCGGCACAGACTGTGCAAAGAGCAACCCATGTGAAAACGGCGGCGTCAGCGTCTCCAGCGGCAGCCTTTGTTCTTGCGTTTGCGCCAACGGCTATACGGGATCGCGCTGTACAATTTCTGGCGACACCAGCTGCGTCACCACCCAGATCGATAATAAGAACGCCACCATGGGCAGCAACCTTCCCCGTCTATTCGAGTATTCCCAGCAGAATTACAGCATTTCTCTGGACGCGGTTACCATTATGGCGCTTTTCAGCCAAAGCAATGTCTCCTGCACGACTGAAAACACGCTTGTTTCGTTCGCTGGCGTAGCGACAAGCAGCAGCAAAGCCCGCCGTGCTCTCTCTGCCCCGCCATTGACTGAGCCTTCGATTTCAGACTACCTGCTAGCCAACCTCGAGCCTGCCAGCTCTACCTTGTCAAAATTGACCCCCACACAAGCCCTTGCGGCCCGCGACTCTGTCGCCACAGCACACGGCATCGTCTACGACGACGAACCAACAACGACAGTGTCCGCGACTGCAACGGCTACTAAGACCGGGCACACATCTCAAGCCACCGAAACTTCCACCTCCAACTCGACCATGACAACGATTGGTTCTTCATCCTCAAATTCCACCACCGTTACCACGGAAGTTCTCGACTTTGCCCGCATCGCCGTTCTCTACATTCTCGAGGAAACTGGCACCCTCGCTGCCGCCGAGTTCTCAGAAAGTAACATCCAGTCCTACCTGACCGAGGATTACACCGACGCCAAGACCCATAGCTTCACCGTTGACCTCACTCCTTCCGGTATCCTAGGCAACTACACTCTGGACTTCGATGATTACAAGATCAAATTGCCCAGTGGCAGTGTTGTCGGGGGTGGCTAGGATACCTAGAAAAGCGGGGGCTGTTGTATCTTTAATTAATTCATCTGCTTCAATCTTGACTTGCCGTTTGCCAAACTGTTGAGCGATAGTAGCCTGTATATGTACATCATCTCCTCGCACTTGAGTAGATTTAGAACAGTCAAGCAATGGAGTAGCTATATCTATCCCGATGCCGTTCCTACCCAGTCCAGTAAACCAACCAAAGATAGCATTCATGCTCCAATCTCCCCAATGCATCAATGCATACACATATTATAGCATTCATCGTTACCAGTAGAGAAAACAAGAAAAAAAAAACATCAAAACACAGAGAATGGAAGGAAAGAAGACCCCTTCCAAACAGATCATGAATACATACACACTACGGAGTACTCTATACGTTCAACCAACTTGAAAGGACGAGTAATGGACAGGAAGAGATTCACCCCATCACACAGCAATATATTGGAGAACATCCCAAAAAGTAACATGAATTATATAGTAAGAAGAAGAAGAAAAAAAAAAAGGTCGTGCCCGGGATCGAACCGGGATTGCTGGAATCAGAATCCAGAGTGATGACCATTACACTACACAACCTGTTATTGTGATTGGGTTTTATGCTTCTGTTTTAGAAGAGGAGGATAAAGGTCTAAAATAGAGATGAAATGGTACCTTTTCTGGGTTCCCCTACTCCGTACGGAGGAGGAATGACTGGATTAGGATGTGATGGATTGGAAATAGATATAGTGTTGGTATAGATGGTTGTTTTTAGATGAGCCACAATTTGATATTTGTAGTTGTACAGTAAGATAATCTCACACAGAGAAGAGAAAGACCATTTCCCAGAACGCTTATGAAGGATACGTATGCCCTCGCCTCAACTCCTCAATTCCATGCATAGGCCAAAATGAATCAACAATAGAAGGTAGATAGCTCCGCATTAATTGGGCCTAGGTAAACATCGAGCTGTTAGGTGCAAGACCCTGGAAGACACTGTCGTCGTCAACAATGGGCGTAAGCTTTCTAGCCCGGTCGTCCAGAATGATGCGTTCGGCCTCCCATCTCTTGCGCTCGAGGGACTTGGTCTGGACTTGCTTCTTGCCACCATACCAAGTCGTCTTTGCCTTTTCGATAGCTTCCAGTTCCTCCTTTTCAGCCTGTACAACCAGACGGGAGACCATAGTTTTCCAGTTATTGAGACCGATTCGCAGACAGTCTGCGCAGCGTTCGCGGGGAATTCGGGTCTCTTCGGTGGTACCGAGTTCGAGAATGCTAGTTTCAGCCATATCGACGGCATCACGAGTCCAGGCTAGGCCGGATTCCTTGGAGGAGGAGGCGAAGATAATCTCTCCGATATATGTCATGAGACCCGCTTCATCGCAGGCGGAGGTGGCGGTTAGCACCGGTGGTTCATCTCCCGAGGGTTGAGGTGGAGGGTATTCAACTGGAATGAGGACGGTCTTGAGGGAGTTGAAAATGGATCGGAAGGGGTCATTGCTCGAGCGAGGAAGAGAGGGGAAGAATGGAAGGACGCTGTCTGACGGGTTGGCTGGAAGGGAGCGACGGGCCTTCAGCACCGAGGTGAAGATGGATAGTGCATTAGGTAGGTTGCCCTGTTTGGCATGATAGACCCCAAGTGCAGTGGACACTCGGATGATATTTTCGGAGGGCAAGTGTTTCCCATCGTTCTGCAAGACGCCTGTCTTTAAGTCCACGACTTTCGAAGCATCCACGGACGATCCAGCGGCCGCGATATCCATAGCCCAATTGTACATATCCTGCGCAGTGCTCTTCAAGCCTTTGTAATCGAGCCAATCCGCATAAGAGAGGGCCGCCTCCACTTTCTGTCTCGTGTCGAAGCCGCGAGTTGTCAAGATCTTCATATAGAAGGTCTCCGGACTGGGAGAGGCAGGCTCACAGTTTTCCTCTCGTGGGACTTTCTTCTGTCCAGCGGGCATAGGCTTCGGACGAGGATTCGAGGGACCAACGACGTATTCTGCAGGAGCAGAGATACGCTGCTTCCGATCGGTCAACCAGCCCTCAAGACTCTCCGCGGCCTTTGCAGCGCCTATGAGAGCCTGAAAGTAGCCTCGTCGCCACGGCTCACTCTTCGCGGTGATATCAAACCCGGTTTTTCCGACACCAGCGACCAAAAAGCCTCCCTCTTCTTGCTCCACAATTCCCTTTCCTTCTCCGTCTGGGTTCTCAAGCCGTTCCAACAAATCCCGCAGATATCCCGCAACCATGGGCCAATTGGTCATCAGCTTGCCAATCTGCTCGGGATTCTGCAGTGCCTGTGCCGAACGCAAGCACCAGCGACTTTTCCATGACCATTCCGGCGGCGTGGGCCATTGGTGTTCGATTTCCTCCTGGTACACGCCCATCTTGATAACCTGGAACATAACCAAGATGGCGTAAAACGATAGACCGATTTTCAGACCATTGGAGAGGCGGCGCCGATAGTAACTCCGACTCTCAGTGGATACGAGCCGCGCGAAATGCTGTCGGAGATGCAAGGATAAGGGCGGAAGTGGCCGAGTGCTTGCGGCAGATGAGAGGAAAGGCAGTTGAGGCCGGCCTAACGGCGGGGATATAACTTGAAGCCGGGAGTTCTGTGTGAAGGGACGGGATGCATGGCGGTGATTGTATAAAACGGGAGGCCGCAAGGAGCGGCCAGCCCCCGGTATTCGAGGAATAGGTGTGCGAGGACGGAGCATTCTCGGATGCTGGTCGCAAAACCGCGGTGTGCCAGGATCGGTTCTCAAACTTGATCGAACGAAGAACAGCTGCCCGCGGATCATCAGGTCAGGTGTATGTTTGCACGGTTTGCAAGTCCCCCCCAAACCGGGCTAGGTGGAACTCACCAGTTGCCTCACGTTGGAAGCACAGCTACGCATAGAACCTAAGAAAGGCCTACGGCAGAAAAGCTTACATGATCAATGTGTCTGGTGGCATGCAAGCTATAATAACTGTATTGGGGAATCAATCATATTATTTCAAAGCCAAGTCTCTATAAACCATAGACCCTCTAAATCGCCCATGGTTCCGAAATCCCACCTGTATCACAAACTAAAATCCAATATTTTTCCCAAGCGCCTACGCTAATCTAGATGCGGTCAAAGTAGCCCTCGCCCTCGAGCATGAGGATGATCTCGTGGACAATGCTGCGAACGCTCTGCTTGGAAACGTCCACGGTAAGGTCCGCGTTAGCAGGAGTCTCGTAAGGGTCATCAACACCAGTGAAACCCTTGATCTCGCCACGGCGGGCCTTGGCATAGATGCCGCGCTTGTCAGTCTTCTCGCAGTACTCCAGAGGAGTAGCAACGTGGACGAGGAAGAAGTTGCCACCGGATCCAGCAACAGCCTCGCGGGCAGCCTTCCGGGAGTGCTCGTAGGGAGCAATGGGGGCGGCAATGACGGCGGCACCGGCACGGGTGAGCTCACCGGCCACGAAGGCGATGCGCTGAATGTTGGTGTGACGGTCCTCACGGCTGAAGCCCAGCTCGGAGGAGAGCTCGTGGCGGACAGTGTCACCGAGCAGCAGAGTGACCGAACGTCCACCCTGCTGGTTCAGGGTGACCTGCAGAGCACGGGCAATGGCGTCCTTGCCGGAGTTCTGGTAACCAGTAAGGAAGATAGTGAAACCCTGAGAGGCACGAGGGGGGTTGGATTCCCGAAGGATCTTGACAACCTCAGGGTAGGAGAACCACTCGGGGATGTGAGCACCGGTGCGGAGGCGGTTGCGGAGCTCGGTACCGGAGATATCCAGGGTCTTGGTACCAGCGGGGACCTGGTCCTTGGGACGGTACTCATCGGTGTCGGGCAGGTAGGTGACCTGCTGGAACTCGACAACCTCAATGCCGAGCTCGTCCTTGTACTTCTCGACAGCGTGCTGAGCATCGTAAGGGCCATAGAACTCCTGACCCTTGGAGTTCTTACCGGGACCGGCGTGGTCACGGCCAACGATGAAGTGAGTGGCACCGTGGTTCTTACGGATGATAGCGTGCCAGATGGCCTCACGAGGACCACCCATACGCATAGCCAGACCCAGGAGACCCAGGACAGCCATGCCGTTGGGGTAGCTGGGGAGGAGGGCCTGGTAGGCACGGACACGGGTGAAGTGGTCAATGTCACCGGGCTTGGTGAGACCGACGACAGGGTGGATCAGGACATTGGCCTGACGGGCGCGCGCGGCACGGACGGTCAGCTCACGGTGAGCTCTGTGCATGGGGTTTCTAAGACGCCGTTAGGTCAGGTTCCGCATAGCGAGGGGCGCAAGAGAGCCTGGCTCGGTCACACGCACCTAGTCTGGAAAGCGACAACTCGGGACCAGCCGAGCTTGTCGAAGTGGACACGCAACTCCGCAGGAGTGTCTAATTAAAGGCCCGCGCGGTCAGTATATTCTCCTTGATGCGATCATCGGGCTTGCGCACGGGCAGTGACATACAGCGAAGGGCGACGTAGTCGTAGTGGTTGAGCTTGTTGACAGCCTCGACCTTTCCACCAATGTAGAACTCCTGGACCTTGGTGTTCAGGTACTTGATGGCAGGGTGCTCCTCGTCTCCGCCAAAGACCAGCTTGGCTTCCTTTTGCCTAAATCAGGGGCAAAAGCGCAGGGTTAGCCATCCGCGTCATCGAGACCCACTATCTGGAGAATCCCCGACAGCTAGTAAACTCCGCCCGTGGGAAATCAAGGCCGATGATGCTAATCCCTATCGGACTTGTTTCAAGATTGAAACCCCGTTCAAGTTAGGGGAGTAGCGATCGTTGACATCCCGGCCAAGATTTCATTTTGGGAACGACAAAAAAAAAAGCTGAATAGAGTGGCGACTCACTTGTCAGCGCGGTAAATGTCGTCAATGGTCAGGATGGCCAGGTTGCGGTCGTCACGGAAATCGCGCAGGGTAACCCGGGAACCAGCCTGAAGTTTCAGTTCATCGATGGTCTGCTGGGAGGCATCGAGGGTGATGGGCATGGAAAAGACGTTGCCATCGGCCAGGCGGCAGTTCTCGCAAACACTGAATGGAAACCAAAATCAGCCAATCGCCTCCATTATTTTCGCCTAGAAGCAGCTTCTCTCGGTTGTCTAGTCAAAGGACCGCCGGCGTAGATTGATGGAGGTGAGGGATGGTTGCATACCCGTCGAAGTCCTTCTGGTTCATGAAGCCTGCGCCCGAGTTAGTCAAGACCAATGTACCCCGCGTCTGTTGCCTGTTGCGACGGTAGGGATTGTTGCGGACAGCACCACTGAGATCGGAAACATACCCTCCAGAGGACTGAAGCCACCGTTCATGATGAGCTCCAGATCGCAGAGCTGGCGCTCGGAGAGAACGATGGCGGGGAGGGACTCCGCCTCAGCAGCCAGCTCGTCGTGGCGGGGAGCATCGCGGGCAATAAGGTCCTTAAGGACACCACCGTGGGGAGAGTTGGCCATTGTGTAGGATGAGGAAGGATGGATGGGAGAAGAAAGAAGAGGGCGAGGGAGGGTCTGGAGAAACCAGAGGCTTATAAAGAAGAGGGAGAGGGGGAGGGGGGAAGGAATGTGAAGGAAGAAAAAAAGTAGGCAGGGGCTGAAGAGGGGAACGGCGGAGAACAGGCAAAGCAAGATCCAATTCGAGGCCTCAGGAGACTGACGGACTCCCACGATGACCAATATGCTTTCTCTTCCACTCAGACCGGTCGTCTCCTCAAGTGGTGGAGCAGTCCAACTCTTGGTTCGCGGAGGGTCTACGTATGCCTTCTGGCCTTGTCTTCTGTCCCTCCGATGAGGCTTCATTACACGCCGGTCTACCATTTCGCACTTCCATGTCATACCCGGCACGATGGCGCCATCGCCTTCCCCCAGCATGCTATCCTTATGCCTCCGCTATTTTTAGGCCTTCTGGAAGGTGGGTGCTGAACATGCGTCGCATACACTTCGTATACTGCTGGCTCCTCGGAGATACGGCGCTGCCACCACACCACGGGGATAATCCCCCCATCGTCGTCATCACCCTCATGTTGAAAGCCACATAATCTCCCCCGCTGGGTCTACAGAGCCCAGAACAAGTCAAGATTTTCAGGGGTACCGCTGGGACACTCGCGGATACAAAACCAGCAGGGATCCCGACATGTCAATCGCATGCGTGGACATTTTCAGATAGATGCTGCGACCTGCGACTACTCCTGTGGCTGCTCCGATCGGAGACGTCAGCCCGCATAAAAGTTGAAACGGCCCTCCGCCGCCTTTGAAACGGTCTCCATCCAGTCACGTGCCAATCACGACATCCCCGGCTCGGCTTGCGTGCTCAGGCTGCCTAGTACATATCTAGTAGTACCGCCAACCGGGGCTGAGCCCTGCTTGGCGCCGGTTCCGCTCTGCCTGCTCAGGTGACCCGCTGGCCCTAACCAGCTGTTCGCTGCAGATAGAGTCCGTCGACACAGAAGAATAGTATCAATCGTCAAATACATCCATCTATTTCGTCATTTTGTGCGCAGGGAGTTATGGTGGATAAGCCGGGACTTTGTACTACTAACTAGTCAGTAATGATTCGCTTAGTCAACACCTGGGTAAGTCCTTTATATGAGTAATATGCGTAATACCCTTTGACAAGCACGACATACTTCTCGTGTCCAGCCCGTCAGCAACGCCCAGACCCTGCCACTGGATACCCGATACACACACCCTGAATTTATCTGACTTGCATTCGGTCCGCTGTGGAACTGCTCACAGCCTGTTCGTACTTAGCTCAGGGTCTCAGGGTCCAGGATCGCGGGATGTGGCTTCTCAAGAGCGGGAGGGGCCAAAAGCCTTATGCAGGATTCCGTTGTAGCCAAGAAGAACGATGATTGGAAGTAAATGATGCAACAAGTTATACGGAGTAGCACCAGCCATCCTTGTGACTGCTTAATCAGATGAACTTTTCCCGACACAGCGGCCATCCACGAGATACTTGTTAAACCATGCTTTGATACTACCACTTCAAACAAGCATAGTACAACAGGATACTTCTAATGCATCCGAATCTATCGATTCCAGAAAACTTGCTATTTCATAAGCACCAGCGATCTGAAAACCCCTAAAATATCACCGAGTCAGTGACACATAAGCCACATCCAACCATTTATTCAAACAAGTCTAGAACACAAGCAACCACCCCATACTCTTACATAAAAGAAAAGGGGCAACGCATCAACCCAGGATCTCTCGCACGAGAGACAGATAAGGTTCCATTAAATGATTAGATTGATAAGATTAGATTTTCCTTGCAGTGATTAAACACAACTTTGCTTGAATAAGAAGAGTTCATCGTGCCGAGGGAAGAAAAAAAAAAAAAAAAAAAAAAAGAAAAACCGAAATATTAACTCTGTGTAAATATTGTTATTTGTATATCACGCATACATCCGCTTCTTCATCTCTAACTTACTGTCTGAGAAAGACTAATCAACTAGTTATCTTAATGATGTGCATTCTAGGAGTGGCTTCAGATTTTAGTCTTTTGCTGGATAGTCGAGTTAGCTGGATTCTGAGTACTGTGAGTCAAAAACAATTCACTAAAGGGCACCTAATGGGGTCTGTGACTGTTGACTCGTTGAGACTAGACCCTGACCCCTTGAGGGGTGAGTGAGTGAGCGAGTGAATTCATTCAAGTCAATGGATTTGTTCTAGACCCTTCTTATGCCTAGTAGAAATTAATTATTTGTGTTCAATGAAAGCTTAGTGTATAGTGCATAGACATGAGCCCTTCTACCAACGAAGGGAGCCGTAGTAGGCTCGCACATGAGATCAAACCAATTATGCAATAAACTCTTCACTAATATGATTTATTCCCACTTGAAGGCTACCCATCATTGCATATCGATGTCGTGTAGTTTTCTATTCCAAACGATTCTCGTTGTTTTCACTCAGCTTCTGATTAGTAGTTCACTCGGCACCATGGCCTATTCGTTAAGAAACTGGGGCAACCCGCTAGATCCCGGATGCATCTGTACAAAGCCTTGGCAGGGTCCTTGATCTTTGGCAGCTAGATTCCGGTGATTATTGAGGGAGGAGTTGACGACTGTGGAGTATCACGGTTAAGATTGTAACTGGCAATATTGGAGAACCTTATATTTGAGGGACTGAAAATTTACACAGATCGGTTGGGTCGGATGCTAAATCGGATAGGGTTCAACTGGGACATCCCCACCCCACAGTCCTTCATTCCATGAGTTTGGACTCTACTCAACAAACCAGACGTAGAGAAAGTAAAGTAAAATAGGATAGATAGTCATTGTATCATGCAATTCATTAATATACTTGGCTTTTAAGCCGCCTTTTGCAAGTCCTTGCCGGTCCCCGCCAACCCTGTAAGTATGTACAGTATTCCCCATTCAGGGTAGGATTGGCAGGAGGCCTTTGATCCTATTAGGACCAATTGCTCGAAAGAATTCCCTCAAAAGTCATAACACATGATCCCCGAATCCCGCGCTCATGGGATCTTTTTAAACAAGAAATTGAAACAGGCTGTGTAACTCCGTTCGACAATCGACATGAACTCCAGGACATAGAACGCCATTGTAGATGCAAAGTGTGAGAAGGAAAGCGGCTTTTACTGAGCGGTGGTCGTGAGGGATGACTGAAGCGCCTGCGACAGGGCCTCCTCCTGTCGCTTACGCTCCATCTCCATCAGGAACTGAGCATACTTAGACCGAGGGTTGTGGATGCCGCACTCAGTCTTTTGTTGGCCCTTCCAGCGACCGGAACGCTCATCCTCGTTCTCCTTGACCGGCTGGGTGGAGTGGTAGTCGCCAATACTCTTGTAGCCACGGTCAAGCAACTCATTGTAGGGAACATCGTTGTCCTGGACGTATTGCTTGACCTGCTGGAAGGTCCAGTTGGCGAGAGGGTTGATCTTGATGAGGCCGGCCTCGTCGACCTCAATGACATCCAGGTCACCACGCTTGCCACCCTGGCTGCGGCGACGTCCGGTGAGGACAGCATGAACGTTGAGTTCACGGTAGGCACGCTGGGCAGGCTCAACCTTGGCCGCCCAGTCGTAGAACTGGTCATCCGTCTCCCAAAGACGGGCACCGTACTTGTTCGCAAATTCTTCCTCAGTCTCGAGACCCTGAGGCTTGAAGACATGGATGTTGACCAAGGGATACTTCTGGCGGACCCGGTCGACCAGGGCCAGGGTCTCCGGGAAGTGGTGGAGGGTATCGAGGAAGATGAGATCAACCATCTGGGGTCGGGGAACGTCCAGCTTGGAGAGCATATCCAGAGTCACAAGACCCGTGAGACCGAAAGCGGTGGTCTGGTATAGATGAGGAAGAGAGGTAACACACCATCTCAAGACGTCTGCAAAAGGTCAGTCGATTGGCCTGGAGATGTGAGGGGCTACCCATGCTGACCTTGAGGCTCGAGGAACTGCAATTGTCGGTTGAGGAACTTCAAGTGTGGCTTGGTGAAGACAATCTCTGGAAGGTAGTCGTCACTAGAGCCGCCACTAACATAGCCAGAGTCCGTGGCAATGTCTCGAGAGTCGACGGCCTCATAGCCGGAGGGGTAGTTCTCAGACGTCTTCGCAGGCATGTTGAATGGATGTCTTTGCAAAGAGGACTAGAGAGAAGAGTCGATCCCAGTGAAGAGTAGAGGAATGAAAGCGGGTCTATTTGTATGGGCTCGGCAGATCAGAGGGATGACAAAGGCTAGGGACTGAGCTGGGAGGCGAGGGATGATGTAGATTGAACACAACAGAGACGACTCGACCAGTCCGATATAAAAGCAAGGCCGGATAGGGGGCAATCACGACATCATCGGGTCGGGGCACTCGTTCTTCCTGCTGCCAGTCGCTCATAGATGCCGGCCCATTCTGCCGTTCTCGATCACGACATCGTCTGTGACCGCCTGCGAAAACGGGCGACGGGGCTGAAAAATTTCATTCCCTCATGTCCTGGGGAAATCACGCAATACTTGCGCGGCCGGTCCCTGTGGTTGCCCGGAGGCGCTTAGGCCATTCCTGGGACTGCCTCTGGCTGATAAATCGAGCTGTTCCACTGTGGTTTGGAACAATGCAGAACACAGGCGAAGGACTGAAGATTACCGTTCACCCGGCCGGCAACCAGTTGTAGCCGGCTTGCTTATCATGATCACGACATGGCGTTGGTTCCCGGTCTATTTTCTGGCTACAGCAGATGCCGATCTGATCTACCTAGGTTGTAGATAGTTAGCTTCGGGCCTTGAGAATTGAAGTGCTTAGAAACCAACCCAGCTGGGGATGACCTTGACCGTCTGACCGTTAGTCGAGCTAGTGTCTTGGCGACGGGGTGAAATGGACAGAATACAGATAGATATATAGATAGCATTTGTCATAGACTCATTGTGGTAGAGCTAGTCCCTGGCAAAGAGGGGGGGGGGGATAACATCATTCCTCACCATCATCATTGTTCAGTGTTGCGTGTGGAACAGCAACAAGCAATGACAGCTCGCTCTGATTCTGCCGGGCGGGAACGCCAGCCGCTCAGGTGACCGAGGGGCAAGGCGGAACCCCCCACCACGTGCGGCCGATCGGAGCTGCAGGGGAAATTCGCCCGTTCTTCTCAATGCCAGACTTCGTCCTGACGGCCTCGTATCTCCTCTCCGCTTCTCCAGCTTCTCAAGGGTGTGTTCCCGCCGGGTGGGCTCTCCGTTGATTGCTGAGGATTATCCGCTGCTTGCTGCTCGACCGCACTGCCCCCTCCGTTCATCTCCGATCCAGCCCTTTGCGCCAAAGTCTCTTAGTCCGGCACAATGACAGCGCCCAACCCCACCACCACCGCCGCCGCTCGTCCAACCCGGCCGATGTTGCGGCAGACCCTGTCCAGCGCCTCCTTCATCCAGGACCATCAGCAGTACAAGCCTTCCGCCCCTATCCAGACCATCGGCAATGTGATTGGCAATTCCACCGAGTCGGCGTTCGCTTCGCTGTCTCTCAAAGCTAATCCCATTAGCCCGGATCCCGAGAAGGTGACCGACAGCGGCATTATTCACAGCATCTTCAACCCGCAAACAAGCACTCTGCCCAGTGGAACCCAGCAGTTGGTTGCAACCATCTTCTACAAGTCTTCTGAGCCGATCCACCCCCATCTGCACCCCGACTCGTCGCCGCATGCTGGGTCTACTCTCCCGTCTCCCATGGTGCCCGTGGGTTCCGCCCCGACGGTCGACATGGAGAAGATCCCACGCGAGCCTCCCGCGCCGGAACCCGAGCCGCTCGACCATCTGTACGGTCCGTATGTATCGCAGCTCTGTCTGACCAACTTCCTCCAAATCATCGAGTCTCTTCCAACCCCTTATCAACGCACCAACACGTCGCATCGCTGCTTGGATCGTCACGACCAACCCCGCGTTATCGAAGTCACATTCTCGCCGCCTCCCAACCCGGAATATCTCACCTTCGAGGACCTTCGCAAACACGAGAGTATCTGGCGCTTCGAGCGTGAATGGAATGTCGAAGTCGTGCTCCAGCGGGAGAGTATCTTCCGCCGACACAAGCGGTTGGTGGTGTTTGACATGGACAGCACACTGATTCAGAATGAGGTGATTGATGAGATTGCCAAATTTATTGGCGTGGAGAAGGAGGTTTCGGTTAGTGCTATGCCTGGCATTCTTATCGCATTCGAGAAGGAGCAGTCATACTGATGGTGATGGCAGGAAATTACGGCCCGTGCTATGAACGGCGAACTGGACTTCTCCGCATCTCTCCGGGAGCGGGTCAGTCTGCTGAAGGGCGTTCCCGCAGACGTCTTCGAGAAGCTGAAGTCCGTCATCACGATCTCTCCTGGTGCGCGCGAGCTGTGCAAGGCGTTGAAGACCCTTGGCTGCAAGATGGCAGTCTTGAGTGGAGGCTTCCAGCCTCTTGCCGAGTGGCTGGCCGAACAGCTGGGTCTTGACTACGCCCATGCCAATCATGTACGTGACATACCGCATAGCTTATCACGACCATTAAATCGTTCGTCCGCAGGCTAACGGCTGTTTAGCTTGAGATCGATCCTACGACTCAGACCCTGACGGGCAAGTTGGTCCCCACATATCCCATCATTGATGCGAGCCAGAAGCGCACACTTCTTCACTCGATCGCTGCGCAGCACGGCATCCCCATCTCCCAGACTGTCGCTGTTGGTGATGGCGCCAATGACCTGCTCATGTTGCACGCTGCGGGGTTGGGAGTCGCCTGGCGGGCTAAGAGCAAGGTCCAGCTCGAGGCACCGACCCGTCTCAATGGGGAGAGTCTTGTGGATGTTCTCTATCTCCTTGGTTTGACCAAGGAAGATATTGGCGAGCTGATCGCGTAGTTGGAACATACTGCCCAACCTCTGTTGCGGTGGCCCAGCGACTTGTAGAAAGACACAAACACGCGTGTCACACACTAGTCAGTATGGCGACCGACATGCGAACATCTCGCCAGGTGCGTATTCTTTTTTTATTACCCATCGGCGGGAACTCACCGTTCGATGTGTTCCTTCCCCTTTTCACATTTACTTTTCTTCTACATATCTCTTTTACCCGGACGTTTTGGATTTGGCACGTGTAGATCAGCCCATACCAAAACAGCCATATCCCTTCTTTCCCCGAACATGCGATTGTCAAGCCAAGCGGAAGATTCATGCATTAGAACGATGACCAAGAGAGCGAGAGAGCGTTACATGCGGGCGTCGGAGTAGGCAAGGGCACAAACGGGCAGGTACATACTACTACGATATGACGGATTTGGATTGATTGATTCGAAATGATGGGTGATCACGAAGATGCTGCTGCTGTTGTTGTTGTTGTTATGTTTCGTCTCTCTCATTGGAATTGGATGTATATGTTGAATTATGTCCCTATATCGTGGGCATATGATCATCCTCCCCGTAACTAGATACCCCCATCCATGCAAATCGATGATTCTCCGCTTCATCATAATGAAGAATAATGGACCATAGCAGATAGTAGTAATAGTAGCTGATAACGTCCGTAGTCTTTGCAATGACAACGCATTTTAAAACCAAAAGCTCAAGACAAGATCAGACCCATCCAATGCAAACCGGGCGCCAATAGACCAAAACCACAGAAAAAGAAATTGTACAAGGTAGGTGGCAGCCGTCAAGCTAGGCTCAACGCGCCGCCTCATCAACTGCAACCTTCTTATCACTGACCGCCTCACTGAGACCGGCCCGTCTCTTCTTCAAGACATTCTCGATGAACGCCTCACCGGCCTTGTAGCTACTGCGGACCAAAGGTCCCGAAGCACAGTAAAGGAAGCCTAACTCCAGGGCACGACGCTGCCAATGCTCGAACCACTGGGGATGGACATACTCATGGACAGCCATATGTCTCTTAGTGGGACGCATGTACTGACCGAAAGTGACGACGTCGACATCGACGGCGCGCAACTGCGCCAGGGCATGCTCGAGCTGCTCCTCTGTCTCCCCGAGACCCAACATCAACGAGGACTTAGTAATGACGTCGGGATTTGCCTTCTTGGCGGCCTCCAGAACGCGAATGGACTGCTGGAACGTGGCGCGACGATCACGCACACGGGGAGTGAGAGCCTCGACCGTCTCCACGTTATGCGCATACACATCCAACCCGGATTTGGCCACCAGGGCCACCATATCCAAATCACCGCGGTAATCGCCGGTCAAGCACTCAACCAGGGTACTGGGGGCCTTGTGTTTAATCTTCCTGACGGTCTCAGCAAAGTGATTTGCGCCACCATCTGCAAGATCGTCACGGTCCACACTTGTCAGAACCACGTAGCCCAATCCCCAGCGTGAGATGGCTTCGGCAGTATTCTCGGGCTCGTGAGGGTCTAGTGCAGCGGGCGTGCGGGAGGTCTTGACACTGCAGAAGCTACAGCCGCGAGTGCAGGTATCACCCATGAGCATGATGGTAGCGGTGGCGGCGGCCTTGTCGCCTCCGCCCCAGCAGTCGGAGATATTAGGGCAGCGGGCTTCCTCGCAGACGGTGTGGAGCTTGAGACCGCGCAGGTCCTTCTTGAGCCGTTGGTAGTTCTTGGAGTCGGGGATGGGGGTTTTTAGCCACGGGGGCAGACGGGTCATTTGCTTCTTGCGGCCGGCGGGGCCAACGAGGGCGGTCTTGAGGGCATAGGCTTCTTCCGGGTCTAGGGGGGCATTGTCTTTGTTGCCGGAGACGAAGTCGGTGAAGGAGGGGCCGGCGTTCAGTTTGTCTGTGAACTGGGTCCGCCGGCGTGGGTTTGCGGCGCCGGTGGTGGCGGAGGGAGAGTCGGTGGTGGCATATCCTCGAGTGGTGAGAGGGGTGAGGACGCTCGATTGAGGAATGGCCCTCGTGGAGGAGCAGAGGAGCCGTAGCCGGTATGTTGATGCGGCAGCCATGGTGAGGGAGGGTATTCAACAAGCTGCAGGTTGGAGAAGTTGAGTTGGATTCCGCGGGAAACCCGTCGCTGATAATCGGCCTTCGGCTGCGATCCCGCCGGAGCCTGACTCAGCAAGGGCGGGTGCCTCAGGTGTCGGGAGGCGCTGATTAATCACGCGACGATGACGGGCAGCCCTACAACTTTACAGCTCGGGAGGGAAGGGGGTGAGGATTCCTTATGCAGGGGTCTAGAGGTCGGTGGGGGCAAACTAGCTATTATACATTAGCCCTAGCGGCTAGATGATTGCACACAGTACATATGAGATCACATGCGCCAATTGGACAGAGAGTAGGAGAGAACAGGCCACAGGCATGTCGGACAGGTAGGAAAATGTAAGTGAAGGGCAGGCCACAGAATACACCGAAACGATAGGCGGGCTCTGTGCAGCCTGGTCTAGCCAAGACAGACGAAGGAAATGTATGGTCACAAGAAGACACGGGTTGGGATATAGAAACAGACGGAGAATGGTCAGAGGCAAAGGAAAGAAGAGAATGAAGGTCTATAGTTAACCAGTCCGATCCAGACAAGAAACAAATATTGGCAGAGAAAGAATGACGGCCTAGTTCTTGGACTCAAGAACCTGGGCTAGCACAACCACGGCCGACTTCACTGTCTCGTCTGCTCGGCCACATATAGCAAAAAGCAGGTTATCCACAATGCGGTCCAGCTCTTTGCGAAGCTCCACGCTCCGTGACCCCAGCACGCGCTCTTTGATCCGCGACGGGGTGGCTGGGCTAAACTGCATCCCCGGTGATGTAGCTACCTTTTCAGGCACTGTATCCAGGCGGGACACAGGGGAAGGATGCGAGAAATTGTTGATTCTTCGGTTATTGGACGCCAGGGTCACCACATGGTTTCGTGCAATTAGGGCGGCACAGAGACCGCCCAATAGGTTTTCGGCAACGTTGGGGAAGATATCACGAAAAGGCCGTATCAGGGCTCGTTCGTTGTTGTGACGGATGAACATGATGACGGGTGAAGTCAAGCGGAGCATGTTTCGCGGAAAGTCCTTCACTGAATGTTCCAACTGGTCGATGGTCCATTCGTGATCCCACCACTTCTCCAGTTCCTCCTTTTCTGACATGATTGACGAGCGCCCAGGCGATGCTTGAACCTGAGGGGAGGTACTAAACTTCGGCGGTATATCTGGCTTAGGCGGCGACTTTGCCCCGAGAGGAACCGGCGTTGGCTGGTTGCATGCTACAGTTTCGCCAATGCTCTCTGAACTCAGGGAGCCGGCATCTGTGTAGTCATCGTCGTCCTCCTTGTCATCTGAAAAGTCATCGGGGGGCGAACACGAGCGGTGAGTAATGTAGCCACTGTCGGACATTTCCATTGGGGTGTCCGGACTGAAAGCAGATACCTCCTGTTGACCTAGGTCTGGAGTGGATGGAATTGGACGTGGCGGTGTTGGAAGCGTATAACTCATCGCAGGAGATGATTGACGCGAGATATCAACTAACTTCGGCTTCGACTTTCTAGCCACAGTGCAAATCTATGAAAATTGGTCAGTGCAAGCCTTGTGCAGGGCTAACAGATAGCACTTACTTCGTGTTTGTCCAATGGGGCTGTTCTCAAGCGCGGTGGGCTTTTCTGTACAATTTGGCATTTCCTTCGGCTCTGTTCTCTGGACTTTTCGCCTTGAACATCAGCCGTTTCCACAGGAGCGCCCTGAAGCCAATCTCCACAGTAAGAGAGGCTGCTGGGGACCCAGCTTCCCTCGCTAGACACCGTCCCGGACCTGCTCCTCTGTGACCCATTGGATGAACCTGAAAAGTTTCTCCTCCCAAACGTTCCGGAGTCTGCGGATGGTACGGGTGATGGCATGGGCTCTGGGTGGGCCGACGCCTGGGGCAGTTGTCCCTCGGCCGACTCGCATTGTTTGACCAGCTTGGAGTGAGCCATGTGTACATTTGTAGCTTCTTCCTCGTGCGTAGAGATTTCTCGTCGATCGTCCTGCTTTCGTCCGCCGCAGTCATCACAAGACTCCTTCCCAGGTATGCAGACACAGCCTTTGGGTGTTCTGGGGTCATAGTCTGATTCGGATTCGTATTTCGAAGAGAAATAGGTGGATGACGGCGACGATTGAGAGTCCAGAGAATCGGAGAGAGGGGGGCTGGGTAGAAGCCCGAAGGAGTCCAAGCTTGTCACATTAATGTTCTGATCCGAGCGCCAGGCTCGTAGTGTTTGACCTCCGGACATTTGTCGCGACAGCCTGGCATCCTTTGCAGCCGATGCAATGTTTTCGAGAGATGGAGAGGAGGGTAGACGAAGCTGGAAGGGTTGCTTCATCCTGCGCACGGATCGAAAGGGCGACATGCACACGGGAGGGCGCTCAACTGGTCGTCGTGATTGAGGCGCCGTAGTATATTCCGACTGTTCTTGCCGGGGAGACGTTGGTGGAACAAACGAGAGAGAGCTCTGCGTCTGCTGCCTCCTCCACGGCTGAATGTTAGGCGAATATCGTGGGGAGGCAAGGCCACTCCCTTGAATTATCGCGTCTTCGGTTATTGATCCGTATGATGTTACTCTTCTATTTGAAAACGTTGGGACCTGATTTGCGGACATGGTATGCTGATGGTGGTAGCTGTTATGGGGGTGTAAGTATGCCCTGGCTGACGGGCAGTCTGTGGAGGACATTGCCGGCACGAGGATTAAGGAAGGATCAAAGGATAGTCGAAGGGTTTACTGGAAAGAATATGCAAAGAAAGAGGGGAACAGAAGCTTCAATCAGATCGGGAAAGCAGCCGGCAGGACCTTATACTACAACGCAGCTTGAACTTCGAGGTATCCCTTGACTGCCTTGCGGTGACGGGAAACTAATCATTGGGCATGTGTATGCTCCCCCTTCAGAGGGTCATCTCACACTCTGGAACATAAACGAAGTGTGAAGGGCGACTACGCCCACCATCCTTGCATACCAGAGAGAGGCAAGCGGAGGCAGAGTGCACAGCCATTGGCTTAAGGGCTGGATGCGCGCCACCTGCAGGGACAGCGCAACGTGGGTGGTCCGTCTTCCAGGGTGCTTGGATCTCGTTAATTAGCGAAAGGAATGAGACATGCAGCAGGAAGGATACGGGAGGACCCTTAGATAGGTATTCAGAGGACGTCACCCGTCCATTTTCAGGGCCGTCTAGTCAACGTAGGCGTTGCGCCGGGCAATCAAAGAGGCTAAGAGCCAGCCCCTAGAGGGAAGCCCCTTGCATGGGTTGCTGTGGGTGCCGGGCAGAGGCTCATGTTGATTGAGGGATAGGCGAAATTTAATTTAAGCAGCATGTGCAGGAATCCCACATCGACTGCGGCCGCGGAGATTTGTTATGTATCAATATGGCTTGAATACCGTTTGAAGGCCAGCAATCCGCTGTCTAGATGAGTTCCTGAAGGTGGTCAAGTTAGTCGGCTACCGGGGGGGGTGCATCGAAGGTGAATGGCTCAGGAGCGATAGCCAAGGGGTAGTGATACCTAGCAAGGCACGTTAATCACAAAGGAGACTAGGGATAGGAGCCCAGGAGGAGATAAGGACAGGGACGGGAAGAATATCACTCACTTGACCTGATCTGGGGAGAGGGGGGAAAGAGAGAACGCGAGTTTATAGATGAGAGACCGAGCCGACGATATGCAGCTTACCTAATCGACATAGTGCCGGGATGCACCGCCGCCTTTATCGGGCGCGGGCAGACAAACGGTGCAAACCCGCCGGTTATCGATTGGAGCATCCATCCAATTCGGAGTGATTTTATTTCCTTCAGAAAAAATAAAAAAATTGGCAGCGTGTCGGTATCTCCCTGCCTCCTGCAATTTCTTTTCTCTGCATCTCCTCATGCTCTCCGAGTGTTTCATCGCGTCGACGCTGGCGTCCAGCAAAGCGCCAGCGTCTGCGAGCCTCCGAGATGTGGGTGTCTGCGTGCATGAATTCCAGCCTACGCTGAACCTGCGCTCCACCTTCAAGAAGAGCTCGACGGCCGCCAATTGCCTGGCCGTGAGTCCGTCGCATGTCTTCGCCGCGCAGTCCGAAAAAGCCATCGTGCATGTGTATAGCAGGGAGAAAGGCAACCAGGAGGCGACCGTTCCTTTCCCGGAGCGCATCCGCAGCATTGCCGTCGCGGGGGGGAAGAATGGCGATGTTCTGGTGTTGGGAACCGAAGGTGGACGCTTGATTCTGTGGGAGGTAAGCCAATTGTTTCCTGCCTCTCAATGGCATCCCCCAGCCATCCATATTAGCTCCGATCTAACAGCATGTGCTTCCTAGACATGCACCGGGCGACAAGTGGCTACGACAGCGTCGCATCTGCGGCCAGTGACCGCTCTCGTGGTCGATCCCAATTCCAACTTCATCCTGTCGGGTTCGTCCGATGCCAGCGTCCATGTCTGGTCGCTGGTGGATCTCTTATCCTTCACCAAACCCCCATCTGGCCGTGATCGTCAGCCCCCGAACTCGCCCATCCGTACCTTCTCCAACCACCGCGCCGCCATCACCTCGATCGCCGTGGGCCACAGCGCTGGCCGATACAACATTGCAGTGTCTGCTGCGCAGGACAACACGGCCATTGCCTGGGATTATCACACCGGCCGCCTCTTGCGCACCTTCCTCTTGCCATCCAACGCGATCTCTCTCGCGCTTGATCCGGCCGACCGGGCGTTCTATGTCGGCTACGAAGATGGAAGCATCCAGTCAATTGACTTCTACAAGAACCAGTCCATCCAGCACCCTCTCCACGACCCCTCTCTCCAGTCCACTCCTTCTCAGCCACCAGCCGAAGACCGGTGGGCGCCGCCGTCTACTGACTGTGGTGCCGCGCATGCGCTCACCCTATCCTACGATGGTATGACACTGCTTTCTGGCCACCAGAATGGCAAGGTTTTGTCATGGGCTGTTGGACGGAAGAAATACGCTTCTACTGCGGCCGACTACACGCACCCCGTCACAAACCTGTTCATGCTCCCTCCCAACGGCATCCCTCACCCTTCTCTCGACCTCAAACGGGTAGCACACACCATCGTCAAACCCCGTTACGACCATACTCTGTCCGAAACCTCCCAAGCGACTGGCAGCGTCCCTGCTGATTACACCTTCAGCACTCACTTCCTCCCCTCCATCTCGTCCAATTCCGACTCTCCTAGACCCGACGAATTTGCTGCAGCCTTTTCTCACGCCTACTTCCCCGAATCTATGCTCGAAGAAGGTCTCGCGGAATTAGCCGCCCTCGGCCAGTCCGGTAGCAATGGAGCTCCAGCCTCATCGATAGCACAGGGGATAAGCGATGAAGAGTTGGCGGCCAAGGATTCTCAAATATCCCAGCTCGAGGAGCAACTCGCCATGTTGAAGAAGAAATCGTCCATCAACGAAACCGCCCGCCAATCCACAACAGAGGAAGTAACCCAGCTCCGATCCGACCTAGCCAACCTCCACGACTATGTCAACGAGCTTCACGAAAAACAAGCACAAGCCCAAAGGGAGAAGGTCCTCCGACAGGCCCGGAAAGAGGAACGCGAAACCCGCCGCCGTGAAGCCTGGTTTGCAGCCGAGAAGAAAGGAAAGAAGGGTGATGCGGTTCTCCGCAAGATGGACGCCGAGGATACCGTCATGACGAGTGACACGGATGACCAGAGCAGTGACGAGCAGTAGTGTGCTTCTTCTTTCAATCAACTCCATCACCACCTCCCTCCCAACCCTCTACAAAACGAGATCTACGGTACCATCATCTACACCACCATCTCATCTTCATTCACGATTGAATCTGCATATCGGACCCGGATATTTTCCTACATCATTCGGCAGGCGCAATGGTCAAAAAAAAAGTTCCCAGTGACGGAGGGGTCTCATCGTAGACAGATCACATCACCAAACTCTTCTACACTACGTACACTTGGCTAGACTTGCAGCATTGTATATAAATAATACACAAAAGTTTATCATGACGAACTTACGTACCAGTACTTAGTACTAAAATTATACTGACATTGACCCACCAGTCCGAACTCCGCCTATACTATACTAGTAATTCCTACATAACCTCATATTCACCGCACCCACATGTCCCGGGTACACTACAACCAACAGCCACAGCACCCAGATGAAACGACCCATGAAACATGCACTACGCCTGAACATGAAACAGATGGCTGTCACTAGAAACGCAGGAATGTGGGTAACAGGTACCTCCCCACCTCTGGTATGCATCCGCGTGTGTATGTATGCATCATGCGGCTGGTGCATTGCGCTGGTGATCCGCTATATATCCAGTATGTGGAATACATTCCGGAGAGAGGAGGGAGATGGTTATATTATGTAGGAGGCTGGGGAGGGGAAATATGGGAAATATGTACTGTGTAGCACAGTAATGGTTGATGACTCATTTCTTTCAGTTTACTGGCACTCATCCATAATAGGTGGGAGTCTGGAAATAAGTGGGAACAGGGGCTGGCGGATGGTCGTCGAGACGAGAATATGCCGATGGAGTTGTAGGATATTGATGCATCCGTTCACTATGTCCGGGTAGATATTGAGTTTGGTCGAGGCTGGGATATGGTTTATACAGTATCAACCTGTGCAGGGAGGCGGCTCGCCCGTTCCAGACAGGTAGCGGCGGTAGAATGCTAGACAAGGCGGGGAGGGGACAGAGCATTTAAAAAGGGTAAAATAGACGCAAAGCTAGAATATGATCTCACCTGGAATGGGCGCCCGTTGCGAAAGGTGGAGATGCTTAGCAGTCATGAGGACGTCGGAATGTCTTTCTCAGTTGATGGGTGCCATCTGTCAAACCGTGGAGACCCATCAATCCTATCCAGACGGCCTCCTCCGTACGAATGGTCCGGCTCCCCTGACCTGGGAGGACGTTGACCCAGTAGTCGAAGAGTTTCCCGGCATCTGATGGGTGGATTTCCAGGTCGCGGAGTTGGGGGTCATTCCGGACGGCTGCTTCGATTCCAGCAACACCGCCAAAGACGATGAGTATATTTTGGAAGTCTGGTGGAGATTGACTGTGGCAATTGGGGCGACGGTGTACGTTATACTGATCGTGAACTTGTGGCTTTTCCTCCAGCACGGTGGAGACGGGCACTCCGCGCTCGGATGTGCCGAAGGATAGATCGTAGCCGCCATCAAAGGGGCATTCAGTGAAAATGGTGGATAGAGATCGACAGCGCCGCACATAGTAGCCCCAATAATACCCTGCCTCTGCCCGAGGGGTGGATGGATGTACGGCTTCTGCGTATGCGGAGCCGTGTTGGGGGTATCGAACTGTGACTCGGGTATTTCCTGGGAGGTGGATGCTTGGGAGGACTGTTTTGTGAGAGAGACCAGTGTCCACGATAGTGGCATATGCACTGTTGATAGGATTATTATGAGGGGGATAGTGAGAACCGTTGCTCATCTGGGTGGTGTTTCTGGCCACATGTGTGCTAGAATGTGGGTATCTCCCAGGGCTAGAAACGACAATGCCTTCGCGGAAGTCGCACCACTCATTAGCACGTAGGTGATGGGGCATGTCCAAGCTAGGCAACAATCCGGCTGTGCGAAGATTGGGGTGGATCGGAAAGAGGTGTTTGCGCAGGTATGGTGGAGCCTCCAGGTATGACAGGACATGGGCTAGGAAGTGTGAAGGGTCCGAATAGGCGGTACAGCCTTTGGGAGAGGACGCATTGTCGTCAACCTGCTCGCTGGTTCTGGCCGTAGGCGAATTATAGTAGTCTTGAGCACCGTCGAAGTCATATGGGGTTCCGTTCTCCTCGTCATCGAATACTATGACTTCATCGACGCAGAAAACAGCAAGGGCACGTGCGACTATACCAGCCAGGAGAGTTTTTTGTTCGATGGAGTGCGCGCTAGACAACACTGTCAGTGACCAAATACACCCACAATACCTATGAAGCAGGAGTCGGGGAGATTTACTTGGCTACAATGCTACCAGGAATGGCAATGCTGAGAGTATGAGATCGGCCACCTTTGGGGGTGAAAATGGCCGAAGGTTTTTCAGTGAACAGGGTGTCAGCTGGTCCATTGTGATGCGGTGGGCTGCCCTCATGGGTGGTCTTCCGTTTCTATACATACCAGCATTGATGTTAGAGACTGAGATTACACGCAAGACAGTCTGCTGCCATTGACATACCTTATAGTTGGGACGGCGCATCACGGGGTGGTGGGAAAAAGAAGACGCGGGTGGAGAGTGAAGGGGGAGGGCGAGAGGAGCAAATATTGATTGAAAAGACTTTCAGGAACGAACGCTTGTTCATTTGACGAGCAAAAGATCTTTCGTGGAGCAGGGGATGGTCCAACAATGGGTGGATAATGGATGGATGATTGACCGATCAGACTTCCTTCCGATGACGTCGAGCTCCACCGGCTCCACCAAAGGTTAAGTTTACTCCATCATAGAAAGAACCATGAAGAACGCATTCTGAAGTTGTCGTTATACGGCGGAGGATTCCTATCTAATATCCAGCATCTCCTCCATCCGCCACTTCTCCTTCCCGCATGATCTTCACCCCGGAACTGCTCCCAATGCGCTCTGCCCCTACCTCCAACATCTTCCGACAATCCTCCCCAGATCGCACTCCCCCACTGGCCTTGACCTTTGTTCCCTTCCCAACGAGATTCGCTGTCGCTCGCATAAGAGCAACATTCTCCACGCTTGCACCAGGCCCATTGAACCCTGTACTGGTCTTGATATAGTCCGCCCCAGCCATGCACGCCAGCACGGACCCAGCCACGATCTGCTCGCGCGTCAACTGCGATGTCTCTAGGATGACCTTTAGCCCAACTGGTGGAGGAGTTGCTTTGCGCACTTCCAGCACATCCGTGTAGACCTCCGCGTACTTCCCCTCCTGAAGGAGGGGGTAATTGAGGACCATGTCAAGCTCGGACGCGCCCAGCTTCACTGCCTCTTTAGCTTCAGTAGCCTTCTCAGTCGTCTTGTACGTTCCCTCGTGGAAGCCCACCACACAGGCTACGCCGACAGCAGGATGTCCTTGCAGGTTTTGAACAGCTCGAGACACATAATTCAAACGGACACAGACGGTCGCAAATTGGTGCTGAATGGCTTCTTGACATAGGTCATCGATCTGCTGCTCTGTCGCAGCCAAAGATAACTGGGTGTGGTCGATTGTGCGATTGATTGCCGATGGAATGTCATATGAGGGAAAGGTAGTCGGGAGGGACTGCTGAATGATGGAGATCAGTGTCGTCCATTCGGCGTCGGTTAGCGGCGCGGACATGGTATGATGATGGACTCGGAGCTCTGTGCACTTCTGCTGGTCCTTTGGACGTTGCGTTATGCCAGCTCTCAATTTGCAATGGATGTTTTGGGAGAAACTCGATGGCAGTTGTTCCGGCACGGGACCCTCCTTGCGGGGCGTCCAGACCCCCGCTTTTGAGGGGCATTTTCCTCACGATTCTATCGTATGCGTAGCTTACTCCGTATGCTTTGCAGAACATGACCGTTAGTAGGAGTAGGTAGCTTGCCTTGATGTCAGATTACCTACTCCCTACTCAGTCCCATTTGCTGTCCGACCGAGTGCATTATGAAAACCTCCGCTACCCATGCATCAGACGGATCGTGCAAGGCGAGGGTATTCGCATCGACCAGCCAGAGTTAAGACGATGTTAGAAAGCCAAAGAAAACATAATCTCGAACGTGTAAGAAATACAAGAAAAGCCAAGATGAAGCTTTTATTCGAGGAAGAGATGTAAAACATAAAGCAAAAAAGGTCGTGCCCGGGATCGAACCGGGATTGCTGGAATCAGAATCCAGAGTGATGACCATTACACTACACAACCTTAGTTGTTGTCGCATGTCTGAAGTCAAGAACCATATCGCCACCCTCAACCACAGCTTTTGCACTCCGGGCCTCGAACATCATCCACCCGTCCGATTCTCCTACCAGGTCCCCCCGGTCCACCTCCGCCGCCCCCAGGGCCCCAAGACCCTCCACCACCTCCCCAGCGAGCGCTGGCATCGGGGTTCTTTCCCGTCCGGGTGACATTAAATCTCGAATTCTGTGCGGCAGTATAAGGGTCCAACTAGAGTATGGCACCTATTAGCCCATACCATATACCACGGGGGTTCCACCTATTCTATCAAGACACAGACAAGACATACCGAGAAAAAGCTGACAAGGTACAGTCCGATGAAGACGTAGATATTCTCGAAGAACCGAGTAATCCGGACCGTGAGTGGGGGACTGGATGGAGGTCGGTACGGTTAGCATCCCATCGTGGGAAAACGAGTAGTATCACCGAGAGCGCTTACCTTGAAAGAACGCGTCCCCCGGACACGTAGGTCTTGGGTTCGGATGACATTATGCCGTCTGGATGAAAGGAGTGGGTGGAAGATTTGATGGCGAGGAGACGAAAGGTGGAAGGTAGCCTGGCGGATGCGATGCGCTCCAGACAACGGACCTTGCCGTATGAGGGTTAGCGCGGTGTATGGCGGAGAGACCCTTGGATGACATCAGTCATCAGCTCCGTCTACACCAACGACAGACTTAGTCGATGTAACTCACTAGATCCTGAGATCGGTTTGAACTGGCAGGTCAAATTTGGGTGACAACCTTTCCCCTCAGAACATGATAATACGGCCCTAGAATACCAACATCCTTAGCCCAGTGTTAGAATGGCTCCTCCTACAGCCCCTATAATGGCCCTTGGTACCTGCAATCCCAAATAGCAAATTGGCAGGTGACACCCGGGAATCCCCTCACCTGTGACTCAGATATCTCCATATCTATATGAATGCCCGGCCTGTCAGTGAGAATTGAGCCTTTAAACATAGTAACATCAAAAGCACACCTCTAACCTCTATCCACTCAATCATCATGCTCTTCCAACTCACCCTCCTCCACCTCCCCACGTCCCTGCCCTCCGCCTCTGCCACCCTCCAATCCCATTTCTCCCAATTCACTTCCAACCCAAACCAAAAAGCTTACATCTACACCCAAACCGAAGACCCCACATACATTTATCTCCTGCAGCAGCCGACCCCCGAGCAACAGACCACCAAGGAGCTCACGCACCCCGAAGGAGTGCATCCGAAATGGACGTTGCAGGTCGAGATCGACGATGCTACACAACCGGACCACGTTGAGGCACTTCTGCCACTCAACGCCCCTGTCATGGCGATTGGGAGATATTTCGTCGCTGCAGGAAGGAAGGCTGGATACCAGGAAACGTTTGATGCCACCAGAGGTCATTTGGAGCGTTTTACGGCACCGCTTCCCTTGGCCGGCGGATGGAGGAGAGATCGCTATTCTCCTGGGGAGGAAGACGGGGAAGGGAAGGAGGAGTATGTTCTGTTTAGTGGGTGGGATGTCATGGAGAGACATTTTGCTTTTGCGGAGAGCGAAGGGTTTAAGGAGTTTGGTAAGATTAAGAGCTTCTTGGAGGGAGCGGAGATTAAGCATGGTTCGAGGTGGGAGGGGGTTGCTCGGTGATTGATGTAGCCAAGTTGTAGGTGTCTGGTGAATATCTCCACTCAATGTGCCTTTTTACGCTACATGTGCGAAGTAAGGTATTTGTAGGCACTATAAAGTACGTGGTGCAGATTAAATTGAGTCTAAGATAAATCATAGGTTGATTGTATGAGCCACCATGGGCTATGGATTGGGGGCTGTTACTCAGACATCCTCTTCTGCGGAGATATCTGGGAAATGATTGGTCGAGAGCTTTGATGCAGCGAAGCTGGACAGTTCTCGGATGGAAGCACCCCCTATGATTTGCAATACGGGAAGGTCAACCGACAGCTCTTTGACAAACCAATGCCGCAATTCGATAGCCACAAGGGAGTCCACTCCCATATCGGTCAATACTGATGCTCCGGTGAGCGATTCCTCGGCGGAAAGCTGCAGCTTGGAGCGGACCTCCTTGATAAAGCCCTTGGCAATGACCTCGACAACGCCAACCATACTCTTAGCAGACTCAAGCTGTATAATTATCGGGGCGCTGTCATCACTGCTAGGCGCCGGTGTGGCCGGGTGAGCGGTATGCTTTATGAGATGCCACGCCTTTGGATTCCGTAGCCACAATGCGCTTGGATTGTCCGCTGTGTCAATGAGCTTGTATCCCGCAATCACCTCAGGGTCTCTGCCTGAACCTGGATGCCCTGCAAGAATGCCCTCGGCGAAGAGCTCATACAGGTCCTGCTCCGTCATGTGTGGGGTCCCTGTGTTTCGCTCAATGGCGTCCTGACGCGCACTACCTGCCCGTTCAAAGTAGCCCACCCCTTTGATCAAACCCGGATGGATGATACTACCGACGAGGCCTTGCTTGCGTCGCTGTTGAATGAGCGCTGACATAAATTGGGTGGCGGCTGAATACGCTGCCTGGCCTATATTGCCCAATGGCCCAGCGGCAGATCCAAACAAGATAAAAAATTCTAAGTCAAGATCACCGAAGACCTCATTCAAGATGATGCTTCCTTGAACCTTTGGAGCAAATACGCTCTGCATATCTTCTAGCGTCATTTGAGCGAAGAGGCAGTCCTTGAGCACCATCGCGCCGTTGGCAACGCCCCCAACCGGGGGCAGGTCACCACAGATGGTGGCATAGGTGCGACAGATGGACTCACGGTTAGAGACATCCCTAGTGAAGAATATCAATAGATGTTTTCATGTCACGGGCCGGAAACTTACATTGCCATAGGAACTACCCGGGCCCCCAGTCTGGCCATGTCCTCAATCCAATGCACGTCTACGTTGGGGGATCTACTGCCAAGTACTACGACTCGAGCTCCCCTACGGACCATCCACTGACAGACAGATTTACCTAGATCACCTGTCATACCAGCAAGCAAATAGGTCTTATGTGCGGAAAACCTGATCATGGAGCTTGCAGTCTGAATCTGAATAGGTACTTGACCTGACTGAGTCCAATCCAGAATCTCCAATGGATTCGCTCCTGGGAGAGTCTCTTCCAAACATTGGACAGGAATAAGTCTGACTTCTTCCTGCGATGTAGATGTTTGCAACGCAAACCCACAGGCCGTTAGAATTTTCTCCCCGACAGCGATCGGATCAGGAGACCCCAACAAGCTAGCAGACGTCCTACCAATACTGGCTATGTCGATTTGGACAACATCCTCAGGTATAAGAGTTTCTATGCGGGTGTAAACCCCGCATGTGGCCCGACATCCGGCGATGGCAGATAGGTTATCGGGCAGGAGACGAGATAGAGTGCGTGCAGAGCATCTCTCGTGGATGAATAACATATCTTTCTTCGGTGGTGTAGATTGGACGCTAGTGCTGAAGCATACCCGGATATTTCGTGCAAGAGCAAATGCTGAAAGTGCATCACACACAGCCTTATTCAGAGTATCGGCTCCGTAGATCAAAACGGATGTATTGGAGCGCCCCTTGTCCACAATTTGAATAGCTAACAAGGCTGCAGCTGTCCTCATCAACAAGATCGGCTCTAAGTCCTCATCCATGCGGTCTGGAACCGGCCAGCACCACTCTGATGGTGCTGCGATAGCTGAAGCGTGCTGGTCGGATAGCGCCAGCCACCGTGTCTTGTCATTTTCATCTCGGCCAACTATCAAGTGCAAAAACCCGGCGCCATTCACCTTGAACGCCGTTATTGTTGAGAAGCGTGCAATAAGCCGACGATAAACTATCTGAGGCTCTTTGGCATCTTGTTCGGATTTCTGTCTTTCGCCCAAGATAAACTCACAGCGCTTGCCTGACGGGGCGATGACCTGTACTGTAGAGTGTTGCAAATTAGCAAGGCCTTTGATCACGCGGTGGCTGGCTGAGTATCGCTGGTTCTTAACATCATCAAAATGAACACGTGGAATATTCAGCGTTCCATTTACAAGCTGTAACTCGAACTCTGTGCTATCCACACAGGTGTCCAGGTCGTGGTCATTGTCCATCGGCGTATGGGCTAATCGCATTAAGATCGTAGCCAAAGTAGGTGCAGTGACTTCTTCATGGTCAGGAACATTCAAATACTGAAAGATAGACTGTGGGTTTTCATAGGCGACACAGTGAATCATGGCCTTGCTCATGCCCCAGTATGGCTGCCTACTCTCCGGGCCGGCAGTTACCCATAGAAGCCTGCTGGCACTGTTCATTAGTCTCTTCAGGCCACTGAGACATTTATCTGTAATGTCTTCGTAGCAAGGTGAGTCTAGATCGGTCAGATTCAAAACACACCACCCAAATAGATCTTCCAGGTTCAATGTGTCGAGAGCTGGTGCAACGTTGAGACGATGGAACCGGGGCGCAAGTAAGGCTTTTAAAGATTGGATCAAGTCTGCTGTTGCCTCTGTTGTGCCCCCGATGAGGAGCAAGTTAGCTGGTACTATTCCCGAATATTTGCACGGATCACGGAGTAGCTGGATGTGACTATCAATTGCCTGGGTGACGAAGGTTGAGCCGGATTCAAGTTGACCTGCCGATGAAACTGCTTCAAATCCACCGAATCCCGTGTTTCCAAGCAGCGACTCCCATTTCTGGAGACTAATAGCTGGACTCTGCGGGTGGCCTTCCTCGTCGTACCACCACGTCTCAAACGAGGCGATCAGTGCGAGGCGGTTGATATCAGTGTTGGTAGCGGCATGGACAGCAAGGTACCCTCCAGGTCTAAGCAAGCGTCGAATATTCGTCAAAGCCTGCACCAGTTCTCTAGTGTTATATGACATGCCGGCCGCAACGACAAGATCATACGAGTGTTCCTTGAAACCTTGACGGCAGGGATCCGACCTGATATCAAGCATTTGGCAGGTAAATTGGCCTTTGTGTCCGGCAAAAGCCTCTTGCGCCGCCGCAAAAGAAGCCAGGGAAATGTCCGTGAAGATATATGAGTGAAATGATTGCTTGATCTCATTCAGGATCGATTTTGTAGCGGAGCCGCTTCCTGCATCGATCTGGAGAATTTTCATTTGAGGAAAACGAAAAACGATCTGCCCAATAAACACTGCGAGCTGCGAGTTGCTGGAATCGATATCGAAGGGGTCTTTGAACCCCCCGTCACGGTTACTTTCCTGATCCGGCACACTCATTCCTTTGATGAATCTTGGTAAATTCTCCCCCGCTGTCCGCAGAGAAGACCAGGCATTGCTGGCTGCGGATGCCATATCCATGATATCAGCCACAGTGCCGTCCAACCATTCTGGACGGCAAATTGGATGGATACCATCGCGTGTCGTGGACAGAACATGGTCCATCCATGCGATGATACGAGAACGGTGCCAGTCAAGATGTGCGCACACTTCGGAAGCTAGGTGTTTCTGAGCATCCCTTATGTATAGAAGAGCACAGCGTTCCGCCAGGTGGAGTTCCTCTTGGGTTTGGGGATCCTGATATGATAGATTCTTCGGAATAGGCTGAGGTAGAAGTGGTCCCCAGATAATCTTAGAAAACATGACACGATCCTCAGCAGATGTGACTGGAGCGACATGGAAGCCTTCGATTTGATAGATCCCAAGGCCATCGCGGTCAAATGCGTTTATATCACCCATCATGCCGCCAGGGTTGACATCGTAGAGAAAGGTTTCAAAAACAAGCTCACTCATAGTTCCCCTTGAGCCATGTTTGCACAACATTGTGTTTATGGCGACATGATCAATTGACACAGGGATATGTAGTGCGTGAAGTTCTTCAAAGCTACTCGCAGCTAACAGACCCTGCAAGCTGGAATCCATGGTCGCTGGATGAAGCAGCAATGATGAAGTCGGGTCGGTACCTGACACTATGCCCATAGACCCTTCCACCTGTCTAGTTAGAGCTTTTAGCCCTCGGAACGGACCGCTGTAGCCTAGCCCAAGCTTTCCCAAGCATGAATAGAATGCATCAACGTTCACTGGCCGGGATGTCATGACCAGCGAAGATTTAGGGGGCAGCAACAGAGGATCTTGTTCCCCCAATAATACTGTGAGTTTACCTGAAGCACATGTCTTCAGACTCCCAGCAAGGCTTGCATAGCATTGAAAGGCTGCGAGAACGACATCGCTCTTCCATTCTATGAGTTCAACTTTGAAGATGGTCTCCACTCCACATGGATCATCAGGGATGGGGATAGCACGTTTGATGAGCACATCGTCAAGTTCTACCAGACGCAGGGATAGACCGCGCGCCATTATTGCAGCCGCTTCCAATGCTATGGCTATATATCCCGTGGCAGGAAACACAACTTGAGACTGGATCTGATGGTCGTTAAGCCATTTCAATTCCGCACGGCTCAAATGGTTGCGCCAGCGCCATTCGTTTTCACCTGTTTCTGGGCTGAGCGTTCCCAAAAGAGGGTGTGGAGGGTCACTGCAATGCAGACGGGCGTTGGTAAGGCGGGATAATTTCCAGTAAGCTCGTGAATGGTCAAAAGGATATGTTGGTAGGTTCTTCAGAAAACGACTTCCATATGAATGATCGAATAAAGATAGATACCGTTGTATATCCATGTTTGGTCCCAGGTATGCCCAGAAGGAACCAATTGCCCGAGCAAATACTTCCAGACTGTTACCCCCACGCTCTGCCAGGCCAAGATACGCTACCTCGGGCTTTGCATTCTTGATCTCGGATAGGGTTTGCAAAATTGGCCCCCTAAGCGTGGAATGCGCCCCGACTTCGACCACCAGATCAAGTTCGGGTTCATCTGCGAATGCTGCAGCCACTGCCTGGGAGAATAGGACAGGACGAAGCATATTCTGGCACCAGTATTGGGGACTGAGGTCTTCTGTATGCAACTCTTTGTCCTTGTACACGCTTGAAAACCACTTGGTCGTCACAGGATACGCTCCGATTTCACATACTTCGAGAGCATGACGGTAGGGTATAGCGCATGGCACCACATGATGGGAATGATAGGCTATATCCACCCGGAGGCGATGCACTGGAAGATCTAGGCTTTTTAACATCCATTCGAGCTCCTGCACAGCAGCTACGTCCCCAGAGAATGTGACACTAACGGGAGAGTTGCTCGCAGCCACTCTAACTTTTCCACTGAAGCCTTCGTCACAAAGCGCCTGCGCCTCCTCCCAGGGAATCCCACTAGCTAGCATCGCCCCAGGTTGACCATTCGCACCAGCATGTTTGGTCATCAGACCTCGTAGGTACGCAAGCCGGATTGCATCAGACGCGGTGATAGCGCAGGCTGCATAGGCTGCCGCAATTTCACCTGACGAGTGCCCGACGACCGCGGAGAAGTTCACATCAAGAGCGCGTAGAAAGTTGACTTGTATTATCTGGATGGCGGTGCGGAGAGGTTGAGATACGACTGCCTCATGAAGTCTTGAGGATGACTCGGGGGCTGAAAGCTCCTGGATCATCGAAATTTTTGGACGGTACTGCGATGGAAGGCTATCTAAAGATGCTTGAAGCTCTGCCATCCAGGCCAGGGCTTGTGGACTGGCCGAGATTTGGTCCCAAAACATTTGCGGATACTGCGCGCCTTGTCCAGTGAAAACACCCAGTACTCGCTTAGGAGCATCGCTGGACCGGGACACAATAGCCGGAGAAGCTGCTGCTGACCTCCGCCCCTCAAGCTCTACTCGAATCATGCTTTGGAGATCTTCAATTGAGGCCGCTGTAAGAGCGATTCGGTGACTGAATGTTGATCGTCGCTTCAGGAGAGACTCTGCCAGGCTGACCAAATCAACGTCAAGGTTATGTTGGAGAAATGTGTCATAGCGTTCCAGAACATCGGTCAAAGCTTGCTCCGTAGACGCGGAGAAAGTAAATGGAAGAATCCGTGGAGACAAGGTATGCCTCAAAACGAGCTTTGTGTCCGGCGTATAGTTCTCAATAATCGCATGTGCATTACTTCCACCGAACCCAAATGAGTTGACCGAAACCCGGCGAGGAACTCCTGGGGCCAGATTGGGCCACGGCATTGGCTCAGTTGGTATGCAGAGTCGAGATGTGAGAGGCTTAATGGCTGGGTTTATACGATCTAGAAACATGTTTGGAGGGATGATGCCTTTCTGAACACTTAGGGAAGCCTTTATGACGCCCGCCAAGCCAGCGACTCCTTCTGTGTGGCCAATGATGGTTTTGATAGATCCCACATACAGCCGCTCCTCGGACAATTTATCAGGCGACATTGAAGTTCCAAAGAGTGCCTCATAGATTGCGGTGGCTTCTTGTGGATCTCCAGCCTGCGTTCCGGTGCCATGGGCTTCGAAAAACTGACACCGGTCTTCAGGGCGAACAATTGGACTTAGCCCAATACTGGCATATGTTGAGCGTATTAGCTGTGACTGGGCCATGCTAGATGGCATAGTAATTCCCATACTGCGCCCATCGGCGTTGACCCCTGTGGCGCGAATAACACTTTCAATAGGGTCTCCATCCGCGATGGCCTCCCCCAGGCGTTTCAGAACCACAGCAGCTATACCCTCACCCCGTGCATAGCCATCCGCATTCTCATCCCACATCCGACACCTCCCGGTGGGGGATAGTAGGTGCATTTTAGAAGCGGCAATGTACTCTCGCGGGCTAAAGATCAGGTTGCTGGCGGCTATTACAGCTAAGTGGCAGTCTCCGCTCCGCAGGGCACCTACGCCTTGATGAAGCGCCACCAAGCTAGAGGAGCATGCAGTGTCAATAGTCATAGATGGGCCATTCCAGTCAAAAAAGAAGGAAACACGATTGGCCAGCATAGATGCTGCCGTTCCAGATGAGATATACGTGGGTATCGCATCCCAGTCGCAGCTAGCAAGGTTGCCATAATCCGTATTCATAAGGCCACAGAAAACAGCCGTATCAGAGCCTCGGAGACCTTCCATTTGCAAGCCTGCTGTTTCGAGGGACTCGTATACGACCTCCAATAGCAGACGTTGCTGAGGGTCCATAGACTCTGCTTCGGCATGAGAGACATTGAAAAAGGGTGCATCGAATGCACGAATGTCCTCCGTGAGAAAATAGGCCTCTGGGGCATTGCTTGTTCCATGATGACCATCCGGGTGGTAGAAGGTGTCGTGCCTGAACCGGTCACTAGGGGTCTTGGAGGCTACATTGCGCGGATGATGGAGAAGGTCCCAGAGCCTGGTTGGGGATGAAGCGGAGCCAGGGAATCGGCAACCTGTTCCGATAATTGCGATTGGCTCGGGGAATGACATGAAGAAGAGAAGCAGAAGATGATGAGCTTGGAAGGGTGCAGGTGGAAAGTCAGATGACCCGCGCGATTGCCAGCCCGTCGGCCATCGCTCCCTTGCATACTTCCTTCTTATACCCGTCCGACGTACCACGACGCCTATCATCCGATGATCCGAGGTTTTGCTTTAATCCACAACTCAGGTGACCCTATTTTCAAGCAAGCGTAGCTTGATCCAGGACCAGCGCTAACGTGAGGATGCTGCAGTAACACTGGTGCACCTTCAGGCAACTCCTCACCCACCGAGTGGGGGGTTCGCGATCTATCCAGGCTTGGATTTGGATGCAAGCTCCCCTCATCATTCCCACCTTCTCTTGTCATCATATTCTAGAGAGATTCAATAACAGAAGCCCCTCTGGGGAATCACATGCAAGTTATACCATGGCTGCTCATACATTGCGATAGTGTGCACAAGGACAAGGCACCTCCGGCGACACTTTCTCCTGGCTGGCTGGAGGGACAAACAAACCTTGGTTGTGGCTTGGAAATTTCATACGGATACGTAAATGGCTCGTATTTGCTGCACAATAACCGCGGCAAGACGGATGGAAGAGGGGTCTAGCCAGTCTTTAGTGCCCTCGGCGTGTTTCCAGCTTTGGCATCGACTGGCTTATCGTCAGCAGCAAGGCCTTGGCTTTCAAACCATCGCCTAATACTGCCCCTGCATCCATGCGTGTCTTAGGCCTGGTGGACGTGTCTTCTCCGTCCCGCACTAGGCAGAGGCAACCCTGGATGCTAAAACCATTATCAAGGTAAGAGATACAGAAATGGCGCTCTGATTAAGATATTAAGGCCTCCTCAATTGCAGTACTTTGTTCACACGGCGCTACACACAAAGCTACAAGTTACACGGTAAGTTACCAACCAGTCTAGAAACATTTCATCTGCATGATATGGCCCGCATTTGAGTTCCATTTGTGCCGCTACCCTGAAAATGGGCTCCGTGTCTGACCTAGCTATCATCGGAAACTTAGAATCTAGACGCCCTGCCAAGGAGTTCACAAGGTCATCCTGCCTAAGATAATTGCGAAAGTTGTCACCCTGTCGCTCTCGTGCCTATAAATCTCTGTGTACTGAGCTAGCGACATGGAAATGAATACGCCTGCAGTTGATCATGTTGATGTGCTGTCTTTTGCCTTTGGTCGCACGATAAACTACGACGAGGATCGCCCACTCTATATCGATGCTAAAGACCCCTCTCGCAGATTGTGTGCTCTTCAGCTACGGCGACTGGTGCGAACTCTGATTGCAGGCCTGAAGCGCCATATCCAGCAAGGAGATTGTGTGTTGGTCCACCTGGGCAACGGCGTATGTTGTGTCACTTAGGAAAATACAATAAATCACAATAACTGAACTGGGACTGATCCAAGAATAACAGTATCTTCATCCAGCACTCTTCTTCAGCATCATAGGTGCAGGGGGTGTATACCTGGGCGCTAGCCCCGACAGCCCACCTAATGAACTCATCAATGTCCTCGATCTGGGAGATCCAAAGTTGATCTTTACATCAAGCCAGACAATCCAGGCTGTCTTGGATGTCTCAACCAGCAAAGGCCTCTATCCCGAGCAAGTCTGTTTGTTTGAAGAGTCGGCGGTCGCCAGCTTCCTAGAATCAAGCCCCGGTATTCCGGCCGGGAGTGCTGGGCACATCACAATGGCACATCTTCTCTCCCACGGCGAAGAGGATTGGATCAAGCTTGATGAGGGATCCCAGGCAAAAACCACTCCAGCTGCCATGTACTGCACCAGTGGCACCAGCGGACTTCCCAAAGCCGCTGTTCTCACACACCACGCCATTATCTCCCAACATCTGAACATACACTATGAGGTTCCATTCGATGTCAATAGATTAGTTGTCATTCCAATGTACCATCGTTTCGGGGCACTATGGCACACTTTCCCCATCCGTCACGGAGAGCCTGCATACATCATGCCCAAGTTCGAACTCGGCCAGTTTCTCAAAGCCGTCCGGAGCTATCAAATTACTGAAACACACATTGTTCCGGCCATGGTTCACCTGCTGAACCAGACCTCTCAGCCTGTAACGGAGCTCCTATCATCCCTGCGTATGGTAGGCGTCGGGGGTGCCCCTATTGATGCAGCATCACTGCAGAAGTTTCAAACACTGTTACACAGTCAAGCTACTGCGGCGCAGACCTGGGGGATGACAGAGACTGGTCCGGTATTTGTAGGCAAATATGGAGAACTACATGATAAAGCAAGTATCGGGAAAGTTATCGGTAACAACGAGGCAAGACTTCTCGACGATCAAGGCGTGGTAATACACACCGACGGCTGTTCTGGGGAGTTGTGCGTTCGAGGTTCAGGGCTCCTCTTACACTACAAGGGACGAGATGACGGGATAGACGAAGAAGGGTGGTTTCGAACAGGAGATGTGGCCTACCGACAAGATGAATACTACTACCTTCTCGGACGGATCAAAGAGATCATCAAAGTGCAAGGGCAAGCAATTCCCAACCCACCTGGTATTCCACGTCTAACAACACACAGCTACCAAGTAGCTCCAGCCGAGATAGAAGCCGTCCTTTTGACACATCCAGGGATAGACGACGCTGCTGTCCTTGGAGTCCAATCGAGTGACAAAGGCGCCGAAGTCCCCCGGGCCTTTGTCGTGAAGTCAGCCTCAGGAACTAACCTGGCTGCAGATGATGTCTACCAGTTTGCGCAATCCCGGCTAGCAGGCTACAAAGCATTGGACGGAGGCGTGGTGTTCGTCACCGAGATCCCTCGAACAGTGAGTGGGAAGATCCTCCGAACCAAGTTGGCACAAATGAACGCTCAGCGGGACAAATTCGTCCAGATCCTCTCCCGCAGAGTCATCAAGGTGACCTCTTGATCAACGGGCTACGTGGGAGGATCCTTGAGTCTCGTAGACAGAATTGCACCTGCATCATCTTATATCTTATTAGGAACAGTAATCCCACATTTATCACATACGTTGCGCAGGGAATCTCACGTCATCATTGCTCTTGACTGCTATTTATTTCATACGAAGCTGCGTGGCCTGATATCAGCTCCACATAGGAATTCACAGCATCTCTTGACAACTACGAGCAACAGGGGGTGGAAAGTATATATGAGCTTGAAAACAACTCATCTATCCGTCTCCCCCAAAGGGTTTTACGTACCTCTTACCTCCGAGCCTGATGCATAGACGCCGCAGTGACCAATCACAATACAACCCAAACTCTGTACCTGGGCAATAAAGATTACAAAGACAGCAAAAGGCGAAACGAACCACAGGCAGATAGGAGATAGTAACAATCATCTAATGGATTCGTTATTTTTCTTTCATCTATAGGGCAGGTGGGTATCTATGCAACAAAATCCAGATCTAGTAAACTCCCTAACGATCATAAAGCCTCATCCCGACAGGTAGCCTCCGTAAGCAGCTCATCCAACTCCCGGAATCCCTCTTCGACGACCCATTTCTGACCCTGGGCGGGATGCAGAACGTGGCAGCTCGCACCCACCACCAACAGGCCGGGCGGTCTTGAGCCCTCAGCTTCGAAGGCTGTGCTGACATGCTCCAATGTAGACCGGATGACGCGTTGGTCGCTGCAGGAGGCCCGCTCGATAATCGCGCACGGAGTGTCTTTTGGCCAGGGGATCCGTGGACGGGAGCCTTCTACTGGCTCGGTAGTTAATGATTCTATGAGTGCGGACAGACGATGCAGGGCCATGAGGAAGACGACGGTTTGTGTGGGGACGTAAGTAGGGGGTTCGGGGGCTGCGCCTTTTCGTCCGGTGCCTGTGCAGATCAGAACCTGGTCGGATACGCCGCGGTGCGTGGAGGGAATGTCTGCGAAGAGAGGAGCGCTTAATGCACTGGTGATGCCGGGAAGGACCACTGGTGTGTATCCTTCGCCTCGGAAGAATTCGAATTCTTCGCCTCCCCGGCCATAGAGGTAGGGATCGCCCTGCTTCAGTCGAAGGACGTGTCTTCCTCGACGCAATGAGTCTATTCCCATTTTCAAGAATTCTTCTTGGGCCTGGTCTGCGTTACCCGGGAACTTGCGTGCGATGTGGACTTCCGTCCTGCGTGGGATGAGTTCCAGGACGGGTGCTGGGACGAGTTTATCGGCCAGGATGATGTCTGCGGTTTGTATGGCGTTGTATGTCGCACGAGTGAGCAGATCCGGGTGTCCTGGGCCAGAACCGGCAAGAACAATTTTGCCTTTCTTTGACAAAGAATCTGGGCCGCCATTATCTTTGGGCCATTCTTTTCCAGATGAGTACGCTTCAAGAATGGTGTTGATATCTTCATCGGTGATAGCGGCCAGTTTGCGAAGGGGCCAGTACTCGCAAATCTGAGATAGCCAGCGCATGCGGCGGGTTTTGGCTGCGGAGATATCATCTTCGGTGACTAACGTGTTGAAAGTATGCCGTTGGCCGGTCGAGTCATCTTCGTCGCTTTCGAGAGGTGCATCGCACAGTCCAGCAGCATAATCTTCGGCCCAGAGGCGCTTCCTCACTCCACCAAGCCTGTCAATGGCATTTCCAAGATTTGATGGGAGCCCGGACGAGATTTCTCTCCTGAGTCGGGAGGCCAGCTTGCAGCCACGTCCTGAAGTTGTGATACCGATGTGAAGAGGGCCATCCGAGTATGTGGATAGCAAGCTGAATGTGCAGAGATCCGGAGCATCGGACACGTTCACTGGGATTCTCAAACGACGGCACAGCTTGGAGATATGTGCGCTGGTTGGATCATTTCCGCCGAGAGTGACGAAGACCGTATCTACAACACGGTCGACTTCCTCTCTCCCTAAGCTCGTAAGATCAGCATCCTCGAACTCTCTGCGGATCCATTTAACGGAGCCGTTCTCGACCCGCTCGACCAACGTATACTGCAGATCTTTTGTGTCCGGGGCGATAAGGACCGGCTTTGCACCGGCTTCGACGCTTTTAGCACAACGAGCTGCTGCAAGAGGATTGGCGCCGATGATCAAATGCACATGGGACTCGACGTTCGCGGCCGTCAGTAAAGGTGCTGGGGATCTGCTATCCGATGCATCCCTCATCTTGAAATTGCCACCGCGGGGTCTTGCGGTCTTATGCTCAGCACTGTTCTTCGAATTTTGTCAAGTCTCTTGTTTAAAATAAAAGGCCAGCGCTAACAAAGCGAGAGTTTGAATTGGGAGATCGGCGTATATTTATCTCTGCATGCCCACGGAGAAACGTAGTCAGTCGATTAAGGTTCCAAGTTTCTTCAATTCCGCGGAGATGAAGCGGGCAGCAATTGCAGATAACGATCACGTTTCTCCCACTCAGCGCATCAGCCACGTCGATAAGCCTATCTCAAGGATTGCTAAAAGAACACACCACAGAAAACTGGGAGAATTGTAGTCATTTGGCTATGGGGAATTTATAGATGCACGTCCTGATGGGGTTAAGGCGATATTGCGTGATCGGACACGCTGCTTAGATAAGCTGCTGCTCGCCGGATTGGAACCACTCGATCCGGGGGGATTAGTCAAGCATAGTCTCTTATTATTGTTATTGTAAAGGAGTCGAGGTGGAAAGGAAGAGAAAGACCATGATAAAATCGAAAGGCGACCCTTTCTAGCAAGCTGCCTCTGCCAAGGGTGAGACGACCGCCAGGATGGTCACCTGACTCTCGCACCTTGGCTCAGCCAGCTTGCCATTCCTGTAGCAGTTGCTGTGTCCTCGGATAGATAGTGAGCATTTCCACTTCATGATACTTTGTCATCATCAATGTGTTAGTTAACCTTGGGGGGTGGAAATGGTCTCAAGTGATCTTCGGTGGAACCCCTTGGCAGGGACCTGGCGATGGCTGGAAGCGTCAGTCGTCAATTCTAGACACAATCAGAGAGAGTAGTTAGTTATGGCAAATATGAACGGTGAACTGTTGACCAAGTATGGAGGAGATGGCCGGAAGTGCTGCGGCGGTGTCTGTCACGTGATACAGCTGCCGCCAGCTCGAGCTGCACGTCAGAGCTCCGATCCAGCCCATGCTTCCATTCAATCTCCATCACTTCCCCATACCCTCATCCTTTCTCGACCGTCCTCGTTTCCTTTATATCCCTTTTGAATAATTCCAGATACATCTCCGTCCAATCTTAACCCATATTCCAGCTGTGACGCTCCCTCGTCACCATGTCCGAGACCCTGCTGAAGCCGGAGAAGGACTTCTCCAAGGACGCTGACAAGCTAATCCCAGAGGCAGAGCAGCTTGCCAAGGTAGACACTTCTGAGAGTTTTCCAGGGAATGCAACCTGCTGACTGGCTACAGACCGATGTGCAGGGTGCCATTGACAAGCTCCTCGTATTGGAGAAGCAGGCAAGACAAGTACGGCCCTTTCGTCCATCTGGCGATAACGCAATGCTCACCAATAATACAGGCCTCGGATCTTGCCACGACATCCCGTCTCCTTATTGCCATCGTCACAATCAGCAAAAATTCGGGTGATTGGAACCTCCTGAACGACCAAGTGCTCCTGCTGTCCAAGAAGCATGGCCAGCTCAAGCAAGCTGTAACAAAGATGGTCCAGGTGGTGATGGGATTCTTGGAGGAGACGCCAAACACGGAGGTCAAACTGTCCGTCATTCACACGCTGCGGACTGTGACCGAAGGAAAGGTCAGTGCGATAAACACCCGTCCAGCCCGACATCCTGCTAATGCGCTTATGTATAGATCTTCGTCGAAGTCGAGAGGGCCCGCGTGACCCGCATCCTTTCCAACATCAAAAAGTCCCAGGGCGACTTGAACGCCGCCGCCGATATCCTCTGCGAGTTGCAGGTCGAGACATTTGGATCCATGACCAGACGGGAGAAGACAGAATTCATCTTGGAGCAGGTTGCCCTATGCATAGAACGGGGCGACTGGACACAGGCCACCATCCTCAGTCGCAAGATCAACAAGAGATACTTTTCCCGCAAGCCGAAGAAGAGCGCTGAGGAAATCGAGAAGCTGAAGAAGGAGGCTGAAGAGAAGGAGAAGACGCGTGGACCGGAAGAGGCACCGATGGAAGTTGATGACGACGTGACCGACTTGAAGCTTCGCTACTACGAACAACAGATCATTCTCGCCAACCACGACTACAAATATCTGGATGTCTGCAAACACTACAGGGAGGTGTTGGATACGGAGTCGGTGGAGAGCAATCCGGAGCAACTGCGCGCCGTAAGATTTCCTCGCCGTTGGTGGGCATGCTTTTAGACTAACATAATATCAGGTTCTTGCCCGAATTGTCTACTACATCGTCCTGTCCCCCTACGACAACGAACAGTCTGATCTGTTGCACCGCATCCAACAGGACTCGCGGCTCTCCTTGGTTCCTGTCGAAGGCCGCCTTATCAAGCTCTTCACTATCCACGAGTTGATGCGCTGGCCGATGGTGGGAGAGCAGTTCGGCCCCCATCTCTGCAACACGGATGTCTTCAGCGCTCAGGCTAGCCAATCGGCAGACGACCAGCCGCACCGGAGGTGGCAGGACCTCCGTAAGCGGGTGATCGAGCACAATGTGCGGGTGGTGGCCAAGTACTACACGCGCATCCAGATGGGGCGGCTGACGCAGCTGCTGGACCTGACGGAGGAGGAGACCGAGAAGTACATCAGTGAGCTGGTGTGTTCGAAGACGATCTACGCGAAGATCGACCGTCCGGCGAGGCTGGTCAACTTCGCCAAGCCGCGCGATGCGGACGACGTGCTGAACGAATGGAGCAGCGACATGAAGAGCCTACTGGGGCTGCTGGAGCGGATCGACCATTTGATCACGAAGGAGGAGATGATGGCGCGGATTCTGCCATCGC
Source organism: Aspergillus carbonarius ITEM 5010 (assembly GCA_001990825.1). Taxonomy (NCBI): domain Eukaryota; kingdom Fungi; phylum Ascomycota; class Eurotiomycetes; order Eurotiales; family Aspergillaceae; genus Aspergillus; species Aspergillus carbonarius. The sequence goes on from KV907495.1 coordinate 440,147, forward strand.
GGGGGGAGAAGGGCAAGGCTCGTTAGAGCCTGTATGTACGTGGATAGCAAAGGTACACTGACGATAGTAGAATGGAACAAGTGATGAAGTCGAACACAATATATGGTCTATGAGATCTAATCTATCCTCTCTATTTACATCACTCACCCCCGTCAAAACGGCAAATCCATATCATTCACATCTTCCTCCACCACCTCCCCCTTCTTCTCTCCCTCCAAAACATCTCTCACAAACCCCACCACAGCATCCAAATAGGGCCTCTGCGCCGGCACAAAATGTCCTCCCGGATGCACCACCGCCCTCCCCTTCGCCTTGCCCTCCTCCTCACAAGCCTCAATCAACGCGCGACTCCTCCCCTCCTCCACCACCGCATCCAACGACCCCAACACATGCAAAACTGGCGTCCTAACCGCCGGCTCATAAAACCCCCTATACCTCGGCCCCGGCGCCCTAAACCCACTATAACACACCGCGAACTTCAACTCCGGCTGCACCTTGCGCACCTCCTCCCACCAAACGCCCGGCACCTCAAACCCCGCTACGTCCTCAAACTCCGTCCCTGCACACGCCACCTTTGGATCCAAAAACCGGGAAACGGATTCCTCTCGTCCTGGTTCAAGAAGTGACGCCACGATTGCGGCCATTGCAGCTCCTTGCGAGAACCCGATTACGCCGTCAAAGGGACCCTCGGTTAAGATTGTCTGGGCGATGGTTTCGAGACCGAGAGAAAGGTCCGTGTAGAGGGGGGGATTGAGGGTTGAGTGTCGGCGGAACCAGCCGTAAGAGTCTGTGGAGGTTTCGTCGGTGGAGGAAGAGGAGGGTTCGTAGCCTGGGATGTCGGAGGGGAGGAGGTGGATGGGACCGGTTGGGTAGGTGGTTGTTACGGCGTGGGTGGGGAGAAGAGCCTTGGTGAGGTGTTTGATCACAGCGCGGGATTTGGCGTGGAAGAGGGGGCCGGATTGCGTGTAGCCGTGGAGGCACAGGAGTTTTAGAGGGGGCATGGTTTTGGGTCTTGGTGTTGAGGGGTGTTTGATGAGGGTTGTGTAGATGTGTAGGAAGGAGATGTTGGTAGAGGGAAAGAGAAGAATGAGGGTGTAAATGGAGGGATGGGTTAAGATGTCGGGGAGAGAAAATGTACTAGTGGGAGAGGAGCAGATAAGATAAGCGGGTGGTGGTGGTGGTGGTGATGGTTTATCGGGGTAAAGGTCGAGCCTATGTTTGGGAGTGGATTGAGATAGGGGGTTTAAGGGAATGAAGGTTTCTGGTTTATCAGGGGTGTATCGACCATCTGGGGCATTTTGTCCATAAAGTATGAGTGCTGTCGCTGATACACCCGATCTCGGATGGGCGAGCGGATAGAGTGCCGATAATGGGATTGTTAAGCAAAGGGGAGGGAATGCCAGAATGGTCTAGATGCAAGTGTCACAGGCTGACCCCGGCTTCTGTAGGGCTACAGGCTACGCAGATTGCGGAGATAGCGGAGCCAGGTCTCCAATGGTCCAAGGGCCTACATGTACAACCTACAATGTTCCATACTGACCAAATAAGCATACGATTGCTACTGCACGAGGGTATCACAACTCCACAGCGTCGGTACCGTCCTTTTCAGGCTGATATCCGACTTTGCAGCCCAGTCACGCTACTGCAAGCAATGCCGGCTCCGCCATCATTCATCCTCTTCGATGATGGATGGAATCTCCCGCTCCGCAACATCCGAATTCCTGCGGCAACCGGCAAAGCTCAGGTAGACGTGACTGGGGCGTTGTGTCATCCCATCGTGCCCAGTCGAGGTACATCGTAGGTACACGGAACACACAACGCAGAGGCGAAAAGCAAAAAGCGAAATCAGAGATCAAGGCAAGTGTAGTTTGGTAGTATGGACCGATCATGTGCCAGATATCCGGAACTCCCCTGCGCGAAGTAGGAAGAAAGAAGAAACGCTTTTTTGGATGTGTATCAACGGGTTGTGTGCCTGGTCAAAATTTTTTCATTTCCCTTGTCTGTGGTTCCGCAGGGCTTCTCGCAAGGGGCGAGGATTCCATCTTCTATCTGAATCTGTTTCCTCAGAAAAACGAGATATATTAATCCATCATCATTGAAGAACGCCACATTGCTTTCATCATCGCTCCGGCACGGTCGCGTCGAGACGTTTACTTGCGGCGGAAAGAGCAGCCCTCAGTGAGACGGGCCTTACCACCGGTGGGCTGGCAGAGGACGGTCGAGCAGCCAGCGCAGACGACGACGGTCTGGGCGTGGGAGAAGACGGTGGTGATGGTGAAGCAGCCGGGGCACTTGACGTCCATGAAGAAGGAACGGGGGGCAGGCACAAGGGTCTGTTGAGACACCAGTATCAGCCAACCGCATCCCTTATCATTTTGATATCCGATCCAGATGTTCATACCTTAAGCTTGTGCTTGCGGGCCTCAGCCTGAGGCGTGGGGTTGAGGAGGTCGACCGCGAGAACCTATTCGAGGGAAGTCCGTCAGCTCAACACTTTTCGACTAATTTTTGAGGGGATCCTGCGGCGACGGGATGGCGATGGCGACGGGAAACACAGATGGCTAGCGGCGTGTGCCAGTCGATACAGGCATGCAGAGGGATGTTCGGAAGAGGCTGGGATGGGGGTCGAAGGGCAAAACCTACCATCTTGACGAGACAAAAAGTCGATCAGCGAAGGGAGTTGAATGAAGCGCTGATGGAGATGGCCTGCTTGAGGGTGAAAAGGTGGTCTCGTGGAGATGGCGAGCGCTGAAGGGAATTCTCGACGGCGTCACCCAGGGCGGCCCGTTTGGGGCGCATAGGGTTGCAGCCCTCTCGCTAATACTGCCCGAACAAGCACTTTTGCCACGGCCCGGCGGTGCCCCCCGTGGCTGGCCCCCTTTCCGCCAATGGCAGCCCGCTTATCTCAGCCTCCAGATGCTGCTAGATGCTCCAAGGTCCTTCTGCTCCGGAGCTCTTCCTCACTCCTTACTCATGTGTACACCATCGTTGCCACCACGTGCTAAGCTCATACAAGTACATTTCTATCGCTAATCCAATACGCTACTGACTAGATTGGGCCATGGCATACGTTCCTGTCCGGTGGCATGTGCCTGCCATTCCGACACCGGACTCCTCGACATTTCTCTCAATGTTCCTCATACGCAATGCGCGAATGCACGAACGGTTGCTCTGTCTAATCAACCCTCCATGTGATGCGACTCGCACCTCCTTCGCGTAACTCATCTTTCATACGACACCGCCCTCGATTGCGACTCCATCAGTTCGATTTTTTCGCCTCTCCGTTAGCGGCTACGACTTCCACATGAGGGTGTTTGATTGTCAAGCACCAGATATCGATATAGTCGCATATCGTCGTGATGATGTCATGCTGTTTGCGATTAGCGCTTTGTCACGAAACATCATCGGCCAGACTCACCACGAAGCTGCCATAGACACCAACCGACAAACCAAGGCACACCCAGAGGAACGCAACCTGACCTGCTCCGTCGCCCAGCAGGCTAGGCCAGAACCCAAACATCGCCCCGGCGCTGTCGAGCACCGCCAAAGCCAGAGGAACCAGAAGCATGTTGAAGTAAGGGAAGCTGGCTTTGACCAGGTGCGCACAGATCATCCTGCCCACGGCGTAGGCATTGATCATGCCAACGTACAGGCAGAACGGGACCATGTAGTTCTCCAAGATGGTCGGCTGCAGGTAGAGATAGGCCGGCACGAGAGTCCACACCGCGACAAGGGGGAGCAGGCCATACAAAGGCTTGATAGGGTCCTGCTTACGCTCGCAGCGCACCTGCATAACATGCACAATGCTGGAGCCGGTGGCGAAGAAGAGAAGGATTCCACCGTAGACCAGATACCACTGCGTAAAGGCCATGTCATAGATGTTGTCTGGCAGGAAGGCCATCTTGGGAACTCCAATGGTCTCGAGCATGGAGCGATGCCAGAAGCTGCCGCCTCCAATATAGGCCGTAAAGCCAAAGACAACGCAAAGAGTGAGAACGCCCTCGACAGGACCCGAAATGACTCCCAAGGTCAGCACCTGGGTGTAATATTCATCCCAGGTCTGGACATAGAACGTCATGGTAGCTGCGTTTTATCAGCATTTCCAGGGCTTGCGTTTTTGCTGGAAGAACCACGTACATCCGAAAAGGGTCAACAGAGTAGCCCAAGACTGGCCTAGGTTCATCGCAGCGGCGAAGATCAAGACTCCCAAAGCCGTGTTGCACGCGTCGACACCTAAGGCGACTTAATCTCCGAGCAACCTAAATCTTAAGCCCGGTCTATTAACTTACTGTGATCAAACAGCTCGCCCAGAGGACCGCTCTGCTTGGTTCTCCGCCTGCAGGATCAATTTAGTATCCAGCCTACCAGTCAACAGAATATCAAGGGGCGCAAGGGGCAGTTCGTACGCTTGGATGCCGTCTACGCCGTCAAACGTCTGGTACAGGAACAACCCGATGGCGCAACTGGCATAGACCCAAGACGGGCAGTCTTGGTCTAGGGTCGGGTTATACCACAGAATGGTGAAGAAGTTGACTACCACGAAGAAGAACCCAGTCAGGGTGATCTACCAGTCCTCAGTTATAGGCTTCGTTTCCCGTCAGGACTCGAGACTTACGGCGTTAGGACTAAGACCGGCGAACAAGGCTGTTAGCCAGGGGGGGATGTTAAAGACAAATCAAGCCAGCTCGCCACTTACGCCATGCTCATGGGGAAGAACTTGATCACAAATTCATTATAGAACGGCTTGAGGATATATCGGCTAACAAGCGACAGATCGATGCCTGCATAACGGTACTCGCGCAACTTGGGCAGTTGTTCCTGCCGGATGTACACCATCTTGCCGGTGTGTCAGAAGCGCCTGAGTTACAGGGAGGAATACGGCCAAAGAAAGTCAGGTAGGGATGCTGTTTCTTTGCTTTACACGCGATGAAAGCCAAGCCGGTGGCGGACTCAGGTTGACGCCAGAGTTGCCAATGCCGCGCGGAAACGGGGGAAACAAGGGCCGGGAAAGGTGAACGAAATCCGTGGGCGGGGAAGAGCTGCTTAGAATTAAAGATGAGGTTGTAAAAAGAAGCAGACAGAAGATGCACAAAAGAAGAGGAAAAGAAAAAGGACGGAAAAAAAAAAAAAAGGACGCGATGAGGATAGTGGGCACTGGTTGTTGATGTCTGTCTTCTTCCAAGCCTTGAATTTTCTAGGAACTTTTTTTTCTGCCGGCGGAACCAACGCTGCAAAGGGCGGACGCGGGGACCAAAGCCACCCAAGCCAACCAGTCGCTCTCGGCAGCCAAGGGCCCAAGAGCCTTGACTGCTTCAGGCGTTGCAAAGAATCCCACCGCACATCTTCGAAGGACGGTGTGGGTTAACACGGGATGCGCACGTGCAGGCGTCCCTCTCATTTGCTGGCTTGCCTCGGACGGAGTCTCCTCTTTTCTACCAGTGCAGCCCGACTCTGATCGTCGTGGGACAAGTGGGGTGGCCAGCAACCGAGCAGCCAGTCTGCTGAGTCTAGCGAGGACCGAGGCAGCTGGCGATAACGGGAATGGATTTAGGCGACTACAAAGCGGGGAGACGCCAGAGACGCTAGAACAGTCAAGCGGGACCATGGATCAACTTTGTTTTCGGTGGCTGGGGATTTCGGCCTTCGTAACTAACAACGAAAAAAGATGATAGATACAGCACGGAACACTTTGAACATGTGCTAATGCTAGATACGATACATGAAGGGTACTAGGACCGGCTCAAGTGAGAAACAGTGGGCAGCGTACGGAGTACACCAAGGTTCCTGAGACTCGAGATGGTGCAACAATAGACAAGCCGTGTCGTTCCATGCTCCATCCGGCTCCTGTATATACCCCTTTCTCTCTCTGTTCATAGCGCTCAGATTGTCGAAGAACATCAGTCAGGCTTAGCTCTGGATGCATGGGCACTGCTTGCCCCATGATCATTACCATGTGACCGCGGCTGGCCTTAACCAACTGGACTCCATGGCATAGGGATCAAAATGCGACTTTGCATGGTCTGGATAAGCGGGACCGTCTTATGCACGGTCTCCGCCCAGCCTTCGATGCCCCAGGACTGCTCCCGACGGACTTTCCGCTCTTCGAGATTCGCAAACTGCCAGAGATGATGCACAGTATTCAACTCCCCGATCTGAACGAACCACGCCCCCACACCCTCCATGACCTCCCGGCGGGCCTTGAGGCCACGTCTCCAGTGTGTCTCCCATTCCAAAAGGTTTCCGGGATGAAGAGTGTACGATCGAAGCTCGAAGAGGCCACCCAGGCGCCGCGGGGGAGTCGTTGGCCAGAAGGAAAATTCCTGCATCAACGATGTCCTCTTGCTTTTGATCAAACTCTTCAATTTCCGGTCAAATTCGGGGAATTCGGGATGGCTGGAGATGTTGTGCAGAGAAGCATGGTAGCCTTCATATCGCTGATATTCCCAGATATGGACTGCAAAAACGGTCAGCACCCGGACCTGGGAGGCGGGCCAACTGCCACCGGAAGAGGGAATTGGGCGCATTTCAAGTTAAGTACCAAAGGTGTCATTGTCTCCAACCTGCGTACGCCAGCTTCCAACCAAGTTCACCCGGTTCTCTGGGTCGGATGCCATGCGCGGATACCACTGGCCAACGAGGTTGACATAGTCGTCGACTTTATCGGGCTTCACATCATGAAAGACGATCGAATGTACGTATTTTCCACGGGCGAGGACCTGCGAAAACGACCGCTCGATATCTTTGTCCAGTTGCTGGCCTTCCTTCGTTCCGTAGATGAGCGACGACAGGGGGCCGCGCTTCGGAGACTGACTGGCTTCCTGAAGCTGCTCGTCTCCTATAATACGGTGGGTAGAAAGTGAGCCCAAAGCCTTGTGATCAAGAACTCCAGCGGCATCAAACACAGGGTTCCTGTTACTGCTCGCATTGCTCTCATGTGGAGCAGTGGGAGCGGTAGCATACTCACGAGCGCGGTCACGGGATGCAGGGGATGAGGTAGTAGAACCAGAAGCATCGACAGACTGACTCTCTTGCTGTTCTCTCTTCTTGCGAGCCACCTCCAGATTCTCGCGGAACTCCTTCTGGCGGGCGTTAAACTCAGTAGCCGAGTCGGGGGTGATGTCACGGATGGAGGGAGCGCGGTAGGCAGTGGCAGAGGAACTGAAGGGGCGAACCAGCGAAGACGCTGGCCGGAACAAGCGTGGGGCGAGCATGATGCAGCAGGTAGCTATACAGAAGTAGATGCTATTTGGGAACAGAAGACAAAGGAGGAGAAGCTCCCAGATAAGAAGACACGGTGGTCGGGGGGAACGGCGTGGGTGACGAAGAGTGCTGGGTGCCGAAGTGACAGCAACACGGGAGCCCAACCACGGCGCCGAGGTTGTGGAGGCGACACAGAGAAGAGGGGGTTCGACAGAGAGAGGGGGGGGGGAAAAACTGAGACAGCAGGTAAGGGCAGGGGTGGCAGAGGGAGTCGACACGCGATGAATGACCTGACCGACGGCTAAAAGGAAGGAGCACCGCAGCAGGAGTCCACGGAACCAGTCAGGTAGCAAGCTTTGAGAGCCAGGATCAGCAAAGAGGAGGGTCGAATTGTCGGGCGGAGAAGAAATAATCCCCAATGGCGGGTTGTCGGTTAAGGCTGACGGGTGTCTGGGATATTGGGTGACAATTAAACAGAGCCAATGGTGGAGGAGGAACGGGATGGGAGAAAAGAGGAGAGAGGGAGGCCAGCTGGAGGTACCTCCGGACCGCGTTGTGGAAGCTGGGGAAAGTCGTCACTTGCTAAGCTAAGAGAGTGCGGGGAAAAGCCTGAAGACCTGTCTGGACAGTTCTGGTAGGTAGGCTGTGCTGTTCCCAGCAACCATGTACAGCTGGGGCCTGCCTTATATAGGGCCCAAGCACCAATCCCAGCCCTAGTGTACTAATTCATCATGCCGATACACGTCCTGCTTCTGCGGATGAGGTGTAGCCCCCCAGACAGAGACATTCCTCGTGATTTGTCCATTCTTCTGTCTAGGCCGATCTTCATGGCCTAGTGCTGCAGCTCCCAGCCTATGACGAAAGCGGTCTTCCTTTCCTCCGCGCTCACGGCTAGGCTACAGGCTTGATAACCGGCGTAAGAGTGCTCCAGGGCCGTATCCAATCCGATTGGTAACAGGTAGACAATCACCCATACTACGGAGTAGGTCCTAGTATAGCATGCACAGGGGCTCGCCAAACAACCATCCCAACACAAGCGTAGCTCCCAGCACCGATGACGTCGTGGACGGAGCCGGGGCCTTATGTAATCAGCAGCGAGCCGCGATGTGATCCGGGCTCGATTGGCTAGTCCCAAAGAGGTCTAGGGTGTCCAACCCAATGCGGTAGCGCCTCTTGTTCCGGGCCGCCCCTCCAGGCCCGCCACCGCTGCTGTCCCTCTGCCACCGTGCTACAAGCTCCTTGACTCAAACAGAGTCCAGACTGTGATTGTTGCATTTGACGTCAAGTCCATCTGTACCTCGGCTCACCACGAAGTATCTTTGATTATACACCATGACAGATTCTATGAACCCTCCGCTCTCTTACGAGGCCTCTGCCTCAACGACCCATCCGCATGTCGGGACCACCCTTCCAACGGAGGTGATCTCGAGTCTCAAGAATTCACGATTCGTGAGTACTGCGATGCCTTCAATCCATTGCTGTACCCCTGTCCTTGGCAGCTAATCTTGCACTCTACCAGCTTCATCTTGCAACATGTGATGGCCTGACCCCGCACATTTCGCTGATGTCCTACACCTACCTTCCCTCGACTCCCTATGACCCGTACCCGACGATTATCATGACCACCAACCCCTCCTCTCGTAAAACCAATCATTTGCTTACCAACCCTCGCGTGTCCCTCCTGGTCCACGACTGGGTTTCGCACCGTCCGCCTACCCGGGCTCCCAATCCCGATGGTCGCGAAGGGTCTCCTCCGCCTGCTGCGACACGGTCCTCGTTGGCTAGCCTGCTTTTGAACCTGAACACAAGTGCACTGTCGAGTATTTCCACCACCATCACCGGTACTGCCCGCTTCCTGGAGTCTGGCTCTGATGAGGAAGCGTGGTGCAAAAAGCAACACCTGGAAAACAACACCTTCGAGGAAGAGATTGGCACTTTCGGACAGCAGCAGCAGGAGCCGGGTCAAAGACGGGCCAGTGTCTCTATTGATAGCGATGTTCGCGTCGTGGTCGTTCGGGTGCGCGAGGGCCGCATTGCAGACTGGAAGGGTGGCGTGAAGGATTGGCAGCTGGTTTTGGAGGGAGAGGAATCGCAAGAGCCTTTGGTTAACGGTGTTCCGTCCGCATAGTTCTTTTTGGAGCTTGTGCTACCCTGTATAACCTAGCCCGAGAGTGGATTTGCCGATTGGGTAGAATGGAAGCAGATGCTCCGGCGTTACAAAATGTCTATGTTCAGTCATCGGAGTCTTCCGGCGTACCGGGTTCCTGAGGATTTCTGCGGAATTGACCTTGCCGTCATGCCTCCGGACGAAATTGGAAGTATCCACTGCTGTACATATAATCGAAAGCTGCATGCAAAGTCAATTTAAAATTAAGCTCCGAGATGCAAGCACAATATTAATATCCAGATTACGTTCGTCATCACATGATCCGGGAGCTCCGCGGTGACGTTGAATCTTATCGGATAAAAGCGACACCACATCAGAGGTTAGGTACTAGTACTCACCTCAATTCCTCTACAATTCCCTCCAATTGAATTCCACACCAACCACCACCACCCCAACTTCCCTCTTACATACAATGCAAATACACCAACATCAATAACCACCACGACCTCCAACTCAGCACGAACCACCAGCCACCACCACCACCAATATGCGCCTCGCCCACCTTCACTACCCCGACATAACCTCCTTCACCCGAGTTGCCAACCTCCAACAAACCCTCACCAGCCGCCTCCTCTCGCACAAAAAGCACCTCACCCCAAACCCCCCAGACCCAACCATCATAACATTCACCCCGAACCCCGTCTACACAACGGGACGCCGCGACCTTCCACCCTCCAATACCAGCCACCCCTCCAACAACAACAACAACAACAACAATCTCTCCCTGCCCCCATCCCTAGAACCGATTCGCTCTCTCCTAATCCCACCGCGCCCAACCAAAACCTCAACTCCAACCGCAACCAATGTTGCCGAATACCACCCCACCCTGCGCGGTGGGCAAACGACCTACCACGGTCCTGGACAAATGGTCGCATACACGATTCTTGATCTCCGGAGACTAGGACTCACCCCGCGATGCCATATCCGGCTATTGGAGAATAGTGTGATTGAGGTACTAAAGGGGTATGGGGTACGGGGAATGGTTACGGAGGATCCGGGAGTGTGGGTGCAGCCTCCCGGCAAGGAGGGAGAAGAGGGAGGAGGGGAGTTGCCGAGGAAGATTACGGCGGTGGGAGTGCATTTACGGAGACATATTAGTAGTTATGGGATTGGATTGAATGTGACCGAGGAGCCGATGTGGTGGTTTCGGCAGATTGTGGCGTGTGGGTTGGAGGGGAGGGAGGCGACGAGTTTGCGGGGGGTCGGCGTGGAGGGGGTGGAGGTAGGGGAGGTTGCTAGGCGATTTGTGGGGGCGTTTGTTGGGAGGGTGAATGCGGATTTTGCGTGTGGGGAGGGCGCCAGAGGGGAGAAGATTGAGGAGGTGTATAGTGTGACGGAGGAGGATTTGCTTCGGGAGTAGGGTGGGTTACCTATGTTGAAGGTGAAGGCTGTACATCGGTTGTGCAGTAAACCAAGAGTCTGGGCACACTAATTACTGCATGGAGATCGTGGCTTTGACCAGCCAAGATGGTTCATTATGAATGGTACATTTGCATAGTCTATACCAAAATCATCGATGCTAAGATCGGCCAGAGCGAGCAATTGAATAAAGATAGAGCAGCCACAGTGGGTCCGACTGGCGCGCTTTTCTGGAGGATGGACTCAAAGCAAACATTAGGTATACAGGATTACAAAAAGGGTGCAGCAAGTATATATAGAGAAGCGAACGGAGGGGGAATATGACAGGCTGGAACGCCCAGAAGCACTTATGGTACCTCGATGCCTGTGGTGGGGGACCCGGGTATTTCCCAGATGAGAATGTTCACAGCAAATGATCCGGTTCAGCGGCTGAAGAGCAAGCAAGTCAAGAAGGGTATAAAGACAGAGCAATGCGACGGTCGAAAGTCATAAAAGATCGGCCAGCGAGGTTCAAAGAATGACACATCGTTCCCCGGATCCGTTGGAGCCCTGGGCTTTGACTTCCAAGGCGACTTTGGCTGCTTCATAGAATGTTTCCATGATGCCACGATTTTGTACGGCGGAGCACTCTGCAAGACGTCTGTCAGGAACGGCCATGGAAATGACATCACAGGGTATAGAGTCCCTACCCAAGTACTTCACTGCTCCGATTTCCTTTGCCTTTGCTAGTCCTTCTTCATAAGTAATCGCATTCGGGTTGTCATTTAGGAACTCATCCTTCCTCAAGTCACACTTGAGGGCAGTGAGCACCAATTTGACGCTGGGGCAATTCTCCGAGATCTCTTCGATCCATTTGCTCGCCACGTTCTCGAACGAATCCCGACTGTCAACCTAGTACAAGTCAACGTCACGTCCAGCCCTCAAGGAGCGTCAATCCTCACGCTGAAACAAAGCATAATCACGTGTGTGTCCTCATATGATAGCGCACGCAATCGGTCAAATTCTTCCTGGCCAGCCGTATCCCACAGCGACAATTCCATGTGGACACTGTCCACGAAGATATCTTAGGCGAACATGAGCATGCGGAACCGGTCTGTATAGGGAGGAGAATGTACCATGCACATAGTTTTCTGACAAACTCAACTGTTAGTATGGTAGTCATCATGGACCGAGGAAGCACATGCGCACCAAATACAGTAGGCTCACTGGGTAGGTTTCAAAGGTTAAAATCGCAACATGGTATTAGCGTTAAGAGGTCATGCTCACTAAACGGTTGGAAAGTATCTGATCCAAAACGTTAGCTGATTTGGAATCCAAGGGGGAAACAGGAGGTGCCCACCCTCTGGTGAAGACGTTCAGAGCGGAGGTCTTGCCGCAAGCGCCGTCCCCTCTTATCTAGGAATCAGCATTCTGGCCATCGAGCGTTATTGCCAAGGCTCGGACAAACTGACAGTAGCACCATCTTACGCCGAACCACCTTTTGACGGCCGCAGAGATCCATTGCGAGGGTATTCGAGGGTTATCTGTCAAGTTATGCGGAAAGAAGGGTACAAGCAAATGATAAGGGAGGGAAGGGGCTGGATCGAGAGGGGGTCGACCGAACGACAGGAATGCGTATGGAAGATAAGGGGATTAGAGTGTGCGGAGTAAGGGCGAATAGGTTCTGATCACGTTTTCACGAGGCACAGATCTGGCCAGGCGAAGAGTGGTTGCGAACACGAAGATACTTAGTAGCCGTGGGCCGCTGTGCAGGGTCGGTCGATGTCATCGGCTCCGTCCTGCAACAGGCGATCCGCGAATGAGACGATCGTCATCTGCCAAGCGCAGTGCCTGAACCGCTCTGGATGTCCGGAGGCGCACTTCGCCACGGCCACATTGGCGATATTCCTTCACCCGCACAGCCGTCCGTCCTTGCTACCTAGATGGGCAGTGAGCCCTCATGGTAGTGGCTGTGCTCGTCGGATAATGGACGATATTGCCTATGTACCGGTGAACACACCCTCATTGCCTGTTTAGTCACGTCGTGGAGATCGATTTAGTATGCCTGTTCAGGCCTTGACAGCCGCCCGTTGCTTGAATCGCTATATTTTTAGAATCATTGCATGCAGGGCTACTAACCGGAGATCTTGAGGCAACGTTATCAACGGCCTGTTTAATCCTAGTAGTACTCAACTAAGGATTACTAGTACTAGGCTGAGTGAGCTTGAACCTCGAAAAAATATATATGGGAAGGAACTGCCTCGTTGTAGATTGTTATGAGAACATACTATCCATCGGTTGTTTCAGCGCAGAAGTAGCAGATTGGAGGATTGGGTCATGAGACAATATCCATGCCATGACAAACTATTCCTGAATGTCAGCAAGTCCACCCTTTCTTGTGCTTGAACTGGAGGAATAAATGATAGAGTCGGTCGCGGTCGGCCCCGGGCATGGATGACCCAAGCAACCTGGAAGCTAAGGCGGGGAACCTCAACTTTGGCCCCAGGCTCCGATAGGCGCGGAAGCTCTCCATTCCTCCCTCACGTCCATCTCATCGCCTATCACCACTTATCTCCAACCCCCTTCTAGCCCGCCGTGTGCGCTCTTTTGTTTCTTTTAGATTTCCCTAGATACCCAACTCTCAGCGAGGTCCCGTTTTCCCCTTTCATAATGTCTGACGATGATGATTTCATGCAAGATTCAGGTGACGAGGAGTAAGCCTGAGCCATCCATCCAGCCATCCGGTCTCCGTCGCCGCTAACCAGCTGAACTATTGCAGGTACGACTTCGAGTACGAAGATGCGGATGACGACGAATCGGGAGATGTCGGGATCGAGAACAAATACTATAATGCCAAACAGATGAAGATAGACAACCCGGAGGAGGCCATCGAGGAGTTTTTGGGTGTCCCAGATCTAGAACAAGACAAGGGCGACTGGTAAGAGGCCGTGGACCTCGGTGATGGCTCGCCACGATGCTGATGGTAGTCAAGGGGGTTTAAGGGACTGAAGCAAGCCATCAAGTTGGAGTTCAAGCTTGGAAGATACAGCGATGTAAGCCGTCTCTTCTCGCTCCCTTGGTTCACTGATAAGATCCTGACCCTTCAGGCCGTCGAACACTACAGGGAACTCCTTACCTATGTCAAATCGGCCGTCACACGGAATTACTCAGAAAAGTCCATCAACAACATGTTGGATTACATCGAAAAGGGATCGGACGACGACACAGCTTACCAGTGCATGGAAGAGTTCTATTCTTTGACCCTGCGTTCGTTTCAAAACACCAACAATGAGCGACTGTGGTTGAAAACTAACATCAAGCTGGCGCGTCTTTGGCTGGAACGGAAAGAGTACGGCCAGCTGAGCAAGAAGGTGCGGGAGTTGCATCGGGCATGCCAACGGGACGATGGAACAGACGATCCGAGCAAAGGAACATACCTCCTCGAATTATACGCCTTGGAAATTCAGATGTACGCCGAGACGAAGAACAACAAGCGACTCAAAGCGCTCTACCAACGTGCCCTTCGCGTCCGGTCGGCGGTGCCGCACCCCAAGATCATGGGAATCATTCGAGAATGCGGAGGGAAAATGCACATGAGTGAGGAGAACTGGGAGGAAGCACAGAGCGACTTTTTCGAGTCATTCCGCAACTACGACGAGGCGGGTTCAATACAACGGATCCAGGTGCTCAAGTATCTTGTGTTGACGACCATGCTGATGAAATCGGATATCAACCCATTCTATTCCCAAGAGACCAAGCCATACAAGAATGACCCCCGCATCTCCGCTATGACCGATCTAGTCGATGCGTTCCAGCGGGACGATATCCATGCATACGAAGCCATCCTGAGCAAAAACCCGGACGTCCTGGCAGATCCGTTCATCGCCGAGAACATTGATGAGGTCAGCCGGAACATGCGGACGAAGGCTGTTCTCAAACTGATTGCCCCGTACACGCGATTCACGCTGAAGTTCATTTCGAAACACATCCGGGTCTCCGTGCCCGAGGTCCAAGACATTCTGAGCTTCCTGATCCTGGACAAGAAGCTCAATGCCAAGATCGACCAAGAGAACGGGATTGTGGAGGTCGAAAGCGCTAGCGACGTGGACCGCCTACAGTCTCTCCAGGAGTGGAACGCATCGCTGCGGTCCCTTTGGCAAGCGACCTTGAACGACGGGGATGGATTCAGGGAAGATCCCACGCAGCTCCACGGCATGAGAGGAGGAGGGCCCATGTTCCAACCCGGGCTTGGAGACGAAGCGCCTGCAGGTTTACGGGCTGGCGGTCGCCGGCTGCGGGGTGGATACAAAGGCAGAAGCGGCGGCGGGCCTGGAACAAAGACCGGGCTGGGAGGCGTCTAGTGGGAATGCATTGTTCCATCCGCCCATCCACCCTCGCTGCGTCATATCCCGATAGAGAACAAGGGAGTACGGAGTACAGAGTCAAGTACATAGGAAGAAATGAAATCATGACACAGACAACAGCCTACCACAGGGGGAAACAATGAGATCATCCAAGGCCAATGCGCACGGGCAAACGACCTACCTAGACTCATCCGTAAGCCACCCAGACTAAGAAGCGCCAGGGGACCTCCTCTGCCTCCAAAGCCACCCCCCAGGCACACAACGTACTTTTTTCCCCGGGTACACAATTCACACGACACAGTCCACCGACACCCTTGCCATATCCATGCTCACCCTTCCCTGCCAGTACATACATCCCAATAGTCCAAGCCCAGCTAAGACGACGGGCGGGATCACCTCCCCGGCATTTCGTGACAGGTCAAACCCGGCCTAAGCCATGTGGGAGAAAGTTGTAAAAAAAGTACCAAACCACAATGGACCAGTCTAGGTCTTGTCTGTCACTTTCTTTCTTCCTTTCTTTTCTTTTCTTTTCTTTTTTTTTTTTCCTTTTTTTTCGCACTCTCCCTTGTACTCCGTAACTCCGTCCTTATGCATGTTTGACGCCTCACGGATTATGTACTCCCTGTGTGTCTCCGAGGCGCACCCATGTATGTGGTGTGTAAAGTCCGTGGCTTCCTGGGAATCTCGAAATCCGGGAATTCCTTGTTTGATGGGAGGGGAGTCTACCTAAACTTTGTTTTTGGGGGCGTAGTGGTGGTTGGTTTTACAGGGGGTGGTGGGTGAAGGGTTGTTTGTTTGTGCTTTTGGGTACATGGGGTCGTACATAGATACATAGAGAGAGGGCGGGGGTTACATGCTTTGGTGGATGGAGTGGTTCGGATTGAAATGATGGAAGTGTGCATATATGGAAGTAGGAGGCTGTAGTAGGTATAAAGGGAGATGGGTAGGTGGTACACCTACTAGGTCGAATGTCAATTGCAAGCCCGCAAGATGAGTACCCTGTACTGGGTACGGAGTACCGGGGATAGAGGTAGGTAGGTAGGCAGGTACTACCTAGGTAGGTGCTCTACGGCGGTACGAGTAAAGTACATCACGGCACGGCACAGCGCAGCGCAGTGTAGACAGAAGTATGTGTGTGTGACTAGGTAGGTAGGTAGGTGCTTATCCAGGTTTGAGTAGGTGTTTTGTAAGCTACTAGGAAGTCCTCCGTATGTACTCCGTATGTATGGCTGGATAGATGGATATGTGAGTATGCACCCCATATCCTTCCTAAAGAAGAAAACAAAGCCTCGGCCGAGGAAACCCGATATCTATCTATGTATGTATTATGTATGGAGTAAAGAGGCGCAATCATCTACGGAGTACATACTTACATCCAGACGCTATCATATCCTTTCAGTAGGTTGATGTTTGTACACCTGGTAGAAGTACATCGTAAGGTGGAAATACCAGAGCAAGTAAGTGGTGGTACTTTCGGATCCTTCCGCCGGGATGTTGTTGGGTAGGTACTTGGGACTTCGGTACCTAAGAGAACACTCTAAAGTGAGGCAGAGGTAGGTACCTAACCATAAGGTGAAACCGAGGGCGATAGGTACCCAATTAGTTCCCAGAGGCAAGGGAGTCCCTACTTGGTATCTAATAGATGGAACTTACCTTGTGTTGACTGTGGAGATACAAGGGTTGGGGTTGGATGAATGGGAGAAAGGTGGGAACAATAGGGTATAATACTTGATTGTCAGGTTGCACAAGGGTACTGGAGGGTGTTTTGGTTTATCCATCGATCGGGATGGGATTGGCGCGGGGAGGTGAATGCCGATCAGTACGGTAGTTGGGTTGAGGAGGGAAATGTTTGCTTCCTTCATTTGGGGGAGGAAGTTTACGGAGCATCCTGCCGGGGTTTAGGTTAGCTAGGTTAGCTACGGAGGAGATAGAAACTAGATAGTAGAAGGTCCGGAGCAGATAGCTACCTACTACTACCTACCTATCTCTTGCTGGAACTACGGAGATTGCTTCCCTGTTGCCCGAAGTGGGTGTGCGTAATTTGTCCTTATGATTTAGTTGCAGGGTTGGTTCCCTCTGCATAGTGCACTGAATGTGCCTTCAGGTAACCGACACTTCTGTCAGTTACCGGTGTGTATATTTGGCCCTTGAGATGAACCGAAAATACACCGATGTCGCGAATGTGAAAATCGCTGCAGAAGACTACAGTGACAGTTGAGACAGCCGGGTTGCTGTATATAGAAAAGCGAGCTTCCCTGCGATGCAGCCGTCTCCACCCCTACCGTTTCCACATCTATATCATTTCTTTCCTTATTTTTTTTTTGGCTTCTTGGCTACACTGTCCGTTGCGCAATGCAAGTGCATGCCTCCATCACAAGTCCTTGGTGACTGACGAGGGATGCTCAGACGAATCGGAAGGATATCATTCTGCATGAGTGGCGGGAAAAAAGCAATAAAATGAAACAAAGAGAAGGTGAGATTCAGGTACTCTGTGCT
The DNA here is from genome assembly GCA_001990825.1 of Aspergillus carbonarius ITEM 5010. Taxonomy (NCBI): domain Eukaryota; kingdom Fungi; phylum Ascomycota; class Eurotiomycetes; order Eurotiales; family Aspergillaceae; genus Aspergillus; species Aspergillus carbonarius. The sequence continues at coordinate 457,712 of KV907495.1, forward strand.
CCGTGATCTGTCGACTGTCGACGGTCGAGGGCGCAACAAAGTACGCCCAGCGGACGAGGCAACCAGCCTCGCCGAGTGGATACAAGGGGACCCCGTACTCTGTCGGCAGGGAGGCACCTGACAAAGTGCACCCATCGCTAGGATATGTACCATGTACCATGTATCCCCGGCCAGGAGGGAGGGTGCGCTGCGTCCTTTGTAGAGGGGAGAAACTAGAAAGTAAGCAAGCAAGCGATCAGGGATCCGGATTGCGGACGGACGATGGATGGATGGGCTCGGAGCGGCTTCCGAGGTAGCATATGCAAGCCCCCTCTTAGTTGGATCGAGAATCTTCCTGGAGCGAGAGTAATTGGTAGCCTGCCATCTCGGGCCATTTGATGCAGCTTGGAACATCCCCATGCGGTAGGAGACGCTCGATTACGATCCTTGTCCATGGCCACGGTCACAACCCGGAGGGCTGACTGGATGGCTGGTCACACCGGCAGGATGGGACCAGAGGTCTTACCATCATCTTACGGTGGTCTGATCCCATGCCAGGGCCATACCAGGCAGTCAACCTCGATAGTTGCACGTTGCTTCTTCGAGTGCCGGTGTGGTGGTTGGGAGGCCCTACAATCCGCGCGGCGGTACGTGCTGCGTGCTGCGTGCTGAGTGCTGACGGCACCGGAAGGGACCGTGTGAACGGTGAAATCGGCCAGTCACTAAAGTCAGTATGGCTTACTTACATACATGTTGCGCGTGTTGGGTCGGAGGTAAGCAGCGATTCGGGGGAGGGTGAGAATCAAAATCCGTCAAGTTGTCAACCCCTCCGACCCTCCATTCAGCATCATCAGAATAATGTCTCAACCGGATCCTTCGAAAGCGTGCAACAGAAGAAGGCAGAGAGGGCGCGCTCTGGAGGCAGTGAGGCACCGGCGGAATCCCGTGTCGCGTCGCAGGTTCCGACTCCGCACTGAGAGTCGCTTCTGCATGCAAGACGGCTGGTAGCAGTGCGCGGATGGACGACAAATTAAAAATGAAATAAACTCGACCAGCTCCCGGGCATGACTTGTCCCTTTCATCATCCCCGTCGTGGGTGTCGTGGGATCGGGCAGGGCGCGTGCGTGGAGACAAGGGCAAGTTCGTCGGCCGTAAATGCAGCTGCAAGCACTAACGCGGGCTGGTTTGGACCGGCTCCCACTCGCCCGAGTGACTAGCTCTTGATAGCAGGAGTCAATCTCGAATCCAGCACCTCGATGTCTTCTCTAGCTGCGCTGCTGCAGCTCCTCCGCCAGTCAAGCGGGTTTGTCGGCTGTCCTGCCAGGACATGTGGCCGTTCTCGAGTGCATGGAGGATCAAGAGGCGCAGGTAGGGGTCATCGGTTGCATCGAGATCGGGCGTTCGTTCTCCCGCAGCAGATGGAGTGGCCGTTTGCTGGCCGCGGGCATGTTTCGGCCGCCGTCCTGCTCACCGTGGCTCTCGATCATCCTCAACAACCCTCCAGGAGGTAATACGACCCCCAGCACGTCTGCTGGACCCCTTCTGATTGTTAATCCCGTCCCCGACACGACGAGGGCTGCGATCTGAGCACCCGGACTGATCCCGTGGGTTGGAACGCCCTGGTCCAATCACGATGCTTTCGGCATTTGCCTCGTGATATGCTTCAGTCAACAGTACTAATACTTATTAAGTAGTAGCCATAATGTGGATGGGCGAGGTGTCCTTGTCATTATCAGTCAGGTTGTTAATTTGCTGCTGTTTCATGAAGGTGGTGTCGCTCTGATTTTCTATTTTTACGCTCCTGAGGATCATCCTGTGGATAGTACACGATGTAGATGTACGGAGGAGGTCGATGAGTGGGTAAACCGACTTCTTCAGCCCTGGGTTCAGCCAGCTGGATCGCGAGGTGACGGGTAGGTGGATGGACGGATGGACCCAATCATCCCTCCCACCGACTACTGTGTACATGAATCAGGAGCACCACCACCCTAGTAGTACCACCGCATCACTGAGTGTCGCACTGGATGGGGATGGCCGACGGGCGAAGATCGCCCCCATTGGGTCCCCGTCCAACCGGCTCTTCCGCTGCACCTTCAACCTGCTGTAAGTCAAGCGATGCTGAGTTTGTTTTACCCTACCTACCGCCCACCACACAGATCATCCCATTAATTATTATTATCCCTGGTCGTCCGTAAATAATATTGTTTGGATACCCTGGCCCCGTGCCTAGTTGGCCTCACTAGTACGGAGTAGACGTTGATGATTCCCTGCACAGGCCAGTTACCAAAAGAAAAAAAAAAGAAAAGAAAAATTAATAAATAGGATAAACAACAAATGAGTCAAAAAAAAAAAAAAAAAACATCGCCCTGAACTTACACCCGGCCATTGATATCTAGACGCTGTGAGGATTGACCATCCATGTCTTGCGTCTTCTGCGCCCTGCAAACCCCCGTCGTGGCGGCTACTAGTCTTGATATCAACCCATCAAGGCGGTCTTCTTCAACGTCATGATTATACTTCCGAGAGCTTTTCCCCCAATGCATTCCAGGATTCCAATTCCACCCACCGGTGTCCTGGGGGTCAGAAGAAGTTCCACTGCCGTAGTTGGTCTGGATGTGTAGATTTCTCGCATCCTGCCTTGTTTGAGTGTTGGTGGTGGTGGTGGTGGTGGATATGAATGTATGCAAGTACGAGAGTCATTAAAGGGAGAGACAGAAGAGGCAAATTACTCTGGAAATTATTTTGTGACTATTGAAGACCGTCCATCCTGGCGGAACCCAGCACGCATCCATCCGCTAGCGAGTCGCGACAGCAGACCGACAGGTAGGTATCTACCTTGTAGTAGTCTAGTGGCAGCAAAGAACGACCCCGTCGGAAACCCCGCGCCCGGTCTTGAAGGTCGACGCAGCAGACTTTCAATCCACTCGCGCGTTCTCCTTTCTCCTCTCCACGAACGCAAGCATCCGGTCTCCATTTGCTGCCACTCAATTTCCCTTATTAAACCCAGGGCCACCTCCGAGATCTGATGGATTCGCCTTGACTTGACCTGACCTGTCCAGTATCTTTTGACTAGGTACCCCATCATCCCTGCTCGGTCTGCTTCCCTTCCTAATACTTTACTTTTATCTACCTTACTACCACCACCTTATCTATTTCATCCTTCCTCCGTCCCTCTTCCCGTCAAGTGATTAGCCGGTCGCCCTGACCATCCATATTCCATCGTTCTGCCTTTCCTTCCCCTCCCACTCACACTTCCCACCCCCCCTCCCACCCCCCAAAATCGAACTTATTTTACTGGGTCTACTCAACCCAACTCCGAAACGAATTTATTATTCCTATTGCCACTTCGGGCCTTAGTATACACTGCATCTGCTTGGCCTTCCATTCCCCCCGACGCATCTCATTCTTGATGCCACGGCACGTGTGACTGGCACGTATGCACTTCGGCCGTAGAGAGAGCTTTGTTGCAGACTCCAGTAGGTCCAACCACACGTTTCATTCATTGGGTTTTGACATCACCTTGACTTGCTGTTATTATACCATTGCATCCCGCCCTGTATCTTGTCCTCCCTCTGCTTCCTTCCCTCCCCATTTTGTTTTCCTCTCTCCTTTCACGCTCTTTTGTCTAAATTGTCGCTGCGGTCTCTGGTCCCAACTATAATCCCTTTACCTAATCCGGAGACGGGCCCGGGTACCTGGCAAAGCGAGCACTTGCACAAATCAACGATGAGGTAACATTGGTTACCTCCAGTGCATCTCAGATGTGAGGCATGTGAGTGCGGGCATGTCAACCATGTGGAATCCTTTTCCACCCTCACCCATCTGGCGTTTGTCTTGTAACGGAGGGTTGATTTCAATGAGGAAGCTGTGGCCTGGCACTACGCCCAACAATGCCATATGCTCCCATTGCTGCGACGTCTCATCTCTCAAGCCAAGTGCATGATTGCGTACTCTCCGTCTGCCTGCTCAGCCGTCTGCAACTCTACTTGCCCCATCTGCTGTTCGCCCCCCTCCCTTCTCTTCTTGGCCTTCCGTTTCTCTTTCTACCTCGGTCTTGGAGGTCATCTGTTCTTCTTTCACAATGCCAATCCCGTATTTCATGGTTGTGGTTTAGCGACTCGCCACCGACTTCGATCGCCCCTACTAGCAACCCCCCGCCCTCCCCCCGGATGTCCGGTGGATTCATTGCTTCTTTGTTCACGATTGGTCGATTCTGTTTCTGCCCGGCTGTATCTCCAGAACAGCCATCTTACATCTTCATGGTTGCAGCTTGATGAGTTATGCTAAGCACGTCCCATAGTAGGTCAGTTACATCGGTGAGAAAAATCACTCGGCTAGTCACTGCGGTGTCAGGCAAGAACATTGCTCCAAGCGATGCTTGTTTGTCTTGTGTGTATCACGCACTTTGGCCATGTTCCCTGCTAAGTGAATGAAGGGACTTGACGTTGACTCCCTGTTTCCCTGCTAAGGAAAAGACATCCGGCTACTTCTGAAATCCCAAGCTATCCCTCTAAAGCCTCGTTTTGGACTGTCTTTCTATGCGATGTCCCTGACGGATATTCCCTGGAATCATTTCGATCCTATCAACCACTTCCCCACTAGACAGGATTCAGCTTCCGGCTTCTATCCTCAGCATCCTCATTCGTCCGCTTTCTTCGGCCACGGATTCGCTCACCTCTCCAACACTCTGTATCATCCCAGCAATACTATTTTCTTCAACATGAACACCCTGTCGACCGCGGAGATGGAGAGGTTCCAGAAACTCTCCAACGAGTTTCAGGCCGATGTCCAGGTGAGCTTTTACACCATATATACTTAGATGCTCCAGCTCACGAGTGACCTTCAAGGGTCCTGCGGTATCAACAAAGCAATCCAGTAGTGCAATTGCTATGGAGTATGCAAATGCGGATCCAGCATTTGCCACCAAGACCAGTGTATGCTCCCTCGCATCCTTTCCGTCCTTGATTCCCTTCATGTCCTTGTGAAAGGAGCTGAAGAAGCTGACGGTGCTCCCAACAGTCACTTGCTATAACACACCCTTTGACACGAACCATGAAAGGAGACGGGAATTGTGGTTGGAGAGGTAATCATTTATGTGTCTCTGGCGATAATTGTTTACTGACATTGTGCAGCGGTTGCATTTGGGTACTTCGAGAATCTTTTCAATCTCCAAAACCTGCTACAAGTACATCGTGAATTGAACCGGATAAAGGCACTGAACCTACTTCTCGACCAGACGGGCCAACAAGAACACCTGTATGAGATATTCGTGGACGCAACAGAGGAAGTATTCAACCAGATATCCGGGGCCATCCAGAGTGGCATACGGGACGACTCGTTCCTTGTCAACGCGTTCAATGACGACTACAACGCAAATGCTATCCTCACTCATTTCAGAGTCAGTAACCCTTGAACCCCTGCTTGTGTTCTTTCCACGCTTAGATTTTGCGTTTGATGTTTTGCGGCTGACGTTAACCCGCGCTCTACTGCAGCTGCTGACGAGTGCGTGGATGAAAATTAATCCGCATCGATACCAAGCGTTTCTCTCTATGCCCCTAGATCAATACTGTGCGGCACGAATAGATACTGTCAGAACGGAGATCGACGAAGTCGGACTCCAAGCGTTAGTTGATGGTGTGATTGAAGATTCTGGATTTGCCGTGGAGATCATGTACCTCGACCGCAGCGAAGGTGAAGCGGTCACTCCTCACCTCCTCACCCCGGCACGGCCAATTGCTGGGACAATCTGCCTACTATATCGCCCGTGAGTCTCCTTTCCGATGTCAAGACCTGACCGGGCGTCATGGGCTACGCTAACATCGAATTAGAGGCCACTATGATCTCCTCTACCCAGCCGAACCTACTGTGAATATGGAACCCGTGGTTAATTACCAATACGCAATGACTTCTGACTACTCCCCCTGGGATCAAGGTGCCCTCGCGTTTGATGTGAGCTCAAGTTTGATGACGATCCCCAACCTGATGATGGACCCTTCCTTTGGCATGGCCCCTTCTCCGATGCCGGCGGCTCCTCCTAGTCCATATCGAGTATCACCCCCTCAGGAAGTGTACCAACCACCCATGCACGCCTCACCACCTCCAATGTCTATCGCATCGCCACCGCCGCCACCGCTACGAATGTCGGCGCCACCGCCCCCCATGAGCTCACTGCCACCTCGGTCTTCTGACGGGCCGCAAATCCGGTTGAATCCGCTAGTGATGAAACCGAATCTTAGCCACTCTCTTCCGGTCACGACGCCATTCAAAAAGTAAGCATCTATATCCCAGCACTCATAGCTGTTTTTACCTTTGTCGAGGATGAGATTTTAATTTTCGCATTAGCTCCCCATACAACCAAGCCCATTTCCAGAATCAGGATTTTGAACCCATCCACTGGGAGCCCAGCGACTCCCGCAGATGAACGGTCATTGCGTCTGGCCATGTGAGCATTAGTTTCAATTTGGATCACTTCATGATCTTTAATGCCTGAATGTGCGTTGCGCTCTTTCAATCGAATATGCAAGTCTGGTTTCGGGAAATGTGGACGGAGGCTCTTGTCCTAGCGCGTGACTTGGCGAAGAAGCGTGTGTTCTTACCAGTATGGCATTGGCGAGGTTGTGGCTTCTTTGCTCGTATTTCTAATCGCTCCAATCGCCTGTCTGTTATTTAGCGTCTGTGCTGTGCGTCGCATTGGGGTGGGCGTGGGTACCTTCAGCCTTAGTTGCAAATTGTAAGACTTAGGATCAGACCGCCCCTCCGCCTTTTAATTTGGACTGCCAGATGACCTGCATGAGATGCGGTGACTGCACGAAGCGTGGCGTCGCTGGGTTGCAAGGTGTCTGAGTGAACGAGTCGGCCCTGACACGAACGACAGGATCAACATTGGAAGTCTAAGGCCGGGGGCTCTTTCTCCGCCGGGATCCCTTGCATGGTGACTGATCAAGCAATGGGCAGATAAGCATTTCATCTGTGATTCTTGCATCATCAACAAACAGGCCGCATGCAATGACAAAGCTCTTGGATTTCATTATCATTTGAGATATAATTGCCCCACCACCAATCACTACCATTGCCGTCCAGAGAGTAGTTAAGCAAGAAATTCTGGCCCATTGTGCCGGGGATCCTTGAGGAGCTTGGGGTGTATGGAGATCTAGTGAAATTGAAAGCGCATTGGCGTCTGCAGTGAGTTGGAAGACTTTTTTGGTCTGGATCGCTTATCCGGTAGATCCACGGACTCCTGTGCTGTGCCTGTTCTCGGGTCTTTAGTCCCATACGATCGCTCTTGATCGGTGTTTTTATGCATTCGAAGGACGGTCGCACGTTGCGACGAGAAACAAGCTGAAACCAGAAAGTGACCGTCACATGATGGCCGAGGGTTATCTGACCCCCGCCATTATTCCTCCACTCCTGCAGAACTCTCCGGCCAGGCTTTCTTTTCACCACTCCAGTCATGACTCGGGTTTACGGAGCAACTCCGCTCCATCGACCCCAGTCTGGCACGACCCATCCACTTCCCCGCATCGACCTTCGTTGTGTCACCCTGCTCTTGTCTGATGCCCATTGGATGGAGCACACCACTCCGTCTACCTCTATGCTCCTTTGAAGCGTCACCTCTCCGACGGCGGTCACACAGAAGATGCTGTTTGCGGGGAACATGACGGCAGAGCTAAGTGGTGTATATATCATGAGACGACAGGTTGTGTCCATGGGCCGGAGTACTCCCCTCCGGTCAGTACCATTATGTTCCTCTGAAGCCGCAGCTCATTGACGGTGGGTACACAGAAAATGCTATCCACAAGAGAGAGGATTCCGGAAGCGAGTAATGCATATAAAGAGACGCCGTCCTAGGCCAAGGGTCAATCCGTCTCGTACCTCAAGAGACATCCACTAAAGACACATGCAGCTATGGCTTCCAGTCCCGATCATTCTCACGGCGGGTTGGCCATGATATACCAGAATCCTTACCTTTTTGGCGTCGCATCGGCGAGTCCCCATGAGCATCAAGTGCCAGGAAATGATCTAATCAGCCTTCTAGTTCTCCACATTAGGTGGCTTGCTGTTCGGCTATGATCAGGGTGTGATCTCTGGTGTGATCACAATGCAATCATTCGGGGCCCGATTTCCTCGAGTATTTTCGGACAGCAGCTTCAAAGGATGGTTCGTGTCTACCCTGCTGATCGGTATGTCAACCATTGTCTACCATCCGAACGAGAATTCAACTGACTCTGTAGCTGCTTGGTTCGGCTCTATCATCAATGGCCCTATCGTGGACCGACTGGGTCGCAAATTAGCCATCAACATTGCCGTCATTATATTCGTCATAGGATCAGCCATTCAATGTGGTGCCGTCGATATCCCAATGCTTTTTGCAGGTGCTGTCCTCATCCTGGCCCATAAACATGCCAGGCTAACCCTTATGCTTTCTTACAGGACGTGCAGTTGCAGGCATAGCAATTGGCCAATTGACCATGGTGGTGCCTCTGTATATCTCCGAGGTATGAAATTCCCACGAATAGAATCAATAATCGAATGAACTTACCGTCAATCCGGCAGGTCTCCATCCCTCAAATACGCGGTGGTCTTGTCGTCCTCCAGCAACGTGAGCACTCTATCCCATTGAATCCCACACCCATGCCCACTAAACAGTACGTATAAAGTCTCCATCACCGTCGGCATTCTAGTCAGCTACTGGATCGACTACGGCACCAACTACATCGGAGGCACACGCTGCGCCGCCAATATCCCCTACAGCGGCGGCACAGCGTCATCCCCTACATTCAATCCCTACACCGACGTCCCTCGTGGCGGATGCACCGGCCAGTCCGAGGCCTCGTGGCGATTACCACTAGCCATCCAGATCATTCCAGCCCTAATACTTGGTCTAGGCATGCTTTTTCTTCCCGATTCGCCGCGCTGGCTTTTAATGAGAGAACGAGACGACGAAGCTCTACAGGCACTTTGCAAACTACGTCGACAAGATAGAAATACCCCCGCGCTAACCAACGAGTACCTCGAAATCAAAGCGTCCATCATGTTAGAGAATAGCTTCGCAAAGGAGCGATTTCCTAATTTGTCTGGTGTTCGTTTGCATGCTGCTCAGGTTTGTCCCTTCCCTGACCTCTACACCTATTTATCCCACAACATAATGTAAACACAGACTCACATATACCAGTATATCTCACTTTTCACTACATGGGCACGTTTCAAGCGTCTAGCGATCGGATGCTGTATCATGTTCTTCCAGCAGTTTATGGGCTGTAATGGTGAGTCTTCCTTTTTGTTTCATACGATTGACTGGAAAACTGATAGACGTAGCTCTGATCTACTACGCTCCGACGATATTCTCGCAACTGGGACTTGATGGGAATACTGTACGATCTTATGTCTCGTGATCTTGATTCGATGACTGACTCGATCTGATAGACTTCACTTCTCGCTACTGGCGTCTATGGGATCGTTAACTGTCTTAGCACACTCCCAGCCCTCTTTCTGATCGATAAGGTTGGCCGAAGAGCCTTACTCATGTCCGGTGCCGCGGGGACTTGTGTTTCGCTGGTCATCGTGGGCGGCATTATCGGGGCTTATGGGTCGAATCTGATCCACCATAGATCTGCTGGATGGGCCGGAATCGCGTTCATCTACATTTATGATGTCAACTTTTCGTACTCTTTCGGTTTGTTTCCCTGCTTCGGAAGAAAAGGTGAATCCTGCTGATGCAAATATAGCTCCAATTGGATGGGTCCTGCCATCGGAAATCTTCAATCTCTCCATACGTTCCAAAGCCATTTCAATCACAACTTCCGCTACTTGGATGTGCAACTTGTACGTTTCGTCCCTTGATATTCTTCCATGAAAATCGTGACTCATTGTCGACATTTTCCACCTAGTATCATCGGCCTCGTGACGCCGGATATGCTCGATTCCATCACCTGGGGTACCTATATATTTTTCGCAGCATTCTGTCTCCTGGCATTTGCGTTCACTTTCTTCTTCATTCCAGAGACCCGTGGAAAGGTTTGTTCAGTTTGCCTTAGTGCATTCCATATACATCTCGCTGACACGACTTTCCTTCTGTTTAGACTTTAGAAGATATGGATCTCATCTTTGGAGACACGGCTGCCCATGAGGAGAAACAGCGTATCGTTCAGATTGAGGCTCAGCTCCGCGGCACCGATGGTCATATCGTCGATCCAGATTTCCTGAAGCCTTTCGCACAGGAGGAAGAGAACATTGCTTGAAGGTCATAACCGTTAAGAGCTCTTGCAAGTTGTCGCTATTGAATCCGACGAGGAGCCCCGTCGAGCATCGGTGTATATAAGGCAGATCCTTCGAAACAATTGACTCGGGCTGAAATGCCCCTCTCTTTTTTGTGAGCTTCGCTCCATTCGCGTGTGGACCTGGACCACTTTTGGACCCCGATGATCACCGCCTGGTAATCCCAGATGATCAAACAAAATCGCTCTGCGGGGCAAAATTGACCCATTCGGAGAAATCCATACCACTAAGGTTCAGCTCCTGATCCACGTCCGGAAACAAGCTACCAAATGCCGGGTCGTTGAAAAGCTGATCGGCAAATGGCATCAAGATGGGCGGTCCCGCAGCCCTGTCAGTAGCAGCGCTTGTGTATGCAGGTGAGCAGAGTCGGTTGACAACTTCTAGACAACGAGTCGCGAGACGGTTGTTGCTAAGAGATGGATGTACGAGGAGCTTCTTGGTGGCTTCAATCTCCTGAAGCCAGCTGGGGGCCTCTGTACTCGTTGGGTCGGTCATAAGCAGAATAATCGGAATTACACCGGCCTGGAACAGGAAATATCTATAGAAAAACAATTAGTGGTATGAACGAACGTGGCCCTAGGACAAACATACAGCATGTACCATGCACCTATTCTTGTGCAGACGTGGTTGTTCACAAAATCCGCGATTGACGAAATTGTCAATCGCGCATTTCGAAGACAAAGCTTTCTACAATCTGCTTCAAGCGGGTCCTCGGGTTCGGGAGCCGAGTTCGGTGTCCATCGGCGGGAGGCCCAGCGAAGAAGAATGGGGCGGTATAGAAGGATTCGCAGATTCCAGTCGCGCCACATCAGGCGATTGCGGACAAGAGCAAACGCATCCGACACTGGTGTAGGAGGCTGCTTGAAGTAATCGGGGAGACCGTTGTACCATTCCTCCATTGGCTTTTGGAGACCTAGTGTTTCTTCGGGCGTCAAACTCGGGCCCGAGATGAGACGCTGGTAGACACTGTTGGTGAGCAGATGAAACTTGGCCTGCGCGATTAACCCTGAATAGAGGGTTGGCTCGTTGACTTCCAGAGGCAAAGTGCTTGTGATGGGCGTCAGAGCCTGCGTGATGAGTCAGTTACCATACACCAGGGTATAGAAAGCTGGATGTATGAAATCCATGACTTACCTCGTCGTGAATATTGAGAACATGCTTTGCATCCATGACACTGTCCTCAGGCAAGAGAATAGGCCGGCCGAAAGTCTTGGCCGCACCACTATCGAATATATAGACACCCCACCACAAACGTCTCCTAACCTCACGCTGGAGAAGGCTTATCTTCCAACCAGGGAATTCCTTATGAAGACCTAAGCTCATGGCCATCCTAACCGCCAACCCAAGAAAATTCCAGCCGGTATTCGGTTTGTTTCGTTTCTGCGCATAGTTGCTCAAAAGTAGCAATGCCTGAATAAGAGTAAGATTTCCCGTCTCAAACACAGACACCTGCTGCAAATGGCTTCTTGCTTCTTGGTAGAAAGTGATATCCAGGTCTGAGTTGTCATCGCCGATACTCCATGCGCCCAGAGCCAAGATTGTGTTCAATAGGATCTGCCATGCCTGACCGTGTGGTCGTGGGACTTGCTCGTGGAATTGGGCCCGAAAAGTACCCTCGTGGATAAAGGGGTAGCTGGTATGATAGTTCAGAAAAAACGCATCCATAAAAGCTTGCTCGATGAGACCGGATGGCGCAGTGCTGAGCAGCTGGGCCTTCAACGGTACTCTCTCGACACCATAACTCGACTTTGACGACCTAGCAGGAATATTGAGGTCAAATCCATGCTTTAGTAACGCACGAAGCGGCACAACACTTGAGGATGCGCCTTTGTTAGGAAGTTAGCATTTTCAATGAAATCTTCCCGAGGCAGACGGTCACACTAACCAAAGTACCCAGTTCCTTCTGGCTTGATAGACAAAGCTGCCATTCCATCTGTCAAGTCGCCAACTGTAATTTTGTTCTCGGCCCAGTCGAATCCATCAGCCTGCTGCGGCAGCGCCTCCGGTGCTGCTTCAGCCCGATCCGGCTCAGCTTTGGCTGGGGTTGAATGCCTGGACGAAGACTTAGACGAGGAACCAGGCTTTGGTCCCTCCTGATCATGCAAAAGAGAGCGAACGGTAGCATCCAAGTCCCCCCCCGGAAATAATCTTGCTAAGGCCGTTTCAAACGCCTGCAAGCGGTCCTCCACGTAGGTCAGATGCCTGAGTAAGTATTAGCAGGTGAATAGTGCCATGGATAATGGGAGTTTAACGACGGCGTGTAAGCCAAAATCTATGGAAGTACTCACTGTCGCGTTAGGGGGCTTCTAGTAACCTTCGGGCTGTAGTTGCATTCTTTATTGAGCTGCTTGCATTGTGCGCACACCGGCTTCTCCTTTGAGCACTGGGACAAGGTTTAGCTACATATTGCCTAAGTTAACTGCTTGGAAGCAGCTTACCTTGGACTTCCGAAGGCGGCATTCATCACACTGCGTGCGCATACTTAGCCTGATGAGTTGCGTCTCCACATTTACATCGAGTACTCACAGCATAGGAGTGGGAATCACGAGTACTGGCCATGTTTATCGCAGAAAATCAATTTTCATGTACCCTAGATCTCGTGCGCGCTGAAATGTACACCAAACTGATGTCATCTGCGGAGAGCTTGTTAGCCGTCAACTACTTATGTCCCGAGTGATAAGCATCGTTCTGTGCCGCAGGATAAGCCGGATGAAGTATGAAGAACATGGTGAAAAACATGGAATACATTGTAGACCCATTTTCTACTGGCCGGAAGATGATAAAAAGAGGGGAGACCGGTCGCCATAGGGCCCGGCTCAGGATGATTGATGGATGTATAGGAAGTCTCAGAAGCCGGCAGCTTTAAGCTGCTTCCAGGACCGGTGGGGTATTGGACAAAGAGCGAGGTGCCTGGGAACGCGCTTGGAGCGAGGGACATGGATGGGGCCAACTCACGATCGGCACGGAAGCAGTCGAGGGCCCAACGCCTTTGGAGCCGGACGATAAGTTATCAGAGACGGATCCAACCCTCCAAACCCATGAGCTGACGAGAAGAGGACGAGACCTGGACGGATGCTCGGCCAGCGAGAGCGACGATGATTGCTGATGGACTTTTGGCTCGTGTGGGGGAGCGCAGTCAGGTGACGGGCCGAAAATTTCCTCCTCGAATTTCAGGAATCAACGGTATCGCATCCTTAGGCAGGAAAGTATCGGTCCCCTGTTCTGAGACCAGGATCATAAGATTATAATAATACGACATACCATAGCCTGAGGAGCAAGTAAGGTATCCAGCCGTTTGCATAAATGCCTCAGTGACCAGCACAGGTGATATGGGCTAATGTAGCATGATTCATGCCATGAGAATGTGAGATACCATCAGTCTTATCTCCTGGTGCAGATGATAACATTGTATTTCATCTTGGTCTCTCGCAAGGGCACCCTGTTCGCGAGGGGCTTCGGTGAGGACGAATCTAATCTATCTGACAGGTTGGCAAATATGGTGAGAACAAATTAGTAAGATGGTCAAAACTACTAGAGCTACTACTAAGTAGTACCTCCTTTGTAGTAGCGGGGTTATCAGCAATAGTACTAGTATGCAAAGGAGGGGCAATTGACATACCTTATCGCTGGGGAGCACTGGAAAATATATTATTGTTGCGGCTGAGCTTGACCTGATTACTGGAGCTTGACTAGAAATAACCAAACACAGCAGAAGCAGCGTAAAAGAACTTAACGGATAGGCGAATAACGACGCCAGGAGGATGCGAAGATGCTATCGAAGCCACCGCGACCAGCGAGACTCTCACCCTCATTGTTCCTTCCATACTGATCAATCTAGTGACTGCTTCTCGCCGGTGCTCGGTCTTGGCACCGCCCCCGCCGACCAATCGCAAACACCGTAGGAAATTCAATTTTATACAACGTCATTTGCAAAAACAGAAAATCCAACTGGAATTGACCGCTGCGTTCTCGTTTTCGAATCTGTCTGCTTCTCTTCAAAGAGAGCCTCTGGATAACTTCATCAAAAGCTCCCTCAATCCGGGCAGGTTCGACGTTCTCAACGCCATGCCCAGCCAACCGCCCCTCCCTCCCCTCCTCGCGCCCTACGTATCGTCCCTACCGCCATCGTCCCTGACTGTCCTATCTTCAGTTCTCGGCGCAACAGGAAACTGGCTGGCTCTGAGATTCCTCTATGCCGTCCTAGGCGTGTCCTCAGCATCGGATGCTGTATTGAGTCTCAGCGATACACATAATGGGAAAAAGAGGAAGGTCGTGCTCGTGAGTTTTCTGCGAGGTTGGGAATTTTGGAGGACCGAGGCCAAGAGATTGGTATGTTTATGAAACTCCATCGTGTCGCTTCATTTATCACTATACGGGTTATTCAGGCCTGCAAGGGCATATCTGCTCGCATCTACGCCCTGGAATCTTAGATTGTCCACTTTAGATCAATGGTAACTAAATCTTGACCTGACTAGGGCCTTGATCTTGCCCGCCTCACAGACAAGCACGAATTCGCATTCATCGATGGACTCTCTGAACTCTTTTCCGCTGTTCCCCCTACTTCTACCCAGGTGCCCACACACCAAGCCTCACTACGCGGAGCCGGGCCTCCTCGGACAGTACTGCCCCTCAGGTCGCAGCCGGTTTCTGTTCCCGCACGAGGGCCGCAACCCGCCCCTCGGCCAGTCGCTGCCGCTCCAAACCCGCCAGCATCGAGAGAAATTGGCCCAGTTAAGCGACTTCACCTGTCAGGAAATGGGCCTGCAGCTCTAGACGCGTTGGAGAAGGACATTGCTGCCGTGATCAATGGCCTGAGGAACCCGACACCTGGAGACGGACAGGAAGATCCTGAAATTTTGCTGATTCTCGATCAACCAGATCTGCTACTAGCTGCTACGGGTCCAGACAAGGGTATAGGCGCTACAGAGATGGGAGATTGGGTGATGGGGCTACAACAGGTATGTTGCTAGTCTCCCACGGATCGGGTGGGGTGGGTGCCAGGCCGCCGACATTGTGAACTGTGATACTAAACCCAGGAAACGACTCTGCTGACCATGATACTATCTTACTTAGTACGCTCACGCGTCAGTTTTGACCGTATCCGCCGACTCCCCGTTGGTACACAATGCGTCCACGTTTGCCCACCAGATGGCGACCCCGCTAGAGACCGAGCATGCTGCTTTTGCTATTGGGTCGGCCCATCGGGCACATATGGTTATGCAGCTCCGGAACCTGGAAACGGGTGCCGCAAGGGATGTCAGTGGTGCGCTGAGGGTCAGCAAGGGAGGCGCGTGGGGGCAAAATAACAACACGGAGGTTGATAGCCATTGGGAAGAGAAGGAAGTCTTATACTTCGTTCAGAGGGACGGCGGTGTTAGCGTCTTTGGCCGAGGAGAGTAGATACAATAGGGCTATGACGCATCTATCCATGTCAGGTTCAGGCGTTGGGGCGCATGTGAAGATGATGGGCCAAGTGAATAGAAGATTCGTCGCGATTGCACCCGAGATAACACTGGCTGCTGAAGTGATGTCGTACGCCTCGGAAGTGCATTCAAGTAGACAGATCACATTGAATATCTCAGACTGCATCCGTCACGACATGGGATATCCGCCAGCCCTAAACAAGACAAGGAAATTTCATGCATGCTTTCCCTTTTTTTGAAACAAAACCCTCGAGAGAGATTTCCATCTTTTCATTTGTCGTCAATATATGCCATTTTTCTGTTTCTCTAGAATAGAAATGCTATGACGGCAAAGATGAAAAAAAAGACCGTCCCAACACCAACTCCACGGGGGAAAAGCGTCTTTTTTTCTGCCTAGCATTGCGACCCGTTCACGTCGTCAAATGCCCGGCCCTGTCATACCAGCCCTGCTCCAGCCTCCGAGAACGAACGAAACCGCGACAGTCGGAAATAATCTAGGCGCTCTCGGGGCCCTTGGCGCCCTTGGGGGTGCCGACCTGGAAGCCGTTGTGGAAGCGGCGGTGGACCTCCTTGAGGTGGCGCATTCTGCCGGTACCGGTGGTCTTTCTGCGCTTGGCCTTCTCGCTCCAGTTGACTGTAGAACCAAACTCGTAAGCCAATATATCCTCAACACTCAAGTATTTTTGTCAAAAGACAAGCGGTTGCTCGATATATTGTCGATCGAGCAACGTGGGGTCGGGGGAGAGAGAATTCGTACACTTGCGAGTCTTAGCGGCAGGGTAACCGCAGTTGGCACAAGTCGACTTCTGGATGTGGAAGGAGCGTTTGCCTGAATAATCCCAAGCGCAATCTGTTAGCCCATCTGGTCGTTCCATATATTCCCCCAACGGCGTCCTTTTATTGTTTCCCCCCATCCCGTTTATAGAGATCCGTAAAATCCGCCCGTTGATCATCTCGGAATAGTGTTATACTGACCACAACGCCTGCAGAGAGTGTGGGTTTTGTTGTGGCGCTTGCCAAAGCTGGAGGTACCCTTCGCTGTGATCGGTGTTAGTCTGTTATAGGTTCTCGACGATGGATCGGACTGGGCGGTGGTATATCGTATTGGCACGTACTCATCTTGAATTAAGGAACTGGAATAGGGAAGCACAACTTGTCAGCGAACACGAAAAAAAATTCCGGGCCTGGAGAAATCCTGCAATCTCCCACGTGAGGGCGTAACTAACGTACCTGGCGATTCCGTTGAAGGGCTGGTTGTCGTTGTCGTCGTCGCTGGGCGTATCGAAGTTGCGCTGGGATCTGGGGTGGTGTCGCTTAGCGAGTTGTGGTTTCCAGGGCTTGTGCCCTGGTCCCGTGATTCGCCGTGCTGATGAAAGGCGGAACATCACATGACTGCATCTATGATCTTGCTGGACCCCACTTCTATCTCCATTGCACTAAACTACTAAAAGACTAGCGCAACACGGCCCGGGAGCAGTAAGGCTATCTACCTATCTACCATCTACCCATACCGAGCATCTATAGAGCAAATTGTGGATAGGCTTGATGCATCATAACTACAAAAGCTGATTCAGTGTATGCACGTTTTGGATGGGTATCTATCATAAGTGCTAAGTGCCTATGCAGCAGAACTGGTGTAATATCAAAAATTAGGCGTGGAGCTTTTATACAAGGTCGTCCTTGCCGATGAAAGCGGCCATAGGATCGTCGGCTGCAAGTCGGCTTCGTTTGTACGATTCAATCTCTTCCTCGGAGATTCCGGACTGCACTTCCATCAACGTCCTTTTTTTTGCATTAATGCCGGATGCTTCCTTAGGCTGCTCTGAAGAATGAGCGTCGTTGTGCACGTCGTTGGTTTCCTCGAGTTCGGCGGATGGCTTTTCAGCATCGGCATCGGTCTCAGTAAGCATCAACAGCTGATCTGCTTCTTGGAATGCGCGCTTTCCATCTTCACCCGTACAGTAACTGTTTTTGACAGTGGAAAAGCAACAGGCATATCCCCACTCGAAGTTGTGCCACCAGCTACCCCAGACAGATGTGTGGTTGTTGCTGAAGATATCTTCCGCGTACTTCGACTTGGCCGCCTTCTTGGGTGCGCCCTTGACCGCACCCGTTTCGTCATATTCAACGAACCGTTCGTTTTCGACGACCATTGTATCTCGTAATGGTGTGGGGTCAAGGTGTTCTTGGCCACCGTATTTCTCCAGAAGAGCTTTTCGTTGAGCATCACGTTTCGCAACAGTCTCTGCCTGTTCCTTCTTGCGCATGACCTCTCCAGCTGTCGGGTTTGCCTGCAGGTGGATCTTCTGCAAACCACGCTCTTGCGATTCCCAGGCATACCTTTGCGCCTTCTCGAATTCGGCTGCATCACCGGAAGCGCGAACGAAATTCTCTTCAGCAACAAGTGCGGCTGCTTGATCATCCTGAGCGCCCATGTCGACCATCCGTCGTGTCTTCGGGTCATACTTGGCCGAATCAAGATCCAGGTTCAGCAAATACTTCGCGGTGTCTTCTCGGATACGGAGGTTGCGGGTGGCGGTGCTCTGTTGTCTTCCCATGTCGGACTCTTCGGCGTAGCGGGCTTCTTCCTCAGGCGCATCATCATCGGCTTCGCCATTGTTGTCCCCACTTTCGCCATCTTGTTTAGTGAGTCGCTTTAACTTCTCAAGCTCTTCGTACTCCTCCACCACTTGTTGATATTCGCTCGGGTCGTAGCCGTTCCACCGATCTCTTTTAGCATCCCATCCCATATTGACATCTTGTATAACCTCATCTGCCTGAATATCCTTACCAGTCCACTTGGCACCTTGCTTCCGGGGACGACTTAGGCACTCTTTCGTTTTGTGGGTCATGGCGCCGCAGTTCTCACAGGCGCCTTTTCGGTACTTGGTGGCCGCGGGGCCCGCACGCTTTCCACGCTCGTACCATTTTGACTGGTCGGTTGTCGACTTCTGTAGACGTTGATGCTCGAGGTAGTCATTGGCGGAAGAGTCGTCATCGATATAGAACGGCTTCTTCGAGATGAAAGACGGGATATATTCGTTGCGCTCTTTTGACGCCACATCGGCCGGCTTTTTGGACATGGTGACGGTGGCGACGAAAGATAGCAAGCGCAGAGTATGGGGAGAGCTTTAAGGAGTTGATGCGCTCCCAAGATACTAAGGTGTTTTAGGAATGACTACCCGTTGATTGCGAATGGTTGAGCCTAGAGCGTTCTTATGGCGGCCCTGATGGGAGTCGGCGATGGTTCCGGATTACCCACGTGACCTGGCGTATTTCCGCGCCACCAGGCGCGTCACTCAATCACCACTTCTGACACGTCTCGTCGCATCCCAAAGAGAGGATCGGATGGCGAAGCATTTAGCGATGCTGTTCGCACCCTAATCACTGATATGATGCTATTCGAGAGTCCGCGCGCGTTATGTCGCTGACAGCTTCCGCTGTCTCGAAACTAAGCTATGGAACCCTTTCAAGTGCGTCTCAACTGCGTGGATCATTACCAGGCAACTCCGTCAGAACTCGATCCTCCCCTACCGTACAGGGATGGTGCCGCGGGGAAGAATGATAGATCGAAAATTCCCGTAATTAGGATCTTTGGAGCAACAGAGACTGGCCAGAAGGTGTGCGTCCATGTGCATGGCGCCTTTCCTTATCTGTATGTCGAGTATGACGGTGATCTGGATCCAGAGAAAGGTTGGTTTGGTGAGGTGTAACATCAATTGTTCATGCAACTAAGGCCTCTCTAGTGAGCTCCGCCATCAAGAGTCTCCGGCTTTCAATCGATCAGGCATTGGCAGTAAGTTATAATCGCAACGAAAATGCCAAGAAAATCCCATTCGTCGCGCATATCACGCTGGTCAAAGGAGTGCCCTTCTATGGGTATCATGTGGGCTACAAGTTTTATTTTAAGATTTATCTCATGAGCCCTGTTTACACGACCAGACTGGCAGACTTGCTGCTCCAGGGCGCTGTCCTGAAACGCCCTCTACAGCCATATGAAAGTCACCTTCAGTTCATTCCTCAATGGATGTGTGATTACAGCTTGTATGGATGCGCTTCTATGAAGTGCAGTAAAGTCAAATTTCGTACTCCAACCCCGGAATACCTCGAGCTTACTGACCTATCTCATCGCTGGCATGATCGATCAATCCGGCCCGAGGATCTGTTGGACGAGTCGGTTTTCCCCAAGCAAAGTCATTGTCCACTGGAGGTCGATGTCTGCGTCCAAGACATATTAAATCGCACAGAAATCAGTGAGAGGTCTATCCACCAGGACTTCACCGAATTGTTGCAACCGATGGCCTCCGATGAACGGCTTGTTCCAAGCATGGCAAGTTTGTGGCTGGATGAGACACAAAGGCGAAAAAAGCGCCTTGGACTCGAACCAGGCAGTAGCCCGTTTGAAGCTCACGAACTATTGTCCTTGTCCGTTAACCCAAGGAATCGCTCTAGGGGAGGCTGGATCCACGAAGAAGAGTATCGTGAGATGATTGTGCAGACCATGGACGAGGAAAAACAGGAGAATGGAGGAGATCATGTGACGTTCGATGATTTACTTCCGCAGAAGCCTTTCGCAAAAGATGTAAAGACTGCAATGCAGAGTGTCGAAGACTTATTTCCGAACAACAGCGATTTCGCTAGATATCAACTTCAATCTGATCAGGCGGATGCAGCAGCGGACGCAGAAGTAACCGTGGATGAAAACGCCGCTGGGCTTATTGATTCCGACGAAGACTCTTACTTCTCAGGCGATAATATTCCCGACATAATCTTTGGCGAAGACAGTGGGGATGAAGCGGCAAGTACAGTAGATGGCAGCCAGGACGAAGACATCGTCGTTTTAGTTCCCCAAAACGGGGCCGATACCGACCATGCACGCGAGTCCGCTCCTCATATCAGTGATTCCGATCATCAGACAGATCTGACTACCAAGCGCCATCTTGACCTGGATGTAAATGGCGATCTGGATCATCCGAATGCTTATGCGGGGAGTACGACACACAGATGGAGTGCAGATGAACCGCCCAAATACTCTGAAAGCGAAGAGCCCAGCCATAACCGTCCGCGCAAGCGACACAGGTATTTTGATGAAACTCCACCGCAGAGGCTAGCTAGACCACGGAAGACTTTGAAGACTGGAGGTCATGTCTACCATGCAAACTTCATAACTAAAGATGCCGTCAAAAACTCGGATGGACTTGCAAATGGTATCAGCTCACCAGGGAAGCTATCGCAATCGACTGTCCGTCCTAGAGGAAATGAACAGAATGGGAGGCTCAACTTTCCGGTTGTAAAAGATCCCAATGATCCTATGACAGTTCTGCGCTTCAGCCAGGACGGTGCACCTTCTTCCAAGGAGCTACGGGAATTCGAAAGCGAGACAACCCGTCTCGAATCCAATGTGGCTGTTTCCAGAGGCATTAAGGTGAACAACAATTCATCACAACTGCAGTCATCATCTACAGCAACGAAGCCTGACGATCTTTCGGACATACTAGCATTGGGAATGGCGTCAAGTATTAATACAGCTTTCAATATGCCTGTGAACGCTCGCATGTGTTTCTTGCGAACTCCATGTCCCGGTCCTAGTGAGGTCTCTTCAACACCCCATAGTTATGATTACCCGTCTGTTGTCTATCAGAAAGCCTACTACAGTAACGAGAACGATGTGCCAGATCGACCGAGGGACTATGCAGGCAGGGAGTTCCGCTTAGAAAGTAATGGTATACACCATCTCCCGAATTTTGATCCGTCAGGGCGTTCGATGGCGATGTTGGGCGAGCAATATGCGAGAAGAGATAAGGGTGACCAGGAGACGATTGACCAACAGTTACGAGCGCTCACCACGTCTAGGCTATGGGAATTTGCTCCTGTTCCCCCAAGCCGTTCAGAGGTTGTTGATTGGTTCGAAAAAATCAGAGCAGAGGAAAAGTCCGATACCATTCTATTCAAGGGCCGTGCACAGGAGCAGGTGAGGGCAAATGACATGCCACAGATCGAAGGCCCTACACAGAAGAATGATTATGGCTTCAAATACTCACAGAAAGGGAAGTCTACCAACGTGGAGCACCAGACCCAGTACATGAGCATCATGGGCCTGGAAGTGCATGTGAACACCCGCGGTATGCTGTCACCAAATCCAGAGGAAGACGAGATTACATGTGCATTTTGGTGCCTACAGTCAGATGACAGTGATATTGATGCCAATGGTATGGTGCCGGGTGTCCATGTTGGCATGATTTCTCAAGGAGAAGATGACAGACCAGATATCAAGACCTCCAAGGCTTTGAGAATCGACTGGGAACATGAAACGACTGAACTTGATTTGATAAACCGAGTAGTAGACATTGTCCGCTGGCATGACCCAGATATCATCACTGGTTACGAGGTACATAACAGCTCCTGGGGCTACCTCATCGAGCGGGCCAGGAAGACATATGATTTTGACATCTGCGACGAACTGTCCAGAGTGAAGTCGCAAGCGCACGGAAGATTTGGCAAGGATGCTGACCGATGGGGATTCAACCACACTTCATCTATTCGAGTGACCGGACGGCATATGATCAACATTTGGCGAGCCATGAGAAGTGAGCTGAATTTGCTGCAGTACACACAGGAAAATGTCGCGTTCCATTTATTGCACCGTCGTGTCCCACACTACTCCTCCCACGACCTCACACAATGGTATCAAAGTGGGAAGCCACGCAACATATTGAAAGTAGTCGAATACTTCGTCTCACGCGTTCAAATGGACCTTGAAATCCTGGAGTCGAACGAGCTGATTCCCAGGACCAGCGAGCAGGCCAGACTGCTTGGCATAGACTTCTTTTCCGTATTCTCCCGTGGCTCCCAATTCAAGGTCGAATCATTGATGTTCCGCATTGCAAAGCCGGAAAACTTCATGTTGGTTTCCCCGAGCAGAAAACAAGTTGGCCAACAGAATGCCCTTGAATGTCTCCCCTTAGTCATGGAACCGCAGAGCGACTTCTACACGAGTCCTCTTGTGGTGCTGGATTTTCAGTCATTGTACCCTAGTATAATGATTGCTTACAACTACTGCTACTCTACCTTCCTTGGACGAGCGCGTCAATGGAGAGGACGGAACAAGATGGGGTTCACAGACTACAAAAGACAGCCACGGATGCTAGAGCTACTCAAAGACAAGATCAATATCGCACCAAATGGCATGATATACGCGAAACCGGAAGTGCGCAAATCACTCCTCGCAAAAATGCTCGCAGAGATCCTTGAAACTCGGGTAATGGTCAAGACCGGCATGAAAATAGACAAAGACGACAAGGCTTTGCAGCGTTTGCTCAACAACAGACAGCTCGCACTTAAGCTAATCGCGAACGTCACCTACGGCTATACCTCAGCCTCATTTTCAGGCCGCATGCCTTGTTCCGAGATCGCAGACAGCATTGTCCAATCCGGACGAGAGACGCTTGAGAAAGCCATCGCATTCATCCACTCCGTCGAACGATGGGGAGCCGAGGTAATCTACGGCGATACCGACAGTCTCTTCATCTACCTGAAAGGACGCACACGAGACGAAGCCTTCTCCATAGGCGAAGAAATCGCCAAATCCGTCACAGAAATCAACCCCCACCCCGTCAAGCTCAAGTTTGAAAAAGTCTACCACCCATGCGTCCTCCTAGCTAAGAAACGCTACGTCGGCTTCAAATACGAACACCGGGACCAAACCGAGCCCGAGTTCGACGCGAAAGGCATCGAAACCGTCCGACGAGACGGCACGCCTGCGGAACAAAAAGTCGAAGAAAAGGCCCTGAAACTCCTCTTCCGCACCGCCGACCTCAGCCAAGTCAAACGCTACTTTCAATCCCAATGCACTAAGATAATGCAAGGCCGTGTCTCCATCCAAGATTTCTGCTTCGCGCGAGAAGTCCGCCTCGGAACCTACAGTGACCGTCTCCCACCGCCAGGGGCCCTCATCAGCGCCAAAAAGATGCTCGCTGACCCCCGCTCTGAGCCTCAGTACGGGGAACGCGTCCCCTACGTCGTGGTAACCGGCGCCCCGGGCTCCCGCCTTGTAGACCGGTGCGTCCCCCCCGAAACGCTCCTCCACGACCCCCACCTCGACCTCGACGCGGACTACTACATCACCAAGAACTTGATCCCGCCTCTCGAACGAATCTTCAACCTCGTCGGCGCTAACGTCCGCCAATGGTACGACGAGATGCCAAAGGTGCAGCGCGTGCGTCGCGTCGAAGGAACAATGACCGTTTCAGGGGGTGGTAGGAAAACGCTCGAGTCCTACATGAAATCATCGACATGTGTGATCTGTAGGGAACGATTAGAGGACGCGGATGTTCCTGTTTGCTCGAGGTGTCTGCGGCAGCCGCAGCTGGGGTTGTTTGAGTTGGTCTCGCGCCAGCGGTCCGCGGAGAAGAGGGAGGCGGACCTGCATCGGATTTGTCGGTCATGTATGGGAGTTCCGTTTGGAGAGGAGGTGAATTGTGATAGTAAGGATTGTCCGGTGTTTTATTCCCGGATTAGGGACTCGGCGAATTGGAGACATACCAAGGCTGTTTTGGATCCTGTGATTAAGTTGTTGCAGGAGAAAAGTGAGAAGGATTTGGGGTGGTAGGGTAACGGTTCCTTTGGTTTATTCTGGGCTTGGTTCAAAGAGTTTGGATGTAATGACGTTTTTTTATCTCGTGATTTAGCAGGCAGATACTAAGGTGCTAGGGGTTCTGTTATGGTGGGTCGGATATGTACTTATGTACCACTACTATATTTAATAATAACGGGGCTCAGGAAGTTACATTCAGGAGACCTGTAGTATTTCAATGATAATCACATGCGTGGGTTCATTTGATGATACAACACTAAGAAAGAGCAATTTGAGAGAGACAAACGAATGAAAGGATCTTGAGTGGTGTTTGAAATGTGACTGATGGAAGTCGAAGGCCTAATGAGAATGATGAGCGACCAACCCCATACTCTCATAACCCCAGCATCTCGTTCAGTCTATCAAGGGCAGTAGGCTCCACATCACCTACCTCCTCAACAGCATCAACGCATTCGTCTTCGTTGTTCACCGTGGCACGCGTTGCTTTCGGCCCTGGGGCGTGTTGTTCCTGCTTCTCGAAAATTTCACCGGCTCTGTCGCCATTTAAGTCTAGCAAGGCAAGCTGTCCTCCACCAGAGATGATGGAAGGAGCGGCGAGAGAAGAAGGCGATAACTGCGGGAAGTCTAAAAAGCCAAAGTCTAGGAGTTGGTCGAGAACTCCGATATCCTTTGCGCTGGTGTGGCTAGCAGAAGGGCCGGTATGGAGCACTGGCTGGTTGCATGATGCGCTGGCTGCGCGCTCCTCGTCTGTGAATAAACCGAAGGGATCTTCCGGCATGATGTTGCTCTTATCCTGAGCCTGCAGGGAATCTACATCGACCGCTGCAGTATGCTCCTGATTCAGTTTGACTGATTCAGGGGCATCGTAATGCTGGAGTGCAACCCCACCCAGTATATGAGGGAAGATCCAAGGGAAGCTGATGAGTGGTAGCTGATTCATTTTGGGAGTGGGCCTACTATTCCCGTCCCGCGGGGATTGCTCACGATGTTTTTTGAGTGCTGCAGTCATCTCCTCATGTGTAACACGGTACATAGCGAGGGCTAGAGGTGCTAGCAGTGTGAAGGTACGACCCTCTACTTTCTCGTAACACTGCTTTCTGAAGGTTTCGCGATGCGCCGCTGAGATCGTACCGATTTCTTCGTGAAATTTATAGTCCTTGCTCATGTGAGAATGGCTGAGGATAAATGTAGACCAAACTTCGAATTCGGTCTTGATCTCGTGTTGTGCCATGATTCGGCGCATGGCTGCATCATATTCCACCTTGAGGTTCTTCGCGAACGTGTACAGATCTTCGCTGACCTCGAGCCTACTGTTGAGGATTCTCTCGTCAAAAGACATCTCCAAGCTGGGGACAAAGTCGACTCTCTCCACAGCGTCATATAATTGACCGAGAATCTTGTGTGAGCGGTAGATTTTGTCTTGCGGCTTGGGCTTTTCCATGAAATGAGGCCACATGCGTGGCTGCAAGTTGCGGGTCATCATGGCTGGGCTCCCTGTCTTGTTGTAGTCAACAGCGTCAGAATGGAGCTGGGCGAGTCGAATGCACTTCTCCTCGTTGACGCCATCCTCAAGCCAATCTGCCCAGGCAACGTGGGCGTGGGCGATTGTTGGGAGGCTGTCATTCTTCATGTATGTGACGAAGAAAGAGGTGATCTCGTCCACTGTAACGTCATGGTCTAGGTCTCGGGCCTTGTTGGTTGTATAGCGCATCGGTGATCGGAACCAGTCTTTGTGCAGTAGATCCTCGTCCCAGATGACCAGGTAATCGTCACCGTCAAGGTCTCCGCCGGAGCACATGCTCGCAATATCTCGATCTCCAGTTTGTGGCAGGACGACCACATCATGAAGGTTGCACAACTCTGGTACGTTGACAGCTTTAACGACCCGAATGTCACCGGGGTGTAGCGAGGGATTGCGTGCCAAAATACAGAGTCCTTCAATGACTTCGTATTTTGTATCGGAGCCCTCTGGGCGAGAAATCTGCAGAAAGATCTCAGGCAATGCTGCAACTTTCTGCTCGAAGTGAGCGTCTTCCCCTGGGATTTGGTCATCATAATGACCTTTGAGGATACCGGTCTCGTCCATAATTCCAAGTAGGTTTGCGCCTTTATCAATGACAATCTTCGCCTTCTCCTTCAAATACTTCAAGTGCCAAGTCCGCCACAATGCTAGGATAGATGTTATGAATGGTTCTTTAGTCCTTCGAAACCCATCGGATACCATTTGACCGACTGTGAGAGTTGTCTGATTGGGATCGACGTACTGCTTTAGCACCTCAATCGCGCGCGAGTCACTTTCCATGGCTTCATTGAGGGCCCGTAGCATAGCCCTGAGCTTGTCATGAAACACATCATCAGTGATCCCGAGGGTAGACAACACAAGAATCAGCTGTCGGTTCAATGTAGCCATCGAGAATTGAGACCATCTGATAATCTCTAAACCGTTATGGATGGCCGAAAACTTATGCTGACTTTTGCGGATGTGTATTTCCTGGGGCTGGGTGTCACATGAAACAGCAAGCATGCCCTTGCAGCCACCCAAGCGAAATTGAAAAGCAGATGGGGGGTCGCCCGTTGGCGTCTTGATTTTGAGTTCGTTCATTGCCATCTGTGCAAGGAATCGCGAGATCTTCCCAACACCATCAGAAAAAGTATAGCCATTTCGCTCCACGTCCTCAATTTTGCGTATCTGCACTGGACAACCAGCAATGGCTCGAGTCGTCGAAAAACATTGACCCAGTCGTGCTGTGTACTTGGCAACATTCCGGATATTGTTGAAATGCCCCATCCAAGCTCGCATGTTGGCAGCTGTAAGGTCAGGTAGCGGAGCGAAGAAATACGCTCCATGCTCGCGGAACTGGGAGTTTCCAAATGCGAGGAACTCGTAACGCCTGTCTCCAATGACAATGCCATTTGCCAAGGCTCGCTTGATTCGGGTGAATATCTCATCGTTGCAATCATCGCTTGTGGCATTGATGCGACCAAACAGCTTCTCATCAGTGAACCGAACTCGGAGAAAGCGATCCGCATGCTCCATATAGCGTCTAATGATCCGATTCGTGATATCCACGGATGGCAAGTTATAGTAAACGGTGCTGGGAGTGATTGTGGCGGATCGCATATGACAACAATATGAAGGGATTCTTGCATTGGTAACGCCTTTCACAAACAACAGATCAAAGATCCTCATGGGATCAAAGTACCGCTGCTTTTGGTTCGCCACATGCTCTAGGAGTTTTCTAGCTTTCGCTTCCCCAAGCCCAGCCAGTTTGACAGCGAACTCACGTGTCATGTTGTATTCAGAGAGAAATCCATTTGAGATGCAGACTTCCAGCTGATAGCGGACGGAAAATGGCAGAGGGACATAAGTAGAGTCGACTAGGTCATGCAAAGACGAAAAATTGGGCGAGGTCGAAATCTCCGATAGATCGATCCATTTCCATACTGGCGGCATCCTTTCTTCGCCATCGTCCCATTCGGTGAAGCGATCGGTTTCCTCAATGGAGATGTTGTAATCCTGGAGGATATTACAAAGCTGACCAAATCTCCCCTTCTTATTACAATCACTCGCGTAATTGATTCTGAATACATTCCAGCGGCCTGGAGGATATATGTCCGATTAGCAAGAGGAAAAGAATTTTAGTAAATAGATCAAGCGTTGAGCAAAAGGCGAGCGAGGACGCACCGATGTCAATGATGGGTTTATGTCTTGGTAAGGTGACTGGAAGAGTGGACAACTGGAGGGGATTGTGGACAATATGGGTTTGTCTGTACCAACAGTCCGAGTCCCTCCAGCTTCCTTCTTCAATGAATGTGGCTTCTATATCTCTAATACGGCGATGGTACATGGGAGGAGAGTCCAGCACAGTCAACTGAGATATCGTTCCGGTTGTGACATTACGAGACTGAAAGATCTTGTTCATCTGCCGAAAAGGAATCTTCAGACGATAATCGTGCCAGGTGTCCGCGGCGGAGATTGCTTTTTGGCTTGAGCTGAATATCTGTAGCCTGAAGAAAATGCATAGTGCCCTCTGCTTGAGATTGAGCAATATGTAGGGGGTTCCAGCCAAACCAGCTTCAACGGTCCGCATTGGCAAAAACGTTGTCTCATCGAACATAATTCCAATGTCAATTGAAGAGATTGGTATTGTCTAGATAAGACGAAGGTATTAGATGGATGTCGATCTGGTCAGGGAATGCGACCGAAAGTACTTACGAGCTCAACTGGATACCGGACCGTGGGACGAACCGGGCTTGGAATTTCGAGCTCCGTGGGTCTAGGTGCTTCAAGAGCTATGAATATGCGTGCTTCTCGTCCGTCCGGCAACGTGATGTTATAGGTGCCCTTTCGCCAGAAGTCGGTATGAGGCGGCGGCCTGGTCGAAGGTTAGGATAGTGAGACATTCGGATTTGAAGAAAAACTAACTTGAAGCGGATCTTCCCCTTTGGTGTCCTATGACCATGGTGATCCTCGAACAGATCAATCGAGAAGATTTTACCTTCATTTTTGAAGGCAGTCCAGATAGTATGGGAATTAGCTTCCAAAGGCAGGTTAGTGATCTTGATCGCCACATTCTCCCACAGCCGCCATGGGGCCAAGATCTGAGGGGAGCTTTGAGGAGGAAGAGGAGGAACCGCCTCCAGACGGCGCCCTTTCCCCCTCGGATATTGTGGTTGTTTGTTTCGGGGACGCATGGTGACGGTCGATTCAACAGAGATATGGGTGGATGGAGAGAGGAGGAAGGAGCGAGGGGAAGAAGACGGTGATAATAAGGAGATTGACAAAGAAGATGAAGTTGAGGAAGAAGGTCGGTGGTGGGGTCTGGGGTGAGAAGAAGCAGAAGACGAAGGAGAAGGAGGAATAGGAAGAGGGGGCGAGTTGGGGGTGAAGTGAGAGAAAGACGGGAGGGAAGGTGAGAGAGCGGAGTGAAGAGCAACTTCGCCCTCCGAGGGGGGCACCGGCGAGAAAGGAACAGCCAAAAAGTCTTCAAACTCCATTTTTGTCACCGTTCAGGCTCGTGTGTACCTGCGAGTTCGAGACAATTCCGACGGCGCTGCGATCTGATAGGAGCCAGTGGGCTGCTGGGGGCGGGGACAGGAACAGGCACAGGACGCTTGAGAACTCAACTGAAGCTGCGCGAAGACAATGTCCTGGAAAGTTGAGAGAGTAGGTGGTCATAGAGCCAGTGTCAGTGATGGGCTGGCTGATTGTTTTATAAGCTTTTATTCGGGAGATGTGTCTCAGCCCCGGGGTGCTCCTCCTCGTAATAGCCCAACGGCCGAAAAGTGAATGGGAAATTCCTTCATAGTAAAGGGGGAAAGACGGCAATTAACGACGAATCGAAATCAGGCAACGGATCTAGTTAACGGCTACAGGGTTCTCAGAGATAGGGTCCGATGAAGAACCCCCGGGCTTCTGCCTGGTGGTCTGCCACTTTCCCTGAGTGAAGCCGGGCTGGCTGTTTAGGCTGAGACTGGTGGCGTAATTAAACACCAAAGTACCACCAGCGCCCCTCTCTATAGATGCTATGAATGAGCCCTTCACGACTGACTTCAGCTCCGAATTAAGTGAGGACTAGGTTGGCTGGGCCAGGGACACTTCTAGCTGTGAACCAACTATTGTCTCAGCTGATATACATAATCCTTAGTATTCTCAGTATGACTGCTATATCTCATTGTCGCGTCTCTGAGAACGGCATGGGGTCATTGATTGGGACAAAGAAGTGCTGGTAAATAAACAATCCTTTGAAAACTCCGGGTCCATATCCAGGTCGATCTGGTGAAGCCGGCTCTCTTCAAGGCTGCCACAAGCCCGGTCGTTAGTGGAAGTAGCAACTTCGCTGCGCTGCGACGCAGTGCTTCCTTGCAAGCTCAGCTGGCTGTTTTGGTCGGCATCTTCGAGAGGTGTTTGTCGCGGCCGGCGGGGTTCATCCCGGGTTCTTTTGTCAGCCATCATTTGTTGCGATGATGAATCAGCTCCAGGAAATGCCTTTTCCCGCGATCTTTTTGGACTACGGCTACTAGGAGGAGACAGATTCGTTCCAAAAGAATCCCTCACTTGGTTCTCAGGTTGGGTCAGGAATTCGTCCCCCACTGGCTGCGTTTGCTGCGTCGTGGCGGTTTGACAGGGTCTGGTTCTGGTGTGTTTGCTCGGAGGTCTGGACGAGTCTGGATCAGCTCGAAACCCCATGACATTCATGAGTCGTCCAATATGTTGCTGGGCTTCGGAGAACTCGCGGGCTTTTGCTGCTCGTTCATTCCGTAATTGTTGCACCTAACGTGCTAGTAAGTAAACGTCCAAAACGAAACGGATGAAAGTGTGTTCCTTCAATGGTCGGGGTTCGTCTCACCTTCTTTTCCAGTTGGTGTATCCGCCTCTCCTTCGTTTGCAGCTCCTTGGCGGCGTCGCATGCGGCTGCCTGCATCGTCATCTGTAGCGAGGAGATTTCTTCCGTTTGGTTTGCGTACTACATGTGCGCATTAGAGAGCAAGCCATCCACACTTCGTTCATACGTTGACCATACCTTTGCAGTTGCTGCTGAAAGCCGAGTCTCATAACCCTTGACGGCTTCCCGTTCTTGTAGAAGGTCTTCCTTGGCCTTTCCAAGTGCAGACGCCAACCCGTTGGATTTCGACTTCTCTTCATCAAGCTGCATCCTTTTTTTAGCATCTTCCAGTCTGAAAGTCTACCATAATCCATACCTTTATCCGTAGGGCTTCCACTCCTCTCTCCTTGTCGTCCCTGTCGGACAGAATTTTCTGCGTGTCTTCGTCCTGCCGCGCCAGAAGCATCTGGCAATGTTCCAACTTTTCTACAACGCCCATCACATCCTGATTGAGAGAGGCAGTCTGCTCGAGCAAAGACGACTTCTCTCTCGAAACTTCATCTAGCTTTTTCTGAATATTCATCGTCTCAACTTTCTGGTCCGTGATTGCTTCTTGCAATGCTTCCAGCTGATCATCCCTTTCAGTTATAGATGCAACCAATTCCAACTCCCTAGTTCGGGCCCTTTCCCTCTCGCTGGCTACCGTTTCCCAGGATTCGCGCCTCTGGGTCTCTAGATCCTTCCGAGCTACGTCAAGTGTTGCCGATAGCTCTTCCGCGCGAATAGATGCAGCTTCTGCATGGGCCTCTAGGCGGGATATATCCAGCCGAAGTCCGGTGATTGTGTCGGATGTTTGCTGTAACTGTGACTCCAGTGTTTTTTTTTGTTCCTTTACCTGTTGCGTTTCAAGTATGGCCGCGTTACGCTCTTGCTCGACTGCCCTTAGCGGGGCTTCGACATTATCGCACCGTTGTTCGAGATCGTAGCAAACCTCCCCTATCTTATGTAGAAGGTTGTCATTAGACATGCGTGCATTGAACATAAGTGTTTCTGTTATGACGCTTCTCCAGTCAGACTTAAAGCCCAGCCCTTGCAATCCCTCGCGGGCATCAAGAGACGGCAATATTTTGACAGTTCGAACTGGCTCAATCTCCGAAAAATGGCACTGGGGCACAGGCAGTAATTGCTTGCATGTAGTCATAAACATTTGCAAGGAATCAATCTCGGGCAATGAACCGTGTGCCGTGTTTTGCATTAGCGATGCGTGAATATAGAAGGAGTAGAAGTCGTAGATCAGCTCGTTCTCCAGTTGCGTACACGAAGCCTCGCACGTATGAGAGCCGTTACATTGTGAAGAGGAAGGTTGTTTCGGAAAATTGGTCATGATTTGCCCCATGAACTGCTTGTACTGATCAAGAGGTTCCGCTATCATAGAATGGCAAGATTCCAGGGCTGTACAATGCAGCCCTGTGACTAAAGACTTGGCCATCTGGACATGAGACGGGCTTGGAGAGCTCGTCGAACGTTCTCTAGTCAAGGTAGAGACGATATATTCTAGTACTCTACGTATCGCAGACTGCCCTAGGCAAGACTTGAAAGAGTTAGAAGAACTGCAGATGGCAGTGGGTGAACCACTTACTACACTTGCCCCTACAAGGCGTGGTACGTAATCTGATGGCAGCACTTGTTGAACAAACTTGCTGTCCTCAGATAAAAGCCCTTCTAGAGCAACTCGCGCTATCTCGGGCGATAGTGCGGTATTAGGAAGAAGAGATGCCAAGAATGTCACACCCTGTACCCATGGTCAATTCAATCTCTCTATTTGCCCACGTCGGGAACTGTTACATACCAGAAATTGCACACTACGGTCAATACCGTTCCTTGCCACCTTTTCTCGTAGCTTCGCAATTTTAGAAGAGTTCGCCGTGATCCAGCAATCTTTCTGTTCTTGCTCAACCCTATCACAAATCTCGATAGCCAGACGAATACTTTCTGCTGCCTGATCTACCGTCAAGTCATTGCAGCTATCGGAGCAAGCAAGGATAACGCGTAGAAAAACAAGATCCAGAGTTTTCAGGCCTCGCTTGGGTCCAAAGAAATGGTTGACACTTTGCAACCATGACGGAACAAACCGCACGCACCCCGTTTCAGCAGTCAGATCTTGCAAGGATGCCATGCGTGCAAAAGTGGCTAGGCAAAGAATGCTGCCCATGTGATCGCTCAGGTTGCGCAGCGTTTTTGTAAGCTCTACCTGGAGGCTAGACATCGTCTCAGATGGAATTTCGAGTAGAATCCCCGGAGAGTTCCTGATACCATTGCAAATCTGATTTAGGGGTAAAATGGTTTCTGCGCTCGGACGCTCTCCCATTGCACGTATCGACTGCTCCATAAATGGTGCCAGACACGCGGGCATCAGGAAGCCAGGCGGTAGAGGAGAAGACAATATCGCAGTGCATACCGAAGCATACTATGATAGTCAGTTCATAAATCCCTCGGCTTACCATGTCAATTATTTGAAAATATATGATAAATCTTGCTTAGAGAACCTGCAAGAGCACGAACCTCGAACTGGCCATCTTCAATAGCCGTCTGGAGGAGTTGATCCAGGAGGCACGGATATCGTTCCAGTAAAGCATTTCGAACAGCCGGTATCAAGACTGCCGAACTTTAGATAAGCCCAAGCAGCTAGGTACATGCGTAGCACTTACCAAATGTTCTAAGCAGAGGCAGAGCGAAACGAGAACGCGAGAGACCATCGACGAGAACATCAACAAGAGCCCCAATTTGACACGGCTTGTGAAAGGCCCATAACTGGATTGAGTTCGATGTTGTAGTCTCAACCAAGTCCTGAAGGACCTGGAGTGACGGTATGGATCAGCTACTGATAAACTGGCTTGAAGGGATAGCGTGAGTAGCGGAGCTTACCTGAAGTGAGGGCGCATATGGGGCAGTAACGAGGCGCTCCACCTCGCGGCCAAGGCGAATACTCTGCTGATCTGCCATGTCTGCGAATTCGGACCCGTCTATGGAGTTTCCATGGACTAGTAAGGGTCAAAGATAAGAATATGGTGCCGTTCCCCACGAGGTTATCATTGATTGTCTTCAACTACTCCGTACGGGCGGGAGAGATTTGATGTTTTGTAGCCGGTTGCCCCCTCAACGACTTGGCGCGGGACCACATGGTACACAGGACGTGATCGGGAGTGGGGGCATTGACATGATGCAAGAAGTAGCGGCGATTGTTTGATCAGAGTGCATGTTTCACCTTTTCTTTTGTATCTTCGCAGTATGTATCATACTGGCTTGTCTCTTTTGCCCTGACTGAATTGGTTCCTTGGGTCAATCGTGCTAGGAAACTGTGCCTGTCCCTGCCAAGTTATGTTCCTGAGGCACCATCGGCGTTCTGGCCGATCGCGACCATCTTCGGGTTTAGGCGGACGATAAGCAAGCTTGCCGAAACGTGGGGATCAATCATCCTCGAACATTCCGGCTAATCCGGTTCTGCGTGCGGAGTACCCCCAATTCTGACCGAACGCACTTAACCCATCTGCCAGCATGGGCAAGATGGTCTTCTCTACTCGGCGCATTTCCGATTGCTGTTGTACGCCTCATCCTTAGCTCCGATGGCGTTTCTCCTTGCGCCTGGCAAGCCCCCATCAGCCATGACAGGATGATCGAACTACCCAGTCCGGGTTTAGTTGGATCTTTCATGCGAAGCCCGCATCTTTACTCCGGAGTATATATTGCTTATGTTTCCCCTTGTTCCGACTTCTGGGTTTCTGTCTCTTAGGATATCAATCTGAGCCGTTGAATCATGCGGCCGCTCATCACGGTACCTCGGGGTTTCCCCGCACATCCCCGCGCGCTCCATTGCCAGCCCAGTGCCATCGCACAACGCCAGTTCTTCCCTCTCCGACGAGCGGTGCGTTGGAGCAGCTCCCAAAAAGAAAACAAAAGCGATGACAATGAGGGGCATAGAAACAATGCCAATGCTGAGTTCTCTGGCAATTCCTCGGGTTCTTGGACTTCAGGCGGAACCCTGATTGCGTCCGCTTTAGCCGCGGGCGTCGGTTATGCATATGCCGTCACAAGCCGACCATCGCAGCCGCAGAACCTCAAAGAGCCCCAGTATGGATCTGCGAAGGATTTCGAGAAGGTATGGTGATATTTGCCTATTCTCTGTTCTCAGCAGATGTATTGATCGCACCTTGCTGAACGGTCCGTTGAACAAATAGGCTATTGCGGAGTTACGAGCAACGCTAGGCGATGATGCTGTTAGCACCGACGAGGACGATCTTCAGCAACATGGGTTTTCGGAATGGTCCAGTGTCAATGCTGATCGTCTGCCAGTCGCTATTGCCTACCCTACGAACACGGACGACGTCGCCCAAATCGCTAAGATTTGTCACAGATACAAGATGCCAATGGTGCCTTACTCCGGTGGTTCTAGCCTCGAAGCTAACTTTTCAGCTCCTTACGGTGGGTTGACTATTGATTTCGCGATGATGAACAAGATTCTAGAGTTACACGAATCTGATTTGGACGTTGTGGTCCAACCGTCCATCCAATGGATGGACCTAAACGAAAAGATTAAGGACAGTGGTCTTTTCTTCCCCGTCGATCCTGGACCGTCGGCGATGATAGGCGGCATGATCGGTACAAACTGTAGTGGTACGAACGCTGTGCGGTACGGGACTATGAAGGATTGGGTTATCAACCTCACTGTTGTGCTCGCGGACGGTCGTATCATCAAGACACGCAGGCGTCCACGCAAAACTTCAGCGGGGTACAACCTGACAGGCATGTTTGTGGGATCGGAGGGGACGCTTGGACTTGTGACTGAAGCTACCCTCAAGTTGACCCCAATTCCAGAGCAGACTCGTGTCGGCGTGGTTACCTTTCCCACTATACGGGATGCTGCATCAACTGCCATGCAATTGGTCCGAAAAGGGATCCAGGTACAGTGCATGGAAATTCTAGATGAGGTTCAAATGGATGTTATCAACCGTGCAGGGGGGACTGGACGAACATGGAAGACATTGCCCACTCTGTTTTTTAAATTCTCCGGTACCAAGGCTGGAGTTGCTGATAGTATCAACCTGACCAAAACGCTAGCGAAGGGTAACCATGCAAGCTCTTTTGAATTCGCCCGGGACGAGCGAGAAGCACACGATCTATGGTCCGCACGGAAGCAATCGCTATGGAGTATGCTGTCATTGAGGGAGCGAGGTGCCGAAGTCTGGTCAACCGACGTTTCTGTACCGATCTCCAGACTACCGGACATTATCGGTACGTTTTCTGCACGACTCGGACTGTACATTTGCTGACTGCACTAGAAATATCAAAGAAGGAACTTGATGGTCTTGGAATCTTTGCGAGTATTCTTGGGCACATTGGAGATGGAAATTTCCACGCAAGTATCCTATACGACCGTACGAATCCAGAAGAAAGAGAGCGCGTTGAAAAGGTTGTCTACGACATGGTCGACCGTGCCCTGGAAATGGAAGGCTCCTGCACTGTAAGGCATATGCATCCAGAACTTGTGTGTCGAAGCATGACTGACTTGGATGTTTTAGGGTGAACATGGTGTAGGGCTGGGTAAGAAAAGCTCCCTCAAGAAGGAGCTTGGCCCAGACACGATTGGCATTATGCGTTCCATCAAGAAGTCTCTTGATCCTCACTGGCTGTTGAATCCCGGCAAGATCTTCGATTATGAAAACAAATAGCATAGCCATGGTAGATTAAACAGGTGAATGGAATTATACATAAATCGAGCTTTCGATCAACAAGTGATTCTCCTCTAGTAGCCAAGCCTGGTATGTTGCCATTGCTTTCGATGATCAATCAGGCAGTGATAGCCGCGGAGGAAACAAAGTTGGGTCGTGACTAATGAGGGCTGACTCACAGCGGGGCAGATGTGCTCCGGAGCGATATCGCAGTTTTAGCTGGGACCGCCACTCTTGTCCCTCTTCACCTTCCGCATCATTGTCCAAGAGGTGAGTGCAATTCTTCGTATTGGTGTATGCCTAAATCAGAATTATGCCTATTGCAATGCCACGATGTTATCTGCTATGTCATTTGCTTCCACAGCTTCGATGCTGGAGATAAAGATGCATTCTCATCCCTTGCGGGGCTTATTTCCTTGAAGTCGCTGAACATAATGTTGGCAATGTCTCAGTGGCCATTGTTCCAATCAGACGTTCTTGATGCCTCTGATTTGTTGAACGATTTGTTGTTATCTTTTGAGTATATAATTGAGGGAAATCAACTAACAACCGCTAGACCGCATACCGACCAACAAAAATGGCATCATACCCCAAGAAGAAGTGCGGTATGGACATACAATCACAGGACTAATGTTTCGCTGGATCTGGGCCTTCATGCTAATGATAGTCAGGTGTTCTGGGAGCTACCGGCTCTGTCGGCCAGCGATTCATCCTATTGCTCGCAGACCACCCCTTCCTGGAGCTTCACGCCGTTGGTGCGTCGGAACGTTCTGCGGGAAAGTGCTACAAGGATGCCGTGAGATGGAAGCAGACTACCGCTATGTCTGAGAGGCTTAGCAACCTTGTCCTCCGTGACTGCAAGGCCGAGAAGTTTGCTGACTGCGACCTCGTCTTTTCTGGACTCAACAGCGATATCGCGGGTGATGTTGGTATGTGATTCTCTTCCCGGGCGACACAACTTCATACTAAATTCGAACTTTTTAGAGATGGAATTTATCAAGGCCGAGATTCCTGTCTTCTCGAATGCGAAGAACTACCGCAAGCACCCGCTTGTCCCCCTCGTCGTCCCCACAGTCAACCCCCAGCATCTGGACCTCATCCCTCACCAGAGGAAACATTTCGGCCTAAAGAAGGGGTTCTTGGTTTGCAACTCGAACTGCGCCGTCATCGGCATTGTTATCCCGTTCGCAGCCCTGCAGGCCAAGTTTGGCCCTGTTGAGGAGGTAGAGGTCTTCACCGAGCAGGCTCTGTCCGGAGCTGGTTACCCGGGTGTTCCTAGCATGGATATTCTCGATAACGTGATTCCTTTTATCAGTGGCGAAGAAGACAAGCTGGAGAACGAAGCCCAGAAGATTCTTGGCTCCTTGAACGCCGATGCTACCGCTTTTGACGAGCAGTCGGGTCTTAGAGTAGGCGCCACATGCACACGCGTTGGAGTTACTGATGGCCACATGGCGTTCGTTTCTTTGCGCTTCAAGAACCGCCCTGCTCCCAGCGCCGAGCAGGTTGCGCAGGCCATGAGAGAATACCAGTCGGAAGCTCAGAAGCTGGGCGCCCCTTCTGCGCCCCCACAGGCTATCCGCGTGTTCGATGAGCCCGACAGACCCCAGCCTAGACTTGATCGGGACATCTCCAAGGGCTATACCGTTAGCGTTGGGCGCGTGCGCGAAGGTCAGGAAGGTGGCTACTTCGATATCCGGTTTGCTGCGCTTTCGCACAACACCGTTATTGGCGCTGCTGGATCGTCCATCCTCAACGCTGAGGTTGCTGTCATCAAGGGCTACATCTAAATGTGTTAAAATATCTATGGCATATAGCGTTAAGACGGCGTCAGATATCCTTTTGTTTCTACTTAGGTAGTTAGACTGCGAAAAGCATCAAACAATCAATCAAATCAAGCCTAGAACCTATCTGTATTACATAACAAAGATTGACCCATAGCGCTAGTGCCGATTGGGTGTAGTAAGATGGAGTGCTGATCCGGCCTAGTTTTAGGGCTAAGCCCACCAGCACCAGCCGCTAAGCGAAAATTGCGGGAAGCTTGGATATCAGTTGCTGAAGTTCCTGTTCCGACTCCTTTTCCTTCGCGACACTCCGACAACTAACCGGTTCAAGTCGACAAAGCAGCCAAGATGCCTCGCGGACCGTGAGTTACACGCCCTATGAGATTTTCACTGCACGAGGCCAGGTCGCCGACGAAAGCGTGTTTTCACAGGCAAAATCTGAGCCACGGCAGGAAGTCTGGAGATTGGAGGAAGTGAAAACTGACCGCGATGCTCGTACAGTAAGAAGCACCAGAAGCGCCTTAGCGCGCCTTCTCACTGGCTCCTGGACAAGATGTCCGGAACCTACGCTCCCAAGGCCTCCCCCGGTCCTCACAAGCTCCGGGACTGCCTGCCCCTGATCGTCTTCATCCGCAACCGGTACGAACCCTCGAGGAGAACCCACGGAAATTGAACGAAGGCGATGAGAATCGGTGGGCTAACAAGATTGCAGTCTCAAGTACGCCCTGAACGGCCGTGAGACCAAGGCGATCCTCATGCAGCGTCTGATCAAGGTCGACGGCAAGGTCCGCACCGACCCTACCTACCCCGCTGGTTTCATGGACGTCATCGGCGTCGAGAAGACCGGCGAGAACTTCCGTCTCATCTACGACACCAAGGGTCGCTTCACCGTCCACCGCATCCAGGCTGAGGAGGCTGAGTACAAGCTCTGCAAGGTCAAGCGTGTTCAGCTCGGCAAGGGCGGGATCCCATTCTTGGTTACGCACGATGCGAGAACGTGAGTTTATACTCTCTGCAAGTTCCGCGTCATTCAGTCGTTGGACCAAGCTTTGGTTGATCGGCGGAGGACGACAGAACTAGAACCGCAGTTCTTTGCTGGAACCCAGTAAGGAGCCGCTATGAAGAACATTCCGTGCTAACCAGAGCTCTTTCACAGCATCCGCTACCCCGACCCCGCCATCAAGGTCAACGACACCGTGAAGGTTGAGGTTGCTACTGGCAAGATCGTCGACTTCGTCAAGTTCGACACTGGTGTTGTTGCCATGGTCACCGGTGGACGTAACATGGGTCGTGTCGGTGTCGTCACCCACCGTGAGCGCCACGATGGTGGTTTCAACATCGTCCACATCAAGGACGCCATTGACAACACCTTCGCCACCCGTGAGTCCAACGTCTTCGTCATCGGTCAGGACAAGCCCTGGATCTCCCTGCCCAAGGGCAAGGGTGTCAAGCTCTCCATCGCTGAGGAGCGTGACCGCCGCCGTGCCCTTGCTTAGATGTGGCATGGTAATTCATGTAGGCCGCCGGAAAATCAAAAGCGTTGAAAAATCCGCTGGGACGACGGCATCTTGTCTTACTTTGTGGACCTGTATGGCGCCGGTTACGATAATATATGAAGCGTTATCCAGAACCTAAAAAAAAACAAAAGAAAGATTTGTCTACAGGGCACACCATGCACTGTTCCGTAGGTCTGTACATTAAAGCAAGGTCAAGATGCCAAGTCTGGCTACCTTTTCATCTTATGATACCATTGATTTTTGAGTATCTTTCATCCATTCGTACTTGGTCCGGTAATGACACGACGTACCTTATCCTGCTCCTTGCCTTGGCGCAACTTCGCAACCTTCCCCTTTCTCTCAGTCTATTTCTTCGCCAGCTCCAGACCCAGACACAGGTCACACTCGGTGTCCCGGAACGATCATTTACGGAGCAATTCCGCGGGAGCTTGGAATCCAGCCCAGCAGGTCTAGTCCACGTAAGACTCGCGCCGATGTCACTCGATCTTCGACTCGAGCAGCGCCCAGAAGCTCGAGTCCGTCGCGTCGTGACCTCTGACAGAAATGCTACGACGCCGGGGGTCGATATTGGATGCAGTGGATGACCACCACAAATTACGTCTCACATCCAAGCCGGGAGCCAACCGGTCGAAAAGGGAAGATGCACTTTGTGATGTGGTGTGGCCAGTGGTCGGAGCAGTTGGCCGAAGAGCACCGAGGCAGCTCGACCCATCATCGGGACTATGGCCCGGCGATTCGTTCTGGGGTTCGGCGCCGCCGCCTTGATTCGTTTACCAGTCAACCTCCTTCAGCCCTTCTACGAGGCTACAAGTAGGAATGTAACACGTCAACTGGGCTGCTGCAGGTTAATATGGATCTTCTCCTCTTCCTCCTCCTCCTCCTCCTCCTCCTTCCCACTTAGTCTAGAGGGGCTTAGCGAGGAGTTGACCCAAGAAGCAAAGTAAGTATGGGTGAGGAGACAAAGGACGGGCTGGAGGTGTCGGTACTGGTGCTGATGCTGGTGCAGGTGAAGGTGCAGCTCCAGGTCTAGTCGTACTGGAGAACGATAAGGCGATCATCTGGATACTTCATCCTGCTGACGTCTCTTTGGACCGATCCTCGGCATCAGGAGCGCCAAACGCAACGGATGCTGACCATGCAGGCTTAGCCACGACTAAACACCAGTCGCATGGTTTAGGCGCGTCAGGTCAACAGACAAGTCACTTTGGCTGGGCGATCTTTCTTGGTTTCTGGCAGTCCAGTTGTGATTGATAACAGATACAATCAGAATCAGTGTCCGGATTCGACCATCGCCGTGGTCGGACGCCCCCCGAGTCAGCCTTCTTCTTGCACTCGGGATAGATCGGTTACTCTCAGAGCAGGATCGGGGTAAGTGTGATTGCGATCCATCACTTGCGGGAGCACCTCGTCTGGGTCTATTTTATTTTTCCCCCTACCCCTCGGCCCTTTTGGGGTCTGTCCACCTCTTCCTTTTCGGATTGAGGTACCTTAGGCTCTTGGATGCCTCTTTGTCAGGTCAGGCAGGATACCGGCATGAATGGTCCGAATGACCAAGGTGAGACGATCATCGATGGAAGGGTGGGATTGCACATTGTATCACGGTGTTCGATGCCCCATGGGTATTCACATATCTTTATCCGACTCTGGGGACACTCAGACCGCACAGAGCAAGTTGCGCGGGCAGTGCCCCCCTCCGTTTGGTAGATGAGTGCGAAGGTTATATACCTACCAGCCTGTGAGCGAGGACTTCGCTATGTTTGTCTTAAGCCACAGTGACATAGCCCGCTCTTGGACTGGCTTCTACACACACGCACTCGTCCACGCACACCATACATACTTCCCTAGACTCCGAGTCAGGCTTCATGCATACTGCATGCCAGGAGCCAATCCGGATACAGCAGGCCACACCTAGACGGGTGGGTATGTCGCTGGATGTCACTCACTGGAGACCCTGTCGTTGTCCAGAGACAGACGGTCCCCGA
The DNA here is from genome assembly GCA_001990825.1 of Aspergillus carbonarius ITEM 5010. Taxonomy (NCBI): domain Eukaryota; kingdom Fungi; phylum Ascomycota; class Eurotiomycetes; order Eurotiales; family Aspergillaceae; genus Aspergillus; species Aspergillus carbonarius. Next base: position 499,317 of record KV907495.1, read on the forward strand.
CTTATGCGTATACGACCTATGGGACCATCTACGATAGACTCTGGGTAGTGGCAGGAGCCCCCACGCTTCTGCACGGGAGACGGATGATGAAAGATATTGTCTTCGCCAACATTACCGCATGCGGAAGACAAAGGCATGTATGTAAGGTGATGAGCGCATAGGTACAATGTACTGGATGACGGGACGCCGAAATAGTGACTGGGATTTGTCAAGGTCTCGACAACCGTTGCGTTATTGCAGCCGGGCTCCTCTCGCCTACATACAGGCAGTCAGCCACCCATCGATAGCCGTAGCTTGCCAGGGCTGTGGCCATCCACCCGCCTGCCTATTCGTCTCTTTTCCGCGGGGGTCTGGACTCAACAAACACCGGGGCGTCGAAGTTCCAGGTCCCCTCTCCGCAGGCGACAGCTCAGCGACACAGCCCTGGCTTTGTGGGAAGGTAACCATGCATGCTCGGCGTAGAATCTTGCCAAGAAGGAAGACCGCAAAAAAAAAAAAAAAAAAAAAAAATGTGGCGAGGTGTGACACAGACCGGCGAGCTTCAGTAGTAACGACTTACCTACCTACTATGTACAGCTTCCCTGGGAGGGACGCCCGTGGCCGGGAAGCCTCTCCACAGAACGAGCGGGTCGCAACGACGGCCCCGTCACGGCGTACCCTCGCCGGAGTACTCCGTTCCTATTCCCAATCCCAACTATCTCCTGGATTATTCTCTGAGTTACCTGGATGGTCGCCTCTACTTAGGTAGGTGTTGCCCGGCACAACGTGGAGGGAAGCAGTGCAGAGGCGCTGCCGTGGCTTTCTTTCTGCAACCCCAACTTACGCTTCCGATGGTTGCAGCAGGATGATTCGGATGGCTGAACCTAAGGTTTACTCTTGTCCCTTTCTGACCATCGAGGCGTCCCATTACCGCCGTACGGAGTAGATAGATAGAGACCGGCCAGGGTGTCCTGGCGGGCCTCCCGACTCAATCCTTTTGTTCCCCTGGTCTCCAGTGCAGGGTGGAGATGCTCGATCTCCATTTCCCGCCATCCGACTCAATGGTGAAATTAGCCTGTCTGGCTATCTGAAACTAGGCGATGGGCGAGTGTTCCTCAGGGTTAGAGGCAACCGAGGGAACGGGAAACGCGAGATGGTCGGATGGAGAACAGATGGCTGGGATTGATAGGGTGAAGGGGGATCCTACGATGCCCTTTGGCTGGTGGAGTACAGCATGGCTTTTGCCGGCCACCCACAGCCACGAGCTCCTTCTCGTCCAGTTGGAGTTTTTTTTTTTCCCCCATTGTGTCTTAAATTGTTAATTCTTATTTCTTTTCGAATACGTTTCAATCCTTTCTGCCTGCCTGTCCCCGGTCTGTGAGACCTGCAACGACTCCGGGGTCGAGGGTGACACTGGAAACGTCCGAGGAGCTCAAAGGCCGGCAGTCGTCATCGCATCGCCGGGCCTCCAATCCCCATCTGGGGGCGATCCGAGATGGAAGGCCGTCGAAAGACCGAAGACCAATGGCGATGAGTCGGAGACGTCTAATCAGCCCACCTGGAACTGGGGCCCTAGAAGGATTCTCCATCCCGATCGCCATCGCCCGATCACTAGCGATACACTTTCTGGGTTGCTGGATTGCGCTCGCTGGACGAGGACCACTAATTCTTAGCCACCGCAGTAGCAGAGCCTGCTAGATACCCAATCTTTATCCGGGATTGTGTGTGACCGGCTGTGTATCTATTCATCCAACTGTCTGGCGAGGTCTCCTCCGTATGTAGATGGCGGGTGGATTCTCCCGCGAAGAACGGCCGCTTCGAGGATCCACGCTGGACGCTTCGGTATCATGATGACAGATGACTAGGTGCCATTAGAGCCGATGGCTTTACCAGCCGTTCCTGGCGATTGACGAAGCAGGCTCTTGCAGGCATTGTCGGCTCGACTGCCTTGTCGGTCCCCAAGAGGCTGATGTATAATTGACTTCATTAATGTACACCGCTTCAGGGCCGAGCACTTCCAACTCGATTGATCTGATCTCTCTTTCTCTCTGTCTCGCTGTGAATGTTCGTCGCCTCTTTTCTGCTGATATGGGACCAGGTGAACCTTCCAGAACCAAATGGTCCTGCAAGGCGGGGTCCTCTTAAGCTGTTGTGCACGTCCTGGTTTATCGGTTTTCATCCTGGTGCTTGCTTGACCGCTTCTCTCTCTCACTCTCTCTCCATTTCTCTTTTGGGTTATTTTCGCCTTTTTCTTTTTCCTTTTTTTTTTTTTTTTTTTCTACTTGTTCTCTTTTCTTCCGTTCAATTTTGAGTTTTATTTCCTTGATTTATTTTCTTTTCTCTTTATCTCAGATTTATTTATTTATTTATTTATTTTACCCCGATATGCCACCGGTTCGCTCCACTGGCCCGCTGTTGGCTGGTTCCCACCACTGCTATTGTTGCTATTATCGGCCCTACTATTGCCAAACGGTCCGATTATTTATGGAGACAACGAATATTGATGCCGGATCCTGATTGTTCACAGCCCATGTGGGGAGCCCTTCCCAAGACCTAACGGTCTCCCAGGGGCCGGATAATGCACTCCTTGGCCGCCAGTCGAGGATTAAATTATGCGGCGAGCAACTGAACTGATTGGAGTCGGCCCACAGCCAGGCCCTGGCCATGATTTCAGCTCCTGTCTCGAAGGTAATCTCCGTCCTTGGCCTAACCTGGCTCCCGGGTCCCAGTTGTTCGGATCAGGATCAGCCCTCGTCTTTCCTACTTTTTTTTCTGCCCTGTAATACGCCACTGGCCATCATGCCTTTTGGCCGCTCAGATGCACCAACAAGCAGCAGCAGCAGCAGCAGCAGCGCGGGCGTCGACGGGAGCTCCCTCATCCATCCAGGTTTCCTCGTGAGTTGTCAAACGTGGCAAAGTGGAAGGAGAATTGGCCTGCGCCGGCTGGGAAGATAAGGTCTATCGTTTCGTCGCGTCCAGCTTCTTCGGTTTCTCTCTGATGGTTCAATGCAATGCATGGTGCAATACAGTAGAGCTAGTTGCTTGGATCAATCCCGTTGTGTATACCTGGTCATCCATCTTCTCTCTCCCTGCGTCGACGGTTACTTCCTTTGTATACGTCGGTTGCGTTGAGCTCGAGCCCTCTGCATCCCCGTTCCCGTGAGGTTAGTCTCGGCCTGTTCCATCTGACGTCGTTGTCCCCCTACCCTATATGCCTGGTCCTGGAGGTTCTAGAATCGTACGGTTGAACGGCCTGGTACCGGGGAGGCTTGGTTCCGACCACACCTTGGTGCTTTGCCTGCAGGGATAAAAGGACCCAGGGAACAAGGTAGCCAGAGCTCCGCCATTCCTCCCATGGGACCTCTCCATCGCCATGTTAATCTGTTGCTGAACCGTGGTCTCCTCCAGTGCATAGAGACAGTCTCGCCTTTCTCTTCTCCGTGCTCGAAGAAGGGCCTTGACCCGTTCTGATATCGCGGGCATGTCTGCGTACTCGCCGTCGGCCAGTCTGCCGTTCATGCCCATTCCAGGGCTGCCGGTCTACCCGCTGCTGTTTCGATCGGAGACCGAGATCCCTTCATTCTTCGTTCAATATCGGTGGTGGGAAGATGAGGCTGCGACGGTTTTCTGGGCCTTCGACCCCCGGGAAATCCAGCGGGTGATCCGGTTTGGGCTCTATTCGAACGCTAACCTCCCCCGATCGATTCTCCAGAGTCGAGATCCCCATACCATCAGCGCGATCCTGGTATCGCTCGTGGACCCGGAGGAGACGCCTTTTGTGGACAGCCTGTCCCCTCTCCAGAAGGTCGAGGAGATCCTCCGACGGTGCCGGATGACCCGTCCTCCTCTCGTCTCCTGGAATTGGTTCCCGACCCAACGGGATCGAGACATGACCCCTCGAGCAATCGCGGAAGCCATCGATGCAGAGAGCCATCTTCATTTCACCCGGATCTCGTTCGAGGGGCTGGTCCGCTACTCCCTGGCCTTCACGGAGCCATCGGTCGAATGGTTTCTAAAACAGCACACGACGCTCTATATTCACCTAATTAACTATCTGCAGATGTTTCCGGAGGAGCTTCCCCGGTACATGGAGGTAGAACAGGTATGTGATCAGCCCGGGCCCGTTGTCCCCAATGCTTCTGCAAGCCACTGACGCTCTACTAGCATCTCCGTACTCGAAGCCCATTTGCCCACCGGGCAGTGCACCAGTGCCTGCGCGACCTCAGACAAGCGGTGCCGGTGAGGACATCGTCCCCGGCCTTTGAATTCATCTCGGGACCCATTCAACAACTCTTCCTCACGTTTCCGCCGACTCTCAAAGATGTTTTGAAAGTGCTCTCCGTCCTGGCAGCGCGTTTCCAACGAACCTACGTCCACGTCCGGGAGATCAATTGGACCAAGCCCTTTTCGGTTGACTTTTCCTTTCTGGAGGGTTTGACGGCATCGACTTCGGCCGACGACTTTGCCAAAACGATCACCGGGGTCGACCAGGACGGTTTCTCGGGCCTGAGCCAGAAAAGCTTTGTAGAGCCGGATGCCATTATCAAACGACTGCTGGTGACGTGGGAGCTGCTGAGCATGGCGGTGTGGGAGTGCTGCACCGGCCTGCCAGAGATGATCGGATACATCCAGGAAGTTGTGCAGGTAGGTCTACCGTGCTAGGGGGGATGGACGAACAAACTGACCTGGGTACAGTCTTTGTACAATCGTCACGACTACCATTCATTCGCCGCGATCCTCAGCGGCGTCTGCAAATTCAACAACTCGTTTCTGAAGATCCACAACAACAACACGGCAACGCCGAACCCGGTGCTTCCTCAACTGGTTGGCCTGCTGGACCCAGCGGAGAACTTTGTGGCCTACCGACAGGAGTTTCAGACACGGCCCGGCATCCCTTTTCTCTTCCCCCATATTCGAGAATACCAGCAGCACGGCCCGCCAGCCCTGCACCAGCTGTTCCAGCGGTTGCAGACGAGCAATCTCCAGAGTAATCTCCACTAGAGCCGTCGGGTGCGGGTCGCTCAGGGAGACCACACGTGGCGGCGCCATCTGAACTCGGGGAGCATGGCATCGACGAACGCTAGGCAACAATGACGCGTAATAATTGGTGGCTGCAGATGCAGCATGTGGCGATGGGCGACTGTCTGGTGGGCGTTCGTTGTCTTGATTTGTCCCCCTTTTTTCTTTTTTCTTTTCTTTTCTTTTTTTTTTTTTTTTTTTTCGGATGATCCTGTGTTTCTTTCTCGGGCTGTATTCTATACTAAATTAGACCTGACCTGGCTGACCTTGTCCTTGCTGACCCTGCGGCATGAGACTTCCTTTCACCCGAGCCTTGAACGGACATAGTAGGATAATGATAGCCGTCACACGTGAGACGGGTCTAGACCATTCATTGCCAATAGTCATATTGCTAGTAGAGTCTAGATAGGGGGTTTCCAGACGACGCCGAGTAAGCTCCGACGACGTGCCAGCACGGTGGGTTAATCGCCGGTGTCGATCTCAATCATGGATGGCGTCACAAACCACTATGGGGGGCAATGGTGCCGGGGGGAATATCAATCACACCGACAGAGAGGCGACCCGCTACCCTACCCCGACCATTGCCTACATAGAGTCGGGTTTATAGAGTGATGTCAATCATATCACATCGCCTGCGCCCCCCCACCCTCCCCCTCATCATAGTCAACTTGGTACATACAGCCGTGGCAACACACTCCTCACGGCTCCTCCGTAGGATCCATACCCATCCTCCTGATTCACATCCTCTTCTTCCCCTTGCCTTTTCCTTTCCCCTTCCCCTTCCCCTTCCCCTTACTCTCCTCCCTCAAATCTACCCCCTTGTCCTTCCCCTCATCCCTACTCACCTGTTTATTATCCGCCCTCTTCTTCTTCTTCTTCTTCTTCTCCTCCTTCTCCTCCTTCCTAAGACGAAGACCTCCATAAGAAATTCCCCCCAATCCACCCCTCAACACCACCACCCGAAAGACAAACAACATCCCCGTCACACCCACATTCCCCCACGTCAACGCATTCCACTCCCCCGTATTCAAGAACCTCTCCATTCCCATCCCCCATCCCACTGCCGCAATATGCGTGAGATCTGCCACCGCCAAACAAACCAGATAGTTTCGGACCATGGTTGGCTCGGAGGTGGAATGGATCAGAGAGATACCGAGTAGAGCGAGCAGGAAGTAGATATTGGAGAGTTGGTAGGCGAGGGAGAGGGAGGAGGGTGTGATGGTGTTGCTTGCGTCGGGGTTGAGGGGGATTTGGGAGAGGATGAAGCCTTGGGGGTAGAGGTGGGGGTAGAGGGATCCGGAGAGGCTGAAAGTATAGGTTTGTTAGTGAGAGGGGAGGGGGGGCAAATGGAGGGGGGGAGACGTACAGGGAGATGGGCTCGAGGATGCCGAAGATTAGATAGGGGATTGGGGGGAGGATGGAGCGGGGGAGAGTGAGGGACATGTTGGATTTGATTGTAGGATTTGGTTTTTCTTTCTTTCTTTCTTTCTTTCTTTCTTTCTTTCTTTCTTTCTTTCTTTCTTTCTTTCTTTCTTTCTTTCTTTCTTTCTTTTGTTTGTTTGTTTATCTAGGGAGGATGAATAACAGTGGATTGTAAGTGTGTAGTGACCGAGGAGTGGTGGTGGTGGTGGTAGTGGTGTAGGTGTATACTGTATACTACAGGTGATGGTGGAAAGATGGAGATGGAGCAATGGAGGGAGCTGGGGAGAGCTGATTACTGGATCGGGTTAGTGAGTTTGATGGCGGAGTGCAAACAGGCCCTTCTTTACGGTGGGCGAGCGGGTGGACATCCAGGTCGCTGAGTGACTGGAATGACTGCTGTCTACTGTGTAGCAACCCGGTGTATGAAGTACTGGTGGTTCTTCTGGCGGTACTGATGGAGGTATGTACGTCCTTCGCTGGCATCCTTGCAGTGGTCGCAGCAGCCGTTCATCTGCAAGGCCCGCGTGCTGACTCAGCCCCTCCGCCGATCTGCCCATTTCTCCGCCAGTCTTCCGCTGGCTTCCTCCCATCACTAAACTACTACTACTTCCCCTACCATCTAGAGATCCATCAACCACCGTGAAAATGGCACCTCGCCTCGAGGCATCCCTTTCATGCTACATGGTGTTCTTCATCCCCCAGTGATCCATTCCCGCATGGGTTGTCCCCCGAATGGGTTCCTCCCCACCATGGACACCAACGCCTCCTTTACCCGCTCCTTCGACGAGTCGTTGATCCGCGAACTTCCCCAGCTTCAGACTCTCCGCATTGCTCCCCTCCGCCAGCCCGTGTCCCGTCTCCGAAGTATTCCCTCCCCCCTCGAGCCTAATGCCAGCCGCGTCCGGGAGTCCCCCAGCAACCCCAACAACGCCTCCATCCTCCCCGCTCGCAATGATTCGGCTCCGTCCGGAGCCCCCGAGGGGGTGACTTCCCGGCCCAAGAAGACGGACCCCTCGGTGGACTCGCTTCTCAGCTTAGATCCGCCACCGCCCCGGCCAATCCTACCGGCCTTTGTCAATCTCCGCGCCCTGGAGCGTTTCTCCTACTCGTTCGATGACGACAGTCTCCACTTCCGCAAACGCCGGCGTTTGGGCGTTCAGACGGAGACGTTCGGCGAGCACCTGCAGCTGCCCATTCCCCAGGCCCAAAAGGAGCAGCGGCCGCCGCCCTTTGGGCCTTTTGCCATTCTGAATGGTCTCAATGAGCCGCCTCCGAATGCGGCCCTACTCCCCCCGATCGAACCTGGTTCGATCACGCAGCTCTTGACTAAACCATCCCGGGCCAGCGCGGTCGTGGAGCCCGCCTTACTCAGTGCTAATGCTGTTGCAGATAGCCAGATCGCGGAACGACGCGAGGGCCGGATTGAGGAAATCCTGGACTCCCCGGTCGATCGCACGGCGGACGGGGGTATCGCCAGTGGACTACTGGACGAGGTCACTGTGGTAGAACCGACGAGATTCGACAAGACCGATACAGAGACTGATCCCCGAGACGCCCCCACGGAGGCCAATGTCGAGCCCCTGTCGCCCAAGACACGCGGCCGGTCTCGCAAGAACCTCCGCAAGTGGACCGAGGAGGAGACGACGGCCCTGCTGCGCGGGGTGGTCAAGTGCGGGATTGGCAATTGGACGGCGATTCTGGCCCAGCCGGAGTTGAAGTTCAACAAGCGCAGCGCATCCAACTTGAAAGATAGGTATGGTCGAGCCGTGGGTGGACGTGGAGGAGAGACTGGATGCCAACTAAGTCCCATCTAGGTTTCGTGTCTGTTGCCCGTGGGCGTACCGGTGAGTCCGACGGTTCTCGTAGCTGTGCGCATCTAATCTGCTCCAAGGGCGGCGGACCCCAATGAAGCCACCAAGCAACTGCATGACACGCTCGCCAACGCCCTCTCGCGAGCGGAGACCGAAGGTTCCGATGGACAAGCGGGGAAAATCCACCTGCCGCACCCTCGTCCTGCGGAGTCTCATGCCAGTGGGAGTGCCGTGACTCTGAATGAGTCCTCCGGCCCCAAGGAAGCTGACCCAAAAGGCACCAAGACCACTAAGAACAGTTCTCTCTCCAAAACCGCCGCGACCCTTTCTAGTAGATCGAAATCGACGCTGGCGTCTCTGGGCATCCCCGAGCCACACTTTACCATGAAATCGCGGCGACGCTCCCGACGGCCGTTCACGGTGGTGGAGGACGAGGCATTGCTGAAAGGGTACGCCGTGCACGGCTTCCAATGGACACTGATTCAACAGGACAAACGCTTAAACCTGAGCCATCGCCGCGCCACAGACCTGCGCGACCGATTCCGGACAAAATTCCCGCACGCCTACCGGGACGGGGGTTCCGTGAGCGGACGAACCCTACATGGGAAACCCCTGAAGGAGAGCAAAGAGCATGTTCCTGGCAACGAACTGGAGCCATATACACGGCCCAAACCCGATGTCAACGCCCGCCGGCCCATTGATCCTGCACTGGCGCCTCCAGCACCACCGCAGGGGCTGCACGAGAGCTCGAGCAGTGCTGGGCCCGGGGGATTTCCGTTTCCGCTAGACGAGAATGGGTCGGGAGAAGCGTCGTGGGCGGATAACACGCTGGCGCCGATGATGTGGGATGAACTTGCATAGCCGTGCGCTGTGAGCTGTGGAAGTTAGTTCTTGCCATAGTAGATGGCCATGATGGTCTTCCTCCTTTTTGGGATATGCTCTTTATCAGCCACGGCATCTCTATTGCGTTGGCGTGCTACAGAAATGTGTTGAACTGACATATTAGCGAGAATTCTCGGAAAGGCATATCAGCTACCGGTTAGACGAGACGGGCGGGCAAAATGAGCTCCAGAATAGACTACTTGCTACCAATAAGGTTCACAAGGAGATGCAGCATAGACCTTCGAGAACTTAATAATGCCATACACATCGTAGAACAAGCAAGATTGCACCACTTCACATAGCAAACCAGATAGAATAAAACATACATTGCACAAACACAGACACAAGAACAGCATGATATAACGCTAGAACCATACAAACCCACACGAAGAAATCCGCCAGAAGCCCGACAGGAGCTGGAAATGAATTGAATGGAAAGGAATAGAAGGAAGCAGACTCCTTACCTATGCCGCACTGACCATGCCATACTGACACCTCGCCTCCAGATATCAGTAGTATCATACCCATCTGTTTGGACAGTGTCAATCCCACTGACACATAACCACTCCAGCATACCCCTACGTCCGTCCGTCCGTCCCTCCCTCTCTCCCTCCCTTTCATCCCACTGATCCACCCTTCTCACCTCACTTCACCTTCCCCCAGTCATAACCCGGACCCCTCTACCTACCAAGCATTCCTATCCCAATTCGGATCTAATACACCCAAACAATTAGCACAACCCAATCCAATAACACCCTTTCCTTACCCTCCCCCCTAAACCAACAAAAAAAAAAATTACAAGAGAGAAAAAGAAAAAGAGAAAAAACCAACCCTGTATAAAACTCGCCAAGACCTTACTCCCCGTCTGCAACAACGGATGACCCGCCACGATCTGCAAGAACCTTTGCAACCCCTCCCGTCGATGTTCAATCACATCATCACTGAACCGATTGGTGAAGACTTTCCCCGGCAACGGGGGAATCGTCACCCTGGTTGATTCCCGCTCCAATATGTCCCGGAAGTATTCGAAATCCGAGTATCGACGACGAACAACACTATGCTTGAGTTTGAAGGCGGGGATGTTGGTCCGGCAGACGAGTTCGTACGACGTGTACATGTTTCGGGATGTGCCGTGGGTTTGAGGATTTCTTACCTAGGGGAATGGGTTAGTGGGTTGGATGGGGGGGGAGGAGGGGGAAGAGGAGGGGGGAAGAAGGGGGGGGGGTAAGTGTACGTACTTCTATTTCGAGAAAGTTCTCGGGAGGACCGTAGATCTCCTCAAAGGTTTGTTGGCGGGATTCGGGGACGGCTTGCATTTTGAGGTTGAGTGCGCTGAGGCGTGGTTCTTGGTTTGGTGAGGTATGGGCTGTGTTTTGGTGTTGGGATGTGTGTCTGGTGTGGTAAAGTGGTGGTGGTGGTGGGGATCGCGGGGAAGTTGCGCGCTGCCTAGTAGGGACCTTGCGCTGCGGGTATGGAGTCCGGACAATGAACCGAGTCGCGGATGGAAAGGGTCAGAGGCAAATGGCGGATTCAGCCCGGATTGAGCGGAGCGATTGAGCTGACACGAGGTGCAGGTGGTGTAGCGGAGAGGACAAGGGCCAAGCCGAGATGACGACGGAGAGATAAGAGGGAGACCAGGACGAGAGACTGACACGGCGAGGTGCGTAATTCCGCCGATCGGACAGCTCGGCGCATTGTTGCTCCATTCCGCTTATACTTCAGATTCATTGTTCCTGGGTTAGACCTTCAGTGACACTTACTACTAGAAGACACTAGGTAGAGTGTCAGCTAAATCAAATTTATTATTCCAGCAGATTCAAATCTCAACACCACAACTCCCCCTCCCCCTCCCCCCAAAAAAAATCCAGCACAGCAGAACACACAACAGAACACACAACAGAACACACAACTAAGCTTACAGGGTATAAATGCAACATAACCTTGGATTGGTCTAATACACCCGAGCTGTCCTTGAATACTGCTGATAATGCCAATTTCCCCCGAACCGTGCAACAGACCCAGCAACAAAGCAATCAATAGAATCAGGTGTACAGAGAGCGACATGCCCTCTGGCCATCGCCTGAAAGAAAGAGAAGAGAGACATTACTCCTGGCGACTGCGCTTCGCCCCGTGAGGGTTCCACGACCCATCGCCGCCCACTCCCTGGTTGGGAGGGAAGAAGCCCTGGTTGAAGCCTGGATTTGGCCCCTGGAATCCGCCTTGTCCTGAATGCCATCAGCTGATATTCACCCGCATGCATCACCTCACTTACCTTGCATCCCCATGTTTCCGCCCATCCCTCCCATCATCGGGTTCATCCCGCCGGGCATTGCATTCATTCCCATGCCGCCCATCGGGTTCATCCCCGGCATGCCCATCATGTTGGGGCCTGCCATGCCGCCGCCACGACCACGCATTCCCCCGGGGCCGCCGCGCATCCCGCCCATCATGCCGCCGCGGTTGTTGAAGCCGTAGTTCTGCATCCCCATGGGATTGCCCTGGAACCCACCGCCAACCATCGGCCCTTGGAAACCACCCATCGGGCTCTGGAAGTTGCGGTTGCCTCCAAAGTTCCCCATGCCCCCAGACATGCCGCCCCGGTTATTGAATCCGCCCCGACCACCGCGGAAGCCACCGCCACCCATGTTATTCATGCCAAAGTTCATGTTCTGGTTGGGCGAATTGAAGCCGCCGGACATGGACCGCGCCTGGTTATCCTTACGCATGGGCGCATCTTTAGGCAGTGTGCGGAACGGGTTCGGTTGAGGGCTGGTGTAAGTAACCATGTGCTTGCGTGTCTGTCCTCCCGCGCCGAACGAGTCGATCTTGTGCTTAGTTGCAGTAGCCGCCTGCAGGGTAGTAAATTCAAGAAACGCTTGTCTGCACACAGTCAGTCCTGTACCGCACGGAAGTCCTGCCTGAGCTTACCCTTTACTTTTACCGTTCACCTTGTGCTCACTGAACGTTAAATCCTTCAGCTCCGCCTCGCAATCAGCCTGGCTGACCCAGCCGCGGATATCGTCGTCCGTGGTCCACCAATACAGATCCGAGATGAGGAGTGCTGGAGTGGCATCCGGGTCGGTCGGGCGGTCGTCGTGCTCCTTGCGCTTAACCCCCTGCTGGGGAGCAGGCGTCTCCTTGGCCGTCGGCTGGGGGGCAGCGGGGCCCGCTTGGGTTACAGGTTCATTATGAGAAGCGGTTTCACTGTCTGGCTTGAGAGTCCCGTCCGACGAGCCATCGGTGCCTTGGCTGGGGTTGCCATTCGGCTGTGCATCGGGCGCGTCTAGAATCAGCTCTGTGTCATCATGTTTCATCTCATCCTCGGGCTTGTAGTCTTGCTCATTGGCGTTGTAGCCACCTCCATCGCCATAGATGTCAATATCGAAGTTATCATCTTCAGTAGCCATCGTGCTTAGTTATGGATCGGATTCAAGGCAACTTGATTGCTTGTTTTGTGTGGATATACAGTCCTCCTCCTTTGGGTTCTTTTCTCCTTAGTTTCAGGATCGATGAGATCAAGGGAAGTACATGTCTGTAGACACCGGCCGTCAATTAGCAAGGAGAGAATCATTCATCAACCACGAAGGCTTCTGCGGTTATTTCAAACAGCCGGGAACATAGCCCGGGGTAGATGCGCTTTTGACTTAAGCTCACAGGGGCAGAGGTGGATCGCAGGTGCGACGACAGAGTAAAAAGGCTTGATGATACGTACAATCCGAAGCGAAGACAGCTTCAAAAAGAACAAACACGTCACCAGTCCGTCAATCTGATAGCTCTGAAACGGGGATGCAGGCGCAGGATGAGGACTCCTTGTTTCAGGATTGCAAGTACAGGGAGTGTAGAACGAGAGTGTCTCCAAACGAAAAGAAGGGGATGAAAGGTAATTCCACACAAGATGCGGCGCCGCGGGATCTGCTGCTGCCGGGCAGGCAGAGCGTGGCTAGAGAACAGGTCCGAGAAACCCTCCAGACGAGAGTACAGGCAAGGGAGAAGAAAATCCAGCAAACAGAGTCGAGAGCGCAGTTAGTCCAAAAGCCTCCCGTAGACTGATGTAATCCAGGAAGGATTGTGTACACCGGGTCCCCTGAGTCGTCGTTGCCAGCCCTGGGGTGCACGAGAAGGAGATCAAGAGGGATGGCTGATTGCGATGAGAAGTCTGCGAAGAGGGAAGATGCCGGGTGGATGAAAGCGTTGGTTGAGAGGATGATGCCTGCGAAGACGTGTCCGAAGAAGCAGCAGAGCTGGTGGAGCGCGATAGAAGAGAGACAGAAGGCCAGCTGCTGCCATTCCATCTCGAAGGCGCGGGTGGACCGCTGCTCGGACCGGCGCAACTGCCGCTCCGGACCCCAGAATCGGCTGGACGCGTCAATCCGATCCAGTCAGCTACCTCGCATCTCGTCATGATGGTCGAATGCTCTCTCGTCAGGCCGGTTGCCGATGAGCCGGTCGGGATACGCCATTGACCGACTCAGTGGGAGAGGTCAGGTCCATCACAATCAACACGGCGAGGCGCGTGCTATTCATAGTCCCTTCAAAGACCGGCCTAGATTTGCCTATATGTGGTCGTGTTATCGATAAACCATCCTTAATTACATTCTATCGGCCATTCCAATGCCATTTCAACAACCTCGTGTTCGTCCAGCCAGGTCGCGCTCATTGGCGGCCCCGACCGGGAAAAAGAAAGCTCAATCCATATATCCAAACCATCTATCACCATAACTCGTAGTACGTCTCATCATCCAGTGGGGATCGTTGGACAGGTCGACTGCGCCTCTGCATCGATTCCTTAAACATGTTGAACTCACGCACCGGTCTCAATTTGCTGTCGTAGTTGCCCGCCACCGGCGGGTCGCCTTCATCGCTCTCGACCCCGTCGTTCCAAGTATGCAAGGTGCACGTCCCAGTGGACAATCCCCAGCCATTCCAAGACGTCGCTGGAGAGTCAGTTCCATGTCACGATAACGCCAGGCGGTACGGAGGACTTACCCGCCAAAATAGGACTGTTCGGGTGCCAGCTGGCATCCCGAACACACGTTTTCCACAGCATATCACTGCGGCTGCTACGGATCTCGTACGCAGCGGTGAAGATGTCCGGATCGCGCGGGCGCGAGTTAGTCGTCGCGGTCCCAACATCGATCGTTCCTGCGAGAGTGGCATCCAAATTATATACGTAGACCTTGCCGTCTTCACTACCCGAATACACGTATCTCGAGTTCGTGCTCCCGGGGGGCGAGAAATGGCATCGGATCAGAGTCTTGAGGACCCGGTGGCCCCGGAACGTCACCACGGAGCAGTCATGGGGGTGCGCTTCGTAGTAGTCATCGGGGTACGGTTCGAATCGATAGTCGAAGCCAGTCGTGTATCGGTTGACGTCGATGGTGTCGAATTTCGCGGTCGTCATCATCTTCCTCAGATCCCACAACTTCATCGATTGATCTTTGCCGTTGGAAAGTACGTATCGCCCGTCACCCTTGCTATCCACATAAGTTAACCCTTCTGTATGTCCTATGAACACGCCGGCCTCGCGCCCGTCTCCCATCGAGCGCCTATCCCACACTCGCAGCGTGGTATCGTCAGAGCCCGAATAGAGGATATGGGGTGACGACGTGTCTCCAAAGCAGACCGCATTCACATCATCTTCGTGGTTCTGCAGTCGCAAGACGGACTGGCGTGTTTCCAAATCGTAGACGATGACCGATTGATCGGATGTGCCAGCCACAATCTCCCGGCCGTCGCCCGAAAATCGGATAGACCAGATCTATTGACGAGTTAGACGAGGCAAAATGGAGACAATCAGCGGCGTGTCATGCATACTCCAAAATGAGAATTGCCATACATTCCCCGTCCGCCTCTTCTTCCTGAAATCGACGACAAATCTAGAATAGCTGGGTCTGAGGTATCCGCCGGGTCCGTGGGCGCAAGGCAAACCAGGTTCCGGATCGAACTGTACGCCAAAAACTTGTTGTCGGGACTCAGGCTGGCATCGGTGATGGTCCATTGCCCAAACGGGTAGTCCACGGTCTTATAGTACTTCCACTCGAACGGATTGGATGTGTCGTACATGCGGACCTTGAAATCCTGGGCGCAGCAGAAGAAGAAATTCCCGTCGTCCGAAAACTGCCCTGAGTAGCACCGCGAGTCGTAGTGAATGATCTTATCCGCGGCGGAGCCAGGAATGAGACCCTATATCTCAAAGTGTCAGTACACAGCCTGCCGTACCTCTCACTCAAAATCCTACCTGAGTTATTGACTGTACGTCCCTTCTCTGGGTCCCCGATACATCCACCCCCAGTTCTCGCCACATTATTTTCGTTGCAAGGGACCGTTTGCGCTTCTTCAATCTGTCAACGTAATGAAGGTTCGATCCAAAATTGCCAGATCCCATCAGCTCCGCTCCTTCATCGCTCGGAACCTTGGGGAACTGATGACCTCCCGATCGCCGTGCTCGTCGACGGTACCCGAGGAAGCCAAATTCGTAATCGTCGTCCTCCTCCCCCTCCTCCTCACCGGGAACAGTAGCGTCGTGGAGCCCATTATAATGGAGGATGTGGCGCAGACCATTCGAAGCCAGCAGGTTTAGCAATCGAGCTGCGGAAACTGCCACCATAAGTGTTTATCCCAAGGACTGTGTCAAATTATATGTCGGGGCAAGGCAAGCTACCTCGATTATGTCTTCCCTCCTGGGGCTCGGCGTTCTGGTCCTGGTCCGACTCATCCATGGAGAATTCGATATGTATATTCCCTAGATGCAACTCAGGGCCTTCCAGAAAAGTAGGAAATGGGAGAATCTATCAGCCATATGTACGATAAAAGTGTGGATGGGGAAAGATGACAGGGATGTACCGAGGCGATGATCGTCAGCATCAGCGTCTTCGTCTTCGTCTTCGTCTTCGTATTGCTCGGCATCGAGTTCGTCCCGGTCATCTGAATCAATCGAGTCCGGCTCATAATCCATATCATCTTCGTCCTCGTCCGCCTCGAGCCACTCCCTAGCGGGATGCCATACAGTTCCAGAGTCTCGGGGCGGAGACCCCGGTTGGTCGCCGGCGGCGGGGGGCGAGCCAGACGCACTCATGATCGGCCGAAGACGTGAGGGGTACGAGCAGTCGGTGAATCCGCCACGGGGATCATATCAGACACCAGCCGACTTCCAATAATATCGGACAGATAAAAGGCAGGCGAGGTGCCGGGGCTGCGTCTCAATTGGCCAGCAGGTCTGCTCCGAGATGGCTTCGCTTTCGTTGTTGGCACGGCTTATCGATACCGTCGGTTATGTCATCTCGGAGAGTGCCCGCCCTTAACTCCTAACCCCGACGCAGGCGATGGAATTCGGGAGTAATCATGATTATTGTCATCACATTCGTCTATAATCACACACAGTCATAAACATATTAACATACATCAGATATCGCAAAACTTATAGCAAGTCACAGTGGGAAGCGGGAAGCAAAGAAAGTTAAAAAGAAGCACAACAGTGAACCAAAGGCCTTTCTATCAATAACTAGTCAGCAAAGTCACTTAGTCAGAGTCTCTCCCACGAACCACATCGACCGATCCCTGCCACTGAAAAACATTGAGAGATACGCTGAAACAGGCTTGATAAGGTCCAGCTCCTCTTCCGTTGCGAATACGACGTCTGTTATCAAGTTAGAGAGAACGTCCCCTACCACCTCAGTACCGCGAGTGAACATCACTTGGAGATATCGGGGACCCTGGAAATCTGGATCGGCTAGTTGAAGTTTAGTGTTGATATCGCGAGTCTCTGTGTGTTCTGACTCCAGGAAATTCACCAATGAGCTACTCATACTATGGTTCTTTCTTGTGGTAGCAGCATGGAGCTTGATGAGCTCGACGATGACATGCAGTTTTGCTCGCAACTTGGCGTGCCTTTTACGCGACATGCGTCTAGCTGGAGAGATGTGCCGCAGGTTTTCCGCTGGGTAGCATAAAAAATGTCGACTGATGGCTGATTCGGTCTTTTTTGTCAAAACGCCCTTTTGGCTGATCTCTAGCGGCAACGTTTAGCAGCCAGGCGTCAGAAGATGGTAGGACAAGCACGCACGACAGGAGAATAATGTTGAGTGGAAGATGGATGCTTCGTATATTAACCAACAGATGTGCCATTGATTGAGGAGGTCCCCCACCAAAGTCAGAACACTTAATAAGAGAACGCTGTACGACTTATGTTGCAGCTTCATAAAAGACTGCATACTGTATGCCTGAACCAGCTTCTTGGTCCCGAGTAAGTCGACATGGCCATGATCATGCACAGTTACTTGTGCTTCTTGTCGTGTGGTTTCACCGAGTAAACAACCAAATCCCTGAGGGTCTAATGTCTCGGATTTCGCTGCCACGGAATGTGCCACTGCATCATGGCCCACGAGGCTTGCAGAGGTAGCACGAGAACCTGGGCAAAGAGACCCTAGGCTGTCGATACTTGGGGTTTTGTGCATGTGCGACTCTGAAAGTCCGTTCTCATGGCTATTATAATTTGAAGTCGCTATCGTGCCCGAGTGGGATTGATCTCCATGGATTGCATAATTTATGTCACTGGAATGGCCAGAAGAACCCCCTGATTGATTGGTTAGGGGTAGGGGTCGAGTGTCATCTGAGACTGAACGCTCTGAAACATACAGTTTACTGCCATCGACAGTTTGATCACAGTTTCTCGATTGTGCAACCTCTCGACGATCGTGCGTCTTGCAGGCAATTTCTGCACACATATGACACTTGAGAACCGTTCCCTTCATAGGTTGGCACTTGTTGCAATCGTCCAGAATATGCCCGCAGCCCTGGCACCGCCTTTTAGAAGACCCATTAGTCACAGGATGGGGATCCGGTCTAGGAGTTGTGTCAAAAGTGCTGCTAGACCGTGGTATGCAAAGACGGGCGTCGTCTGAGAGGCGTCTTGAAGCAGGCTTGTGTGGGTAAGATGGCGCGCAGTTGTCGCCATGCTGAACCGAATCACACCTTCTATGTCTCACTGGATGGGTTCTTCGCATCCGGGACAAGTGCTGGCTTATGAGGCTCGATGGTCCATTGCTCACAATCTCATGAGACACGTCGCTTGTGCTAGAAGCCGACCCTGAGTCTGAAGCTAGGCCGGCTTCTGTTCCGCCACTAGACTCGCTCGAGATGGTCTCATTATCAAGGTGATTGGTGGTATTCACGCATTTGGAAAGTCTGTTGCCATAAAAGCCATAATTTTGGCCAGCAGGTGGTGAAGAACCTCCATTGTTGCCAGATCCAGAAGGGAAGAACGGTTGCAAACCATTCGCCCCGGAGCCATTTCCAGGAAAGTGGTGTCCATTGTAGCCATGTCCATCATTACCGCCTCCACCACGATCATCACTACCCCGTCTACTCTGGGTTGCGCTAGTGCTTGTCGAATTGTTTCCTATGCGGCAATGCTCGGAAACACACTTGAAGTACTCAGCCCAGCAGCTGACCGGCTTTCGGCATAACTCACACCCATCGGGTGAAGGCAATTTAGTCTCAAGAAGATGTAATTGCTCCTGAGTCACTCGAAATTGGTAGCTATGATGGGTTCTCATGTGGCAATGGACCTTGTCACGCCTTGCTGATATCCAAGGACAATTATTGCCAAGACACCGGTATATCGCTTGCGGGCGGTGCCTGTAGGAGACGTGCCGCTTGAAACTGCCTCGACCCTGATATATCTTGCGCTCCTCCCGAGGACAGAGGTAACAGGTATACCTGACTGTATTGGGCATGCTGTCATGCGAGACTGAAGAGACCGGCGAGTGGGACGAGTGCTCAGCAGTATCGATTTGGTGCTGGATCATGGCGATATGTCTATTGTAGTTGGCCTTGAGCAAATCTTTCACCTCATAAAGACGTGCTGTTCCCTGCTGTGAAGCAATCTCTTCAAGCGCGATGGTGACTTGGGCCAGGGCAGCCTTGAGATTGTTCACATGCAAGTCGTCAGGGGGTATTAAAATTGTGATTGGGTTCGAGCTCGCAGGCAGCGGCAGTGCCTGGATGCCATCACCAAATCCGCCTGATATACCTGCGAAGTCGTTCCTGTTGTCACCTGCAAGGTAGCCCAGATCTGGTTGTAGATTACCCTCAAAGGGACTCATGCTTCTCGCGGGCGACACCGGTGATGAAATCGAGGATGCAGTATACTGCTTCAATTCAAATTAATTACTTGCTTGGACAGAACATACTCTTATGAGATCTTACCGAGGCAGCATCGTGAAGCCCAACAGGCATCAGGTAAGTACTCTGGAGTCGTTGACGCCGGTGGCCTGAGAAGTCGCCTGGAAAGAACGAAAATGTCCCCATGTTGCGGGTGTCATCTTCCATTGGTGCGACCAAAATAACGAAGCGCCAATGATAGATAATACAGCTATTATCCTAACAAGAAGACTGAAGACAAGGGTAATTGGACAGGTGGGGATGGGAAGGAGTGGAAGTCGAAGACAAGGTAAAGATAGATATCAGTCGGACCCCTGTACAGTTGACAGACAAAAAAAAAAAAAAAAAAAAAAAAAAAAAAAAAAGCAAGATGCGGTAGCGGAAGGTATATGAGATAGCTTGGAGAGGGAAAAGCCTGGAGCTGGTGGTGAATCTACTTGACTGTGAGACTCGAGTGAACTCTAGTATTAAAGGGAAGAGCATGGGCAGGGTGGATGACCTCTGCTTTAATAGTCGCCACCGAAACGGTATATCTTCTTGAATACAGGGCAAGCCAGTCATACCCGTATTATCTGATACTGTTAAGCAGAGGCTATAGAGGCTTGCCGTGACGTCTGCGTTGTAATCTGACCGGCGGTGCAAGCGTTTCTCAGAGCCTTGTCCAAGATCCTACTTAGGCACTCTGGCTGACACGAACGTCATCAACGGACAGTTGTCCCCAAATGGGATTAGATCCGCTGTCTAAAATTCAAGGGAAAAGATCAAAATTGAGGGTATCCATAATGAGGGGTTTTTCTTGACAATCTATCCACTCTCTTGGTTGCAACTTCAACAGATGCCGGTACTGTGTAAACACATCCTGAACGGCTATTTGCTGTTGGAAAGTAATCGGCAGCTGCTACTACCTAGCTAGATTGCCGCTACGGACAGAGCTTCCTAAGCAGGTGCTTGGTACCCATGCAAATTGCCTAGATCAACGCCATCATCAGTGGAGGGTTCTGGCCATGGAGGTACTACAATACGCATAGAATGTGGTTATACAGGCGTTCTGCAAATAGGAACCCTTTTCCGTCTACACTCGAAAGATTACATCAGGACCGGTATACCATTCACCATCCTCGGCTTCAGACTAGTATATCTGAGCCCAAAAGTGAGGCGGCAAGCCTTCAGAACATCGAAGCCTTCTGCCTCCCAAGTCCGGAGTACGCCGACTTCCAGAGAACCAGCAGGACCGAGAGAGTGCCTAGTGACGAGTGCCTGCCGAAGGATGGTGTATAGTGTATCTGGAGTGAGCTTAAAGAAGCTACTAAGGGAGGAAGAGGGGCGGCCAGATCATTCCGGGTCCGGAATCTCGAACACCCCCAGACGGGGGGAAAGGTACATCCTAGTCCCATCACTGTCGATGGCTGCGCCACCGAATCAATGCGATTCATGCGCTTTCAAGGATGAAATGCCATTCACTCGCACTTACCCCGCTCCTTCCTAGGAGATTTTACCGTGGCTTTCCTTCTCTTTTCTTTTTCCTGGCTTTCTTTTTTTTTTCAGGCCGTTGATGGTGCCTAGACCGGGAAATCGGAACACGATGGATAATATCGGGAGGGTGGGTGCAGGAAACAATCACCAGGTCCCAGGGTGCAGTCGGTCCGGACTGTATGGCTGCGTAAAGGTCCTGCAGCTGCCTCACCATGTTCTGAGCCTCTACTGGGTGATCAGGCAGCATAGCCTCATGATCACGTTGCGACTTGCGACTAGAGCCTCTCTTCTTCCGCTCCCCCGCTGATAACCGCGATCCCTCAGGCACTGGCGCCAGTGACTGCTTAGTACTCCGTAGTCCATAGGGGCTGCCGACTTATTCAAGATCTCCGCTCATAGCTTAGTCCAGCTGCCGAGGCGCTGCTCTCGAGACCCAGGCAGACAGCACCGTTCTGCGGAGTAAGGGATACTTGCCATCCTCCCATTGATCGAGCTCAGTGCGCTGCAACCATATCTACATGAGAGAGGTGACATCAATGCAATGCCCTGGTTCCGCCATTGTGGCTGTACGGAGATCATCTCCTCTTTCTTCCTCATTGCAGCATTCATTCCAACGGTGTCTTGGGGTGGTGACCACACCAAGAGGGAGCTAGCCGCATCAACGTGTACAACAACCGGGCTTCAGCATTAACAATTATTAGCAATCAGCTCCAGATGACTTGGCTTAAAGGATATGCACGAAGAATATTTGCCACTCGATTTCTGTCACCTGTCGAGTCGAAACCCACAGGTATTTCCTATCGTGTTGCAGATCATGTCCTCCACTGTGTCCCTGGAGTGAGTCAGATTTCAACCGAGCTCAGCCACAGTAGGGATGAAACGTCTAGATTCATCACGGTCATATCCTCAAGCACTTGAGGACGTACCATGATCCCCAACACTGCGGGAGAATCGGCCCAACAATCGTCCGCCTGCCTTGGGTATCCATCCGACCCCCTGGGCCCTGTAGATATCTGTCTCACGTAATCTACCAATCTTCAATCCAATTGGCGAGCTGTACCAGGAACGTGCGATATACGGCGGGCAAGTCCGTGCCTGGACCAGAATTCGATGCGCCCTACGGAGTACCTACCTGCTTGGGTCCTGGCATCAAACTCTATCTAAGGGTGGGTTCGCATGATACCTACCTACATATCAGAGTGATCTCTCGCTTATGCATGCAATGGACTTCATAAGTCATGACGGAACATAGCCTCCGTACTTCCTTCGCAGAATTAATCGCAGTTGACGCAAACAACAAAATGCTCTATAACTTTACCGCCCCCACTGCTGGTAGTCATCTTCGATCTCCCTGTTCCCTAGTCTCTTCTGGGCGAAGATCTAGCCCACTGGTCGTTCCGTCTGTCAGCACAGTTCCGAACCTGTTAATGACTCATGAGCTTGATTCGACAACCATATCAGAGCCCTATTGGTTCTGAGAACACCTTCCCAGGGAGTTTCGCTTACAAGTTCCAATTCTGTTGCGTCATTTTGCTTTTCTCAAGGAGGTAAATCCTTGTTCTCAGGCCAGGCCAGGCCACGAATATGTGAGGCATTATCTGAACTGTGGACAAGATAACTCAAGGATGCGCCGGGGTTCGTCACTAGGCGAGACTCTTGGAGGGCCCTGAGCTGAACACGACCTAATCTCTGTGAAAACCATACTGCGAGTAACAGGATACAGGTTACGCCGGCTTATACTGACTATATCCGTCCTCTGCTGGATATGCACAGCCACCCGGGTGGTTGTGGCATAGTAGGACTACGTAAGCGATAAGCTTGAAAAATGAGATGTACTCAAGAAAAAAGATCTATCTAGATAAAGGAAGAAACCTCGGCTTCGAGGAAAGATTTGGAATGGAAGTGGTACAAGTTTGATTCTTCTACATCGTCTTCATTGTAGAGTGTGTGGTATATACACAGGTTCTCCCGCGCCCAAGATCCAAGAAGCGAATTGCTTAGTGGGGGTGGTTCTTGTGGTGACCTGCAATATGGTAAGTTGTGCTGCCCAGTATACCACAGGAATGGGGAAAACGTACGAAGGTGGAAGTAGTACTCCATGCTGTAACCCAGGATCAGGATGGCGCCGATGGCGTGGGCAAGGGCTATTGATATCAATAATCAGCATGGTTTATGCGTTACGTGGGGTGTGAGAATGAATGCTTACGAGCAGCAGAGGGGTTCTTTCCGAAGTAGCGAGCCTGGTAACGGCCGATGATACCAGTGGGCTTGACTTCAGGGGCAGCGCCACGGGGGAGTCTGGCGTAGAAGTTCACGACGCGGTCCATGCGGGCAGCATCCTTGGCAGCACCGATGGCCTTTTCAACAGTTAGTTATGTCCAGTAGGTGAGAAGCGCGTTTTGGTGAGCTCCGAGTTGCAGCATGAAAGAGATTGCTCCGGGCGGTAACGTCTAAGAAGTGCCGAGGCAGAAGAGGGTAGGGAGTCTCACGTTAGGGGAAGCGATCTAATCATCAATTAGCATCCGGGAAAGACATCTTTCGTGTTTCTTTTCGGCTGTTTCTTACCTTGGGAGGGATCAAGGTCGAGAGACCGCGGCGGGCGATGTAGCTCATCTTGGAAGATCTGTGTGGCCCCGAGTCAGAGAATTGTCGGATCAATGATAGGAGAGACAGAGACTGCAGGGCCTCAATGTGGGAATAACCAGCATACCTTGACGCTAGCAGGTGAACTAGGACAATGGATAATGACGGAGAGAAGGAAGAAGTGCCAACGAGAAAGCGGGTTGTCGGAAGAGCGGTTCAACGCAGGGAGCCTCACACAAAGCGCGCTAAACCGCATTCGGGATTTGTTCGAACGCCGGCTCTCGCCGCATACCTCAACCTGCAACTGCTCTACCGCAGCACCTTGCTCTCTCCACTCAACCAAGCACACATCGCCATCATGTCGCTTGTCAGAGCAGGAAGATTCGCCTGTGTCCGTGCCGGCCGGCTCGTCGCACCTGTCAATGCGCGTTTTGTGTCCACAGAGACCGGTCGAGGCGACCCTTCCCGCACATCCAGCACTTCTGATGCCCCGGCTACTCCTCACCAGGAGAGCACCATGATCCGGAAGGAGAGCCCTTCCGAGGCCATGGCTCGCCATCAGCCCGACTACGATGCCACCATTGATCACGCCACCTCGTACGAACCTCCCACCAGCCCGTATTGGAATGGCTCACTGACAACGACTCAGGCAATTCTCCCCTGTGCCCAAGCGCGTCATGGATGGCAGTGAGCCCGGTGCCACTGTTGCCGCCGCTGTCCTTTCCGGTGCTCCCACCGATCTGCAGGCCCGTACTGTCCGGTATGACGCTTCATTGAGATATACTTCCCCATCAGCGCGCTGATCGTATCGTCTAGGATCTACCGCCAAGCGAAGCCCGCCACACAGTCCGGAACCTGGCGCGCCCACCACTGGAGAATGGATTGGGATATCCTGCAGAGGGGACATCGCTGGGAGAACCCCCTGATGGGCTGGCAATCCTCTGCCGATTGCATGCAGGGCACCCACTTGAACTTCAAGACCAAGGAGGATGCTATCCTGTTCGCCCAGAAGCAGGGATACGAATACTTTGTGCAGGAGCCCAATGAGCGCCGATTCGTTCCCAAGGCCTACGCTAACAACTTCGTCCACGAGCCGAAGAAGATCAAGCACATCAAGACTAAATGATTGGGGGTTTCGGTGTATCATGTACATAAGTGCAGGTCTTTGTTCAAGTTCTGGGTTGTGCTAGGTGATAAATTAACTTTTCTACATGCTTCAATTTGCTATTGGATCCATTTCAAGAAAATTCCTACAAGCTTCGGATCCAGCTGACACATGAGAGAGCAACAGCGCTATATCAGTGGAATTTTGGGGAGACTTACGAACGTCACTTCTATAAATGGTTGGAAGCAAGCCCTGCTGTATCACCAAACACTAATCCTAAATTGGGTAACTCAGTGGTCTAAAGTCGGCCTGTAGCTTATTCTTATTAGACTGTCTATCAGGATAAGAAGCGCAGGTTCCTTGCCTGAGGCATCATATGACTAATGATTTGTCGGTCACTTGGCTTGGTAATTGGCCATCTACTATGTATGATACCAGTGTCTATAATAATGCTCTAATATATGATGAATAATGTCGATCAGATCTGAGGCTGTGGATTATACACGTGGAATGCTATCCCATTCGTCATGTTGATATGATCCAGTAAAGGGGCCTGATAGTATTTACTACCGTTCGCGTGAACTATCAGTGCTTCTACGTTGAGATACAGTCCTCCGTATATTGCAATGCTAAACGAGCGACTTTGGCGTTGCCTTAGTATCACTTGGACTGGCATACTTGACGATGTTCTACATCTACCAGCATGGCTCAGAGGATACAACAACCATGCTCACAGGAACAAAACCAAGACTTTTAACCGATTGTGCAGCAGAGTACGGAAGTTCACCGGGTAACAGATGAAACTTTAAGCATGCAGTGTAGTGGATCTAGTCTGCCCGCTGGTGAGAGAATTAGGCTTCAGCGGTCTAGAGAAAAGCTGAGAGGTACATGCCCATGACAAGTGTCCTCAATGATGCTGTGCGAAGTATCTGCCTGAACAGACAGCACCTAACACATTAATGCCAGTCTAGAGACAATGCCCACAGCAATCACTTTAAGAAGAAAAAAATGCACAATTCCTCAATCCTCTGATCCTGCAAACCATCCCGGCAGGTACAGATCCGGGTGGTGGTGGCACAGTTGGATTCCCAAGCAAAGGCCGCCCAGCCACGGCGATGGTACCCCGCCCCCCCACCTAAAATTTATTATCTGGTGATGATAAGATCGAAAATTTACCTATCGTCCAAGCCCGAATACCCTCTCTCCCTACCCCTCGTTTCCGCTGGACTTCGTGAATTTTTAACTAGAACACTCCTTAATCAATAATAAACCATGTCTGCTGCCACCGACAACCACGAGGGGACCGTCGCCACCCTGCGCAAAGTTCTCGTCAACGAGTCCGAGCCCCTCGCGCGCCGCTTCCGTGCCCTCTTTTCCCTGAAGTACGTGGCTTGCTTGCAGCCCCCTTCCGAGGACACCCTTCCTGCTATTGAGGCCATCGCTGCGGCCTTTTCCTCCAAGTCGGCGTTGTTGAAACATGAGCTCGCCTACTGTCTTGGTCAGACTCGTAACCCGGACTCGGTCGCGTTCCTTCAGCAGGTTCTGAAGGACACGGAGGAGGATGTCATGTGTCGCCATGAGGCTGCCGAGGCTCTGGGGGCTCTGGGCTATGAGGATAGTTTGGAGATTTTGAGGGCCCTGAAGGATGATGAGAAGGAGCCCGATGTTATTAGGGAGACGTGCGATATTGCGGTTGATCGCATTGTGTGGGAGAACTCGGAGGAACGGAAAGCGGAGAAGTTGAAGCCTAGGTATGTTGTGGCACCGGTTTACGTTCGTCACAGAGTCATTCGGATTGCTAACTGGGCTCTTTTAAATAAAATAGTGACTTCACTTCTATCGACCCTGCCCCGCCCCTTCCCCTGGCAGCCGCAGAACCTTCCATCCCGGAGTTGGAGACGACGTTGCTGGACACCAAACTTCCTCTCTTCCAAAGATACCGTGCCATGTTTGCCCTGCGCGACCTCGCATCGCCCCCTGACTTGCCTACCGCCGTTGAGGCCGTTACAGCCCTCGCCAAGGGTCTCAAGGACCCCTCCGCACTGTTCCGCCACGAGGTCGCATTCGTCTTCGGTCAACTCTGCCACCCTGCATCTGTCCCTAGTCTGACTGAGTGCCTGAGCAACCAGGAAGAGGCCGGTATGGTGCGCCACGAGGCTGCCGAAGCCCTCGGTAGCTTGGGTGACGTCGAGGGTGTCGAGGATACCCTGAAGAAGTTCATCAACGATCCCGAACAGGTGGTCAGAGACAGCATCATCGTGGCTCTTGATATGGCAGAGTTCGAGAAGAACGGAGAGATGGAGTATGCGCTGGTGCCGGGCTCTGGTGCCGCTGCTGCCGTGTCTGCTTGATGAATTATGCGAACAAAAGGTCTACAATGCCGGTAAATAGTTGCTTTCATGACTCATAGATGTACAATTGAGAACAAAAATTAGACACCAGGTCTGCCGCTTAGTTGTTCATTGATTCCCTGTAGCAGAGAATTAGTATGGCGAATCGCGAAAAATAAATAAACGGGCATGTTGCATACTTGTGACCACAGACACAGCTGTAAAACACTGTGCTACCTTCATCTGCACTGCGCAATTGGACTGTGGTGAAGTACATCTCCTTTCTGCCACACTTGACGCACGTATGTTGGGTGAGGGCTTCAGTTCTTCTGTCTTGTGCTGTCAAAGTCTGAACGGCAGATCTTTTCGCTCTGAGCGACGACGGGAAGGCGCTGGGCTTGGACTCGGAGACGATGGTTTGGGGGACGGTGTCTACATGATAAGAAAAGGTCGAGATGTCAGTCAAGCTTGTTCAAACGAATATATACGGGCTTCCAAGTAGCAAGCCTACCTTTGTTCCTGGCTCCACAGACATCGCAAACGAGGATCTTGGTTGGGTCTCCAATGGAGCCATCCAGCAAGGAGCCACAGTCGGTGCAAAAGACGAGAGTTCCGATCGCAGACATCGTGAGCGGGGTTGGTTGCAACAAGGGAATTGGCTGGTCCGGACAATTGGAAATAATCACTTTTTTTTTTCGCTGGTCTTGGATGGCGCCGGAAAGATTGGCCGTGCACGGGCCGTGATTGGCATGGCACAGCGCGACATTAGTGCCGGGCGGTGAGGCGCGGCAGCGGCACGGTTCTCGTGCCTGGCATTAATTATTGCATTGGTCTGCCATGGAGACCGTTGGATCAATAGGCGTTTGTCGGGGATGGTCTTTCATTCTCTTGCTTGCTAGCCATGTCTCTGAGGGGAGCATGTCTATACCCATGTTACAGACCTAGATCTCTCTTCCTCCCATCGTTAGCTTCCCAATAGGGACCCCCGCTGCTGCCATGGCCCAAAACTGGCATCCGGCCGTCCAGGTCGTCATCAATGGCCATCCTCAAGCGCAAGGCCATGCTTCCAGTGGGCAGCCCCCGCGCTGGAATCGGCCGTTGGCAGTCGAAGAAGCTTTGCAGTACTCGCCCATGTCCAGCTCGCCCGTCTTCGGTTTAGGTCAGGCCGAGTTAACCTTTGCGAACCAGGTGAACCTTAACTGATGGACCTGTCTCCTTAGATTGCATCCTACGCCCTGACGTCGGTCGACCCCCCAATACGACCTCCATTAATCACATCCTACAGTCGGGTCGGACCGCGCTGGATAGACTGAATGGTGAAATTCAGTCAGGCCGAGATGAATCGAATCGTCTAGAGACGTCTCGGGAATACTTGCAGCAGTTGTTGGATGGCGACCAGTTGACTGAATTGTGAGCCTCATCAACGCTTCATTCTTATATCATACACTCATCAATCCTGTCAGTAAATTCAAGCTGCCCATTAGGACGGTCAATCCTCCGCAATCACTTTCTGCTGCCGCCCACGACCATGTCGCCAGCAGCAACAAGCTTGGCTCATTTGCGAAGATGATGTTGGATGCTACGGATATAGCATTCCGATGTAGGGCTTCATCTCCTCACATGTAATTTAGAGTCGACTGACGAATGAAAGATCCCACCCCGGATGACGTGGAACCTCCACAGAAACCTATCTCTTGGAACGAGAAGCAGACCTCGATCGCTCATAGACCTACCCCTACATCCTCCAACCGACCGAGCCACCAGGCAAGTCAGCTGTCGGTAGTAATTCCGGTAAAGCCTCTGCCGCCTCATGCGGATGAGCACGGCATGTCGAAGAGAAGAAAGCTCAATGCCGATGGAGACGAGAATCCGATAGCAATCCGGCTGAAGGATCAAAAAGAGGAGGCCGACGCTGCCCTGGTCAAATTGCAGGACCTGCTTCATGAGATTTTTGAATCTGAGGACCAAGTGGATCCTAGTACATCATCTGATGCGGGCGCTGAACGAACAAATGCAGTGTTCACCACGGCTCACGCGCTAGATGTCAACGGCTTCATCCTTTCGTCCGATGCCCACACCCGGCTCCAGAAGGCCATCAAAAAGGTGGTCAGCTATAACCGACTTCAGGATATCCCATCAGATTATCTGAATAGGATCCAGAAGCTTTGCGAAAAGCCAATCATTGCTGCGCAGTCACCCGATTTGAGAATCGACAACCCCTCGAATGAGTCTGAAGCTCAGGATTGGCTGAGAAAGTTGGATGACATACATAATGTTCTTCTCGCCATTGCTACTCTACTGCAAACAATGTCTGGCTCTCGGACAGAGCGAGATCTTTGTCCAGAAGATTTGATTGAAGCTATCCCAAATGTTTTTAACCAAACCTTTGATCACTGCATCATCCCTGCTGTCCAGGCACGTCCTGGAGGCAAAGATGCAAAATACTTTGATTTTTTCTCTGCTCAGAAACGGGTCCTTGGTTCCCTAATCCAACAAAGCAAACGAGTACTTGCTCTTCTTGCAGATTTTCTCTCGCGCATTGACGTCTCCGAAGGCACGGTCACGGCGACGGAATACTTCGCAGCTAAATTGATATTCGTCGAGAATGCTCACACAGAGAAGGATTCTACGGTGGGTTACCAGAAATACGAGTCCGTTCGACGCGGAGCTATGGATGTGCTTGCCAAGGTCTTTTCCAAGTATCCTGCTCAGCGGCCATACATTCTGGATGAGATCTTAGTCTCCCTGGAGAGGCTTCCGTCTACTCGGCAAAGCGCCAGGCAGTACAAACTTGCTGATGGCAAGAATATTCAACTTTTGACTGCATTGGTAATGCAATTGGTGCAAACAACTGCCTTGGACGTTCCTAGTTCAAGGTCTTCGCGGATAAGGCGTAAGCCACCTGGTTCGGCCGAGGACGAGGATGATGATGATGTGCTTGCTGATGGACAAGGGGTGGACGATGACCAGTCGAATATATCGATGGAGCAGCTTGCGACGAAGGTCAACCGTCTGTACGATAACGCAGCGCGCAGTGCTCAATACATCGTCAAATTCATCGCCCAACGGGCGATGACATCCACCAAGTCTGGCGACCAGCCCTTTCGAAATATCTTTGACCTTTTCACCGAAGACTTGATCAGCGTTCTGGGTTCCACCGACTGGCCAGCTGCAGAATTGCTTCTTCGCATCATAGCATCTCACATGGTCAGTATCACTGAACATGACAAGGGTTCTGCTACTTCAAAGAGTATGGCCCTTGAGCTTCTAGGATGGATGGGTTCTGCTATCTCTGACCTCATTGCGACTGCTCAACACCTGCTCCCTGCCATGGAAGAGTCTGATAGCGACCTGACCGATTCCCTCAGGCAGCTGTTCGAAGAGTATTCGAATCGTGCCCTACATCCTCAGGACCTTGTTGTTGCTGAGGGCCCTTATCGGATGACCCTCGAATATTTCATTCAGGACCGCAGCGTAGACAACCAGCAGCTTGCTAGTGCTCGCGGTTTCTATCTTACTCAATGGTCCAAGACCTTCTGTTCCGTCTACTATAATTCCGAAGACAAGGATGAAGTCATATATGACGACGCGACTGAGGACCTGGTTGCACTCTTTGGGAAGCTGTTCTTCGATCCGATGTGGCTCGAGACCCACAGGTAAGTAGTCCTAAGTGGTAGCTCATAACACAGCGCTGATTTGTTCTCAAGGCATTTCAACAACGTGTCTACCGCACACGGAAAGTTCGCCTATATCCTAACAATCTTGAATTCAGGATTCTGTAAAGCTTTTGACACTATTCTCAAAGTTTTGCTGAACTCTATTGCAAGTGACCAGGCCAAAGTTCGGAGTCGTAGCTTGAAGAGTGTAATCTACATGCTAGAGAAGGATCCGAGTCTCCTCGATAGAGATGCATCGGTTATGCGGGTCATCCTCCATTGTGCTACTGACGCATCTCCAATGGTCCGCGATTCCGCATTGTCCTTGATCGCAAAATGCATTGTTTTGAAGCCGAAGCTGGAAGAAGAAGGTTGCCGGAGCATTTTGACGTGCGCTGCCGATCCAACTGCCGGTGTACGGAAGCGCTGCATCGGACTTCTGAAGGATATTTACCTTAATACATCGCGTACGGAGTTAAAGCTAGCCATTATGGATAGTTTTCTCCAACGAACAGGTGATCTGGAAGATAGTGTGGCAACCCTAGCGCGGCAGACGTTTGAGGAGATATGGCTTACCCCCTTCCACGGGCTCATCGACTCTGCTCATGATGGTCCTAAACTTAAGGTTGGTCTTGAAGAACGGGTGACGCTAATCGTCAGCCTCGTTCAACGAAGCGAAACAGCGCTCGAGACGTTGAATAATTGTCTTAAAAAGGTCTTTTCTGAAACCTCCAAAACCGCATCTCTGAACTTCAAAGTATGCAGAGCGATGGTTTCTACGATGTTTGAGAAACTGGTTGAAGGCAATGACTCTGGGAAAGAATTCCAGCAAGCATTGTTGCAAACAATTACAGTCTTTGCAAAGGCCAATGCGAAGCTGTTTCGACCCGACCAACTGGAAACTCTGCACCCCTACATTGGACACTTGGCCACGGCCGAGGATCTCTTCCTATTCCGCTCTGTGGTTGTCATCTACCGATGCGTCCTGCCCTTTTTGTCGTCTGCTCACAACACTCTGTTGCGGGAAGTGCAGAATGACCTTTTCAAGAGCGTTGCTAAGCTGGCTCGCTCGGAGCTGAATGAAGTGATGGCTTGTCTTTGGACCATCAACGGAGTTCTGCACAACACTGACAGGCTAGTGAAGCTAACGATCTCCGTTTTGAAGCCGATACAGCACTATAAAAACATCGATCTTTCGGATTCTGCCAATGCGGCTGTCTTAGCCAGAGCCAAGAGTTATATCCGAATTGCAGGCTGTGTCGGAAGACACTGTGATCTTGAAAAGTACGAACCACATTTCAAGAATGCCTTTCCATCATGGAGCGGCGGATCGGTGGCTGGATTGATGGTCGATGCCATTATACCCTTCACACTTCCGAAACAACCCCTTGAGCTGAGGGTTATGTCTCTTGAGAGTTTGGGGTCGATTTGCCAGTCCTGGCCAGGCCAGTTCAGTCGCGAGAGTCCAAGACAGATCTTATCTATGGTGTTCAAGGAAGATAATCCAAGTCTGCAAAACATTGTGCTGAGGTCATTTGCCGACTTCTTTGCCATGCACGAAGGCAAGGCAGAGAAGACAGTGATGCCTTCCGCCGAAATCGCCGAACAGGAAAAGTCCACAAGACTAGGGGGGTCTTTGAAAGCCAGTGATAACGATGGCGCTGCAGCGTTGATCGCTCAGCACTTCTTACGGAACATGCTCCGTGTTGCGCAATCGCGGCAAGATTCGTACGCACTGACTGCTATCGAGCTGATCGCCAGTATCAACCGCCAAGGGCTAGTCCACCCCAAAGAGTGTGCCGGTGTTTTGGTCTCCCTGGAAACGTCCACTGTTCCCGCAATCTCCAAGGTTGCATTTGATACTCATAAGATGCTCCATCAGCAGTACGAATCGATGTTTGAGAGGGAATACATGCGTGCTGTTCAGGAAGCCTTCTACTACCAGCGCGACGTAGTCGGGGACTCCAGTGGTGCATCAAGCCGACCATATGTCGCCAAGCTTGCGCCGCTGTTCGAAATCATTAAAATCAGCAACAGTCGCTACCAGAGGAAGTTCCTTTCAAATCTGTGCTCGAAAGTCAACTTTGAACCGAAAAGGCTTGACGGCACTGGCGACCCGCCCGAACATCTCTTGCTTGCACGGTTTGTGGCCCAGAACCTTGCCTTTTTCGATTACAACCAGCTTGCCGAACTTGTGCCGACCATCAGCTGCATGGAGCGCATTGTTTCTGCAACTGGGACTGTTGTAGCCCACTCGATCGAAACGGAGATCTTTTCCGCGAAGACGGAGCCCACTCCTGGGGAAGCGGTGCCTGCTCCTCCACCGGAGGGCCTAGGAAATACAGCGCCCCTACAACAGTATAACCCAGCAACCTTGCGGCTACTGGCTACCGCTGCCGCATCACTTTCGATGCTCTGGGAAGCCCGTACTTATCTCCGCCGCCTCTATAACGTCACAGCGCATGCTCGCGTTAAAGAGGCCAAAGCTGCGACCAAGGAGCTCAACAAGTCAGCGACAAAGGTGCATGGAGTGACAGGTGACAAATTCTGGGACGCCATAGCTCGGAACATGAACGCGTTGAGTAACGAGCAGAGCATGATTGACAAGTGCCGCGAGTTTGCGACTTTGCTTGCCATCGACGATGAATTCAAGGTCGGGGGCGATGAAGACGCCGAGGGAGATAATTTGGACGCGGTCACCGACATGGATGATCCGGGAGCCGCTTGGGGGACGGCTGCTGCGCCCAGGCCTGGGAAGCGGAAGAACTCCATGTCCGCGCAGAGTCCCGTGAAGCGCCCTCGAGGCCGAAAGAGCGGGGCTGGGAAGAAACGCGCCAGTACGGAGCCTGGGGAGGAATCGGACTGGAACTAGATGAGGTGTCGAAGCCGTTGATCGGGTTGACACCATGACCCTTGTATTTTGGCTGTCCATTATCTACTGGAGGATGCATTTATGGGACTGGAACTGGCGTTGGGGGTGGGGATGGATACACGGCTTGTTTTGAACCGTGCGCCATCGACGATTTATTGCTTAGACGGTGGCGGGCGGCGTGCCGGCTTCATCCGTTGTTTCCTATGTTGTTACGAGACGAGGTTATTCTTTGTATCGCTCATACTAGTACCAGAAACTACTGGAGAGTAACACCATCCAGCTATGTATTGTATGTCCTTGTACATACATGTAGACTGGCGCCAAGCCGGGCCCTGCAGCCCGAGCGGGTCTAGTGAGCTGGGCCCGGATGACGTCGAGGCACAGGCCCCGTTTCCGTGTCGTCGTCCTCTGCCGGCTTCCCCTACCTACTCTTCTTCTCCTCGCCATCTCTTCCTCGCCATAGTTGTTTTTCCTTCGATTGCCGGCTCCGTGTGATCGCTCGCTATCTACATTCTCTTCATTCTCCCTTCCGGTGCCATTGGGTCCCTCCACGGGTCGATTGTTTCGGGCCTGGCCCTTTCGCAGTGACCGCTTTCTCCCTGCCACCTTACCCACGCCATGAGCGCGGCGCTGCTCCGGAGTCGTCCGGACCCCCATGCCCTGAGAAGAATCAGTCTTCTATCCCGTCGATACCAGTCTTCGAAATCGCCAGCATCCGTAGGTCTCGCTGCCTCCCGATCCCGGCTCCCTCGTCGCACTCCGACAGCTCAATGCTTAGCATCGCGTGCCTTTTTCAACCCCCGATTTTCAGTCCGTCATAATTCCACGGCCCCAGAAACACATACCCCTTCACACAAGTCCGGCCTTCGCAATGCCCTCTTCAAGTCATTTGCGTACTGCGGTTTCTTCATTGTCATGAGCGGCGCTGCCGTCGTGGCTTTCTTCGTCTACGATGCAACCACCTACCGCGAGAATTCGAGTGCGGAGGACATCCCGGTTTCGGAATTGGCGCTTAATCCCCGACGTGGTGGCCCGAAGAACCTCCCCATCGCGGAAGTCTTGATCGGTGACAATGATTCGGAAGGTAGGCTAGAGCAAAAGGACAAGCCCCGGTTGGTGATCTTGGGTACCGGTTGGGGTAGCATCGCGCTTCTCAAGCACCTCAACCCCGGCGACTACCACGTCACGGTGGTGTCCCCTACCAACTACTTCCTGTTCACTCCCATGCTGCCATCTGCAACAGTCGGTACGCTGGGGCTGAGGTCGCTTGTTGAACCTGTTCGTCGGATTGTTCAACGGGTGCATGGCCACTTCCTCAAGGGCGAGGCCCAAGACGTTGACTTCTCTGAGAAGCTGGTCGAGGTGTCTCAACTGGATTCCAATGGCAAAGAGCAACGATTTTATCTACCTTATGATAAGCTGGTCGTCGGAGTTGGTACGTTTAAAGGCCTTCCTACGTCGCCTGCATGTGCCGTGAACTAATTCTCCGATCTTGTAGGTTGTGTAACGAACCCCCACGGCGTTAAGGGCCTCGAAAACTGCCATTTCCTGAAGACGATCGATGACGCTCGGAAGATCAAAAACCAGGTCTTGGATAACATGGAACTTGCCTGTCTGCCTACAACCAGTGATGAGGAACGCAAGCGTCTTTTGTCCTTCGTTGTCTGTGGTGGAGGCCCGACTGGTGTCGAATTCGCCGCGGAGCTGTTCGATCTGCTCAACGAGGACCTCCTACACTCCTTCCCTAAGATCTTACGAAATGAGATCTCGGTGCATATCATCCAGAGTCGCAGCCATATCCTAAACACCTACGATGAAGCGCTTTCTCGTTACGCTGAGGTTAGTCCTTGTCGGCCCTTGTCGCACCATTAAAGCTTTGGTAACTGACCTGCGCAGTCCCGTTTCGCTCGAGACCATGTCGATGTGTTGACGAACGCCAGAGTGGCGGAGGTCCGCGGCGACCGAGTCCTCTTCACACAAGAGGAAGACGGAAAGCGCATCTTGAAAGAGATCCCGATGGGCTTCTGTCTATGGTCTACTGGCGTCGGTATGTGCATGTAACCCACCTCCCACCTGCATGGCCGAAAAGCTCACACTTGTCACAGCTCGAGCCGAAATCTGCAAGAAAATCTCCGACAAGCTTGAGTCACAGAACAACAAGCACGCCCTAGAGACGGACTCTCACCTCCGTCTGATCGGAGCTCCCCTAGGTGACGTCTACGCCATTGGCGACTGCTCAACCGTCCAGAACAACCTCGCCGGGAACATCATGTCCTTCCTGCGCACCATCGCCTGGGAGAAGGGAAAGGACCCCCAGAAGCTGCATCTCACTTTCCGCGAATGGAGAGAGGTCGCCACCCGTGTCAAGAAGCGCTTCCCCCAGGCCTCCAACCACCTCCGCCGCCTCGACAAGCTCTTCGAACAATATGACAAGGACCAGTCGGGGACCCTCGAGTTCGGCGAGCTCTCCGAACTCCTCCATCAAATCGATACCAAACTCACCTCCCTCCCCGCCACTGCTCAGCGAGCCAACCAACAAGGAGAATATCTCGGTCGCAAGCTCACCAAGATCGCTGCCGCTCTTCCGGGCATGCAGGCCAACCAGATCGACTACGGTGACCTCGACGAAGCCGTGTACAAGGCCTTCAAATACAGGCACCTGGGAAGTCTGGCCTACATCAGCAACGCTGCTATCTTCGACTTCGGCGGTCTGAACTTCAGCGGAGGGGTCTTAGCCATGTACCTCTGGCGCAGTGTCTACTTTGCTGAGAGTGTCAGCTTCCGGACCCGGTGTATGCTGGCCATGGATTGGGCCAAGAGAGCTCTTTTTGGCAGAGGTTCGTTTTTTTCTTTCGATCCCTTGCCCATACATCATTGAATAAAATCGGATTTTGCTAACCATTTATTGCAACATCTAGATCTCATGAGCTTTTAAGCTGTTCCTTTCTTACTCCCTTTGATATGATGTAAATTTGTTGCGTGCCGGAATGTATCAGCGGACTGCGGAATATATAATTTACCGCGGCCACCCGTACCAGCCTGTCGATGAAATACTACTACTACGTGCTCTTCTCTTCCATACCTGCCACCATTCACCCCCTCAAGTTACTTTTTATTTTTCCTTCGTTACTTGCCTCCCCCCTTTCCATTCGCTGTAGTAAATTACATCTATGTGGGCGTGGTTGGATGAATGATTGAATGAATTGATTGTCTGATGATTAAGGAGGGAATCTCGATGATGTGACAGACAGATACTTGCTGACTGCCAGTGTGCATATACGATAGCTATAATGTCTCCCTAAATTCCTGCGACATGCATTTTCAGTTACTTCGTAAGTAACCTTGATGGATTCGGGATGGGTGTCCATTGAGTACCTCTGAAGTTTGAATCTGTTCCAAGCTTGGGCCTTTATGGCATTATACAAGAACGGATAGCCATAACAGTATTAAGGGGAAATGGATACAGATTGATGACTGCTTGTATTGAACCAGTGTGCAATATGAGGCCATCACTGAAACCGTGCGCTCCCAAACGCCATGCTCGATTGGAAAAAGAAGAGAATAAAAATCATAGGTCGTATAGTGTGGGAGTGATCGCTTATCGAAGGTGCGAGCTATGAGATCATGGGATCGATGTCCCCATTATTGGTCATTACAGTGTCGTTAGGGCCATTGTGGCTGGCGCGGTTCATGCCGAGTAGGGAATTACTGTTATGGATGGAGTTGGCGTTATTATCACCGAATCCCAGGTCCAGCTTCTCGGGTATGTCCTTCTTGGCCTCCCGGGCTTTCTGCTCGGCCCACGAGCGCAATTTAACCAGGTTGCGTAGTCGGGCCTCTTTACGAGCACCCTGGTTCAGCAGGATGGCTTCATTGACGCGGTTGGCGATGTCTTTACGAAGGTCGGGGTGTAGTAGAGGGGCAAGCAACGGAGAGAGATTATCTCCCGGGAAAATCAAAAGTGCAAGGGTTCGCTCGAGGTCCTCGAGGAACTGAGGGTTGGTAGGCGCCCGGGGTGCAAGTTGCGAGGTCGCGAACTCGAGGGCAGGAGTGATGTCCCCACCTGGGGCCGTGGTACATGAGCGAATCAACTCCACAAGTTGCAGTCGCAGCAAGGCGAAATGCAGAGGCGGATTTTCATCCAGAATCTAAAGCCGGTTGAAGTCAGCATAAGCTACTAGAAGGTAGGTGTGATGACAACGGCATGATTTTGCTTGCGCTCATACTGAGGACTGAAGATGTTTGTTTATCGACAAACCCCCGAAGAGGTGTTCCGAGTGGTGCATGAAACTTGGTATAATCATAGCAAGCATGGTGGGGGTGGGGTTGAGGGAGATGATGGAGGTAGGTCTTACCTGAGGGTTGAGCTCATTGATCTTCTCAATGGCAGTTTGAATATTCCCAGCGTGGATTGCAGTACGAATCTCAACTCTTTCCTGAATCGACTCGATGTCTGCCCTGGGTTGGATGTTGGCCTCGACCGAAAATTTCTTCGCAGCCGCAGGATAGCCATTGGTGATGAGGTAGTCCATGACCAAGTAGTTTATATCCCTTCAAGAACGACAGTCAGCAGCTGAAGGCGAAAAAGCGATCTTGACAAAGTTGATAAACCCGAAGGATTCAGAAACACAAGTTAATATGTTCTCCTCAAGTAGTTTCAGAGAGATTCCCAACTTGATTTCAAGGTACATCATGCAAATCGAAGCGCGACCGGGCGGAAAAGTGAAGGGAGGCAACTCACGTCTTGGATGGTTTGACCTCCTCGACCTTCCGTTCGAACTGATGCCATGTCGGCGTAGTCGAGGAAGAGGGAGACATCTGCTTCCCGTTAAAACCAAGCAACCACGCGACACACACGGCATGTCAGGACGCATACATAATTGGCAGAGGACATGGTGATTAGCAGGGTGGTTGCGGAAGGTGCCGTGGGATGTCAAGCAGCCTGGAAGCGAGCAGGAGGCCGTCTGGGAAGATGGGAAGCTTCGCCGACGGGAGCCATGAGGATGCTCGGGAGGAGAGGAATGAAGAAGGAAGAGAAAAAGAAAACGCGGGTAGAAAAGGAAGAAAAAGCGGCGGCAGATTTAGGTCACGTTAGCCAGCTAACCTAAAGCCGCAAGCGAAGGTCACGACCCCGGCTAGGCCTGATCGGGGCAAGCGGCGATCACCGGTCCCTTTTGGGTGTATCTGCGAACGGTCTCCTCTTATCGGTCCCAAGCTTGTCGCCGGGTGGTGCTGAGTTTTGCTTGCCTCTGTTATGAACCTATGACCTGGCCGGCCGGTCTCTAGTCCCTATCGTCTCAGCAGGTCAATTTCTCGGTGAGGGTCGGGAAGATGCAGTCGATTTCCCCCGTATATTCGTCCGCCACCGACAGGCGGTACTCCCCCCCATGGGCGGATTTGAGTATCATCGGTATCGCAGGCAGCTCCGGGTCCGGCAAGACCTCGGTGGCCATGGAGATTGTGAAGTCTCTGAATCTTCCCTGGGTCGTGATTCTCGTAATGGTATCTTCGCTCGGTTTCATAATCTCTAAGCCTACAATAAATTCTCCAACTTCTCTAACGGCGGTGTGGTACAGGACTCCTTCTACAAGAGTTTGTCTCCGGAGGAACATGCCAGAGCCCACCGCAATGAATATGACTTTGACTGTCCGGATTCTCTGGACTTTGATGTGCTGGTGCAAACCTTGAGGGATCTCAAGCAAGGGTATTGTTCTATTGCCTTCGGTAATTGCTGGAGAGGCACGTGCCATGTATAGAACGCTGACGGAATCTCTACAACCCAATCAGAAAAAAAGCAGATATCCCTATCTATTCGTTTGCAGAGCACCAGCGTCAGGCAGAGACAAGCACTCTGTATTCTCCGCGTGTGTTGATCTTGGAGGGCATCCTGGCCTTGCATGACCCGAGGATCATGGAACTATTGGATGTTAAGGTAGGTTTCGCTCTCCCCCATCCCAGATCTAGTTCGAGTTTAACCACCCTCGGGCAGATCTTTGTTGAAGCGGACATGGATGTCTGTTTGGGACGCAGAAGTGAGCCCCCTGAGCTTTCTGCAACCCGTTACGGCTCTAACGAAGAGGAAGCTAGTCATGCGCGATGTTCGCGAGAGAGGAAGAGATGTCGAAGGCATTGTCAAGCAGTGGTTCACTTATGTGAAGCCGTCCTATAAGCACTATGTTGAACCACAGCGAGCTGTATCCGGTAAGTTAGCAATTCTCAGTCGTTCGGATATTTCTAACAGAAGCTCCAGACATCATCATTCCCCGTGGAATTGAGAATAGAACGGCTATTGGTAAGGATGTCAGCTCCCCTCTCGAGCCCTAAAGCTAATTCTAATTCAAGACATGGTGGTACAACATATCCAGCGCAAGCTTGATGATAAATCAGAGAAGCACAACGCGGAGCTAACCCGGCTCGGTCTTATCGCCTCGGAAGAGCAATTATCTTCCAACGTCTTGATGATGCCCCAAACGTCACAGTTTGTCGGGATGAACACTATCCTTCAGGACCCTGCAACGGAGCAGGTTGACTTTGTGTTCTACTTTGACCGACTTGCCGCCTTGCTGATAGAAAAGTGAGTCCAATGACCCCAATATTGGTATGCCTGTGAACATTTGGAATTGTTGCTTATAAGCCACTTCCTGGACAGGGCCTTGGACGGTACCTGTTACGTGCCACAAGAAGTGGACACGCCTCAATCGACCAGCTACAATGGTCTGAACCAGGCGGGCGTAGTGTCTGCCGTTGCCATTTTGCGAGGAGGTTCTTGCCTTGAGACAGCGCTCAAGCGGACTATTCCTGACTGCATCACCGGTCGTGTGCTCATCCAGACCAACGAGAAGAACGAGGAACCGGAGCTTCACTACCTGAAGCTACCACCCAACATTGAGAATCATGAAAACGTCATGCTCCTCGACCCTCAAATGTCTAGCGGAGGCGCCGCTCTAATGGCGGTCCGTGTTCTGATTGACCACGGCGTTCACGAGGAGAAGATTATCTTTGTGACCTGTGCCGCAGGGAAGATAGGATTGAAGCGACTGACCACCGTATTCCCTGGAATAAAGGTGATTGTTGGACGTATTGAGGAGGAGCGTGAGCCTCGTTGGATCGAGAAGAGATACTTTGGCTGTTGAAATAAGGACAGAATCTAGACTTGACCTGCGCAGACTTCACTGAAGGTCTACTCCACGACCGCAATGATTGCATATGCTTCATTTTGGCGATAGATATATATATTCCACATATACCAGACCTAACAAATCAATCGGACATAACTTAACTCTCGATGTGCTCGTACTCGTAGGGTATGCCAGAAGCATGTGGCGGAGTTAACCTTCGGAGAACGCACGGACCACATCCAAGACCGCCGAAGAATCTTTGGTTCCGCCGGCCAGAAAATTATCCATGACCACCACTTTCTCAAACAGCCACGCACACAGGACGGTTGCACCGTTCATCTTGCTGTCTGAAGTATATTCAAACCTACCATAGTCCACTAGTCCGGCTCAGTTTTGCTTGGAGACAGTTCTATCACAATGCCTGACCAGAAGAAGAAGGGAAAGAAGAGCGGCGGAGCGAAAAATGACGCCGCTTCGGTGATCAGTATGTATATCGCGATTGACTTATTTATTTTATCTACCCATGGAGAAACATATGACTGACTCTTTTCTTTCTCGTGCTCTCTAGCCGACCCTAGATTCGCCAACATTCAGACCGATCCTCGTTATCGTCTTCCCAGCAAACGTCAAACCCATGTCAAGCTCGACAACCGTTTCGCGCACATGCTGCGCGACAAGGACTTCTCTCGAAATGCCGCAGTTGATCGATACGGACGGAAACTTGCTCGCGATGACACTAAGAAACAGCTTGAACGGTTCTACCAGCTAGACGATGATGCAAAGGAGGGAGAAGAGGATGATCTTGAAGATGCCAGTGTCGCCGATGACGAGGAGGTCCTCAGAGAACTGAAAAAGGCAGAGTCCTATGACCCCGCGCGTGACGGAGGCTTCGATGAGTCTTCCTCAGAGGAGGAGAGTTCGAGCGACGAGGAAGAAGATGAGGAGGAGTTTGAAGGCTTTGGCGAGGAGCTTGAATATCCCGATAAGCAGCGGACTGATGTGCCGACGGGTGAGGTTACGGATCGCATCGCGGTGGTGAATCTTGACTGGGATAATATTCGGGCGGAGGACTTGATGGCTGTTTTCTCTAGCTTTGCGCCGACTGGAGGTCGGGTGCTGAAGGTGGCTGTATACCCGAGTGAGTTTGGAAAGGAGCGGATGGAGAGGGAGGAGACTGAGGGTCCTCCGAGGGAGATCTTTGCTTCGAAGAAGGATGATGAGTTTGATGATGAGGAAGAGCTTGACTCTGATGATGAGGAGGAAAACATCAAGAAGTCGATCTTGAAGGAAGACAAGGGAGAGGAGTTCAACTCGACACAGCTACGGAAATACCAGTTGGAACGACTACGTTATTTCTATGCTATCTTGACCTTCTCGTCAAGGGACGTTGCGAGGCACGTCTACGATCTCGTCGATGGTGCCGAGTACCTGTCTAGCGCGAACTTCTTTGACCTCCGCTTCGTGCCCGAAGACACTGACTTCTCTGACGACATGCCTCGCGATGAATGTAAACGTATCCCCGATGGCTATCAGCCCAACGACTTCGTCACCGATGCGCTGCAACACAGCAAGGTCAAGCTGACCTGGGACATGGAGGACAAGTCGCGCAAGGAAGCTCAGGCTCGGGCCTTCAAGGGTAGCCGTAAGGAGATCGATGAGAACGACCTGAAGGCTTATCTTGCTAGTGACAGCTCCGATGATGAGGAGGAAGAGGGCGGCGTGGAGATCGTTGATACTACGCAAGGAGATGGGGAGGGCTCCCGGATCTCTAAGAAAGAGGACGAGCGACAGCGTCTGCGAGCTCTACTTGGCCTCAGTGCGGAGCCCAAGCCTTCTTCCAAGTCCGACGGACCTGTTGGTGAGATGGAGGTGACCTTCACTTCCGGTCTGGCTGGTGGTCCCAAGGGCGACAGCATCTTCGAAAATGAGCCGGAGAAGGATGAGACTACGATTGAGAAGTACATCCGCAAGGAGCGGGAGAGGAAGAAGCGCAGAAAGGAGAAGCTCAAGGCTACCAAGCGTGGTGAGGATGGCGAGGATCAACAGGACGACGACGACGACGCCGCTGTCGCCGAGGGTGGTGAAGAAACGCCTCAGGAAGAAGACCTGGGCTTTAACGATCCATTCTTCGAAGACCCTACTGGAAAGGCCGCTGCTGTTGCCCGTCGCAAGGAAGAGAAGCGCAAGAAGCGGGAGGAGCGTGCCGCAGAGGAAGCCGCGGCCGCAGCCAAGCGGGCCGAGCTGGAGCTGCTCATGATGGAGGACAACAACAAGCCTGGCATCAAGCACTTTGATATGAATGAGATTGAGAAGGCGGAGAAGCAAGCCCGCAAGAAGAACAAGAAGGGCAAGAGCAAGGGCAAGCAAACCGAGGCGCCCGTGGATGACTTCGAAATGGAGGTCGCTGATCCCCGTTTCGCTCGACTCTTTGAAAGCCATGAGTTCGCGATCGATCCCACCAACCCCCGGTTCAAGTCGACTTCAGGTATGAAGGCGCTGCTGGAAGAAGGCCGGAAGCGGCGAAGGGACCGCGAGGACCAGGCCGATGAGGAGGTTGGTCCCCGTGACCCCAAGAAGAAGCAGAAGAAGAATGCTTCCAAGGATGCGGGATCGGACGATCTGAAGAAGCTGGTTGAAAAGGTGAAGCGCAAGACGCAGCGCAGCTGATCCGGTTGTAACATATCGAACTACCTACCTATCTAGGATGAGGATGCATATACCATGGGCCAATTTCCTGTTTTTATTGGATAGATCACGAGCGTCTGTCTGCGTTCCGGACGGTAATGTTATTGATTGATTGATTATTTCTGCTACCTACCTACTAGTACCCCTGGGCTGTCCTTTGTAGCTGTCCTGTTATTCTTAGAGCAGCCGGGCGACTCCTGGTCAAATCATCAAGCCCTGTGGCACCCCGGTCCGGGGCAGGCGAGTAATGAACCGCTGTATAGATGCGGGATCACGGAGGAAAACCTGATGAATCAGAGGCAGAAGGACGGCGTTGGGATTCCGACTGGCGCAGATTCCCGCCCAAAGACTGCCCGGCGCATGCAGAATGAGGTGGTTGTGCGACCGAAGCGGCCGATTGCAGGGCCTCGGCGGGGATCTGACAGGCCCAAATGCCCGTCAACTTGCAGGCGATCGGCCGCGATGCGATGAGGCTGAGATCATGTGCACCGCGCCGCCCTCACCGCCCTTTCGCTCGGCTTCGTCCGTCCGTCGTCGGCTTTCGTCGTCCCTTCGCTGGCCTTCCTTCGCTTCCCCCCTCCCCTCCCTTCGTTCTCTCCCTCTCTGCTCTCTCTGCCTCCTGGCTGGCCAATTCACTTGCCCCCCCGTCTCTTTCCCCCCCCAGCTCTGGCACCTTTTTCCGATCCGTCCCCAGTGACCCCCTCCCCTCATCCCCCCCCCCCCGGCCCAATTACTGCTGACTAACACCCTCTTCACACGGGCAGTCCCTACTTCCTCCCTGCAAGTGGCGTGTCTTGCCTGAACCGTGAACGACGGATCCCTTTCATTCCTCCCTGGATGGCTTGATCATGGTCGTCTCTCGGCGGGATTGAATGATGGGGTGCTACAGCCCAGTCTGGTGAACCTGTCTGACAGTCGGTTCCTGCCTTGATCTATTAGCTTAATATCTCGCTCGCTTCTCTGCTCGGGTCGTTGGCCCCTCACTTATCGGCATTCTCGCTTTCACTTTTACACCACAGGCAATCTCCCTGGATTGCCATCATGTTGGGTCGCCTGTTGAGCACTGCAGCGGCGACTCTGAACCCTACGGCCTACAATGCCAAAACTGCCCACCAGCTGGAGTCCGTCACGGAGGAAGAACATACTTCTGGTTTACTGTTTCCCGATGCTAGTCTCCTGCGACGTTCTAATACGCACGCTTACCCGCTGCACACGGCTTACAATTCCCCGAACGCCTCTACGGCTGGTGCCTATGATGATCGCGGCGGCGTTGAGTTGGACCCGATGAAGGATTTCCGCGTGATCATTGCTCAAAATGCATTGGGAGATCGAGATGCTTGTGTCTTGTTGGATACGCGCGCCAGTTCGCAGGACCAGACATCCCATGGACTTGGATTGGAGCCTCAGCTGTTCGACAATAATGGTGCAAGACATGCCCGCACGGTTTCGAATCTCACCCGTGGAACACGACGGGGCTATTTGTCCCAGTCGTCAGCCGCGGAGCCA
Source organism: Aspergillus carbonarius ITEM 5010 (assembly GCA_001990825.1). Lineage (NCBI taxonomy): Eukaryota > Fungi > Ascomycota > Eurotiomycetes > Eurotiales > Aspergillaceae > Aspergillus > Aspergillus carbonarius. Next base: position 543,919 of record KV907495.1, read on the forward strand.
AGCCCGCTCTCAGTCGCTGCAGAGACACGGAGGTCACCACCCATGTCGTCTGGCGCTTTCATGAGGGCCCGTGGTCGTAGCTCCACGCTGTCGCCTGCGGGGAGCATTCATGAGCCTGCCCCGCGTTACTCCACTGACTCGAATGACTCTGGTTTATTGAACTGTATTTTCGGCAGCAGCGCGTTTAGTTATAAGGGATCGTCAACGAAGATGCATATCATCTCCGCCGACGATGAACCTGGTAAATCTGCGCCAACATCTCCTGCAACTCGAAATTCGCTCTCCCGGGCGTATACAACTGGAAGTTCTTCGGCTTTCGCCAGCACAAACCGTGGGAATGACTCCAAACCACCAGCAAAGGTCACCATTCTCCTAACTAGGATGTTCAGCGTCCACCTACCGGAGGGGGGCGAGGCGTCTCCGGATAGAGTGGATCAGACCTCCGTGCATCAAGAGTCTATTCCGAACGCGGGGTTTCCCTTTCCTGACGTCACAAAGCGCCGGAAGATCAAGGAGAAGAAGACTCCCATGTATGCTGTGGCCATAACCATTCAAATCCCGCTTCTTTCTCGAAATACTGGACGACCGGTTTCTCGGTTTAACGGTCAGGGTCCGGACTCCCCCCGACCTGGAATGTCCTGCTCTCTGGATTCCGATTACCGTTTCCGGGGAGGGTTTCTCGATGACAGTTTGTCACTTGCATCACCACCAGCCAGCTTAGATGAGCGGATTGATCTCCTAGTTGATCATTGGGATGTCATCAACCGCACCTTGTCTCACTTGGAGAGACTGTCGCGGAATGAAATTCTCTTTCTGCTGAAAAAGGTCGATTCTTCTTCAGGGATGCACCCCAAGCCGGCCAAGCCTCCAAATATGCAACGAACAAACCAGACATTTGTTCACTTGCCTGCAAATATCCTGGCCGTGAATTCTAGGTTGCGAGACGAAGCCATCCGCAGCAGCCGTCGCATCAGCACCGCACTGCAAATGCCATTTGTCGTAACGGGCCAGAGTCGCTGGGGCGTTTGGCGCGAGGAGGGTCGCTCGATTATCCGCAGCATCGGGGACAAAGACCACAGCTTCTTCTTCTTAGTTTTGATCACTGCGTTCTTGGGGAACCATACTGAGTGGCTCAATGCCTTAGGCCCCGAGTGGTACCGGAAGCGACATTATCTACAACAGAAGGCCCAGCAGGATTCCGATCCGGTTCTTGCTCAGCGCACTGTCATAATCTCCCCTGATAAGATGACGGCGCGGAGACTGATCTTCCTACTGTCGGCGTTTCTCCCACCCAAACAGCGCTTTGAGCCTTTGCCTTCTCCGATTCGACCGGGTACCGCCGCTTCCACAAGAGCCATCTCTCAAAGCCCGCCAAATGTCCCGGTTCTACGACAGGAGTCTCTTCGGAGGGCCATCGAACGTCGGTCTCGCGCACAGCGTCTGACCCTCAGCGACAGAGAACAGCACCAGCGGTCCGTGAGCGTTTCGTCGTGCGAGACCGCGCATCGCTCGACGGATGAGGCAGAGCCGTTGGTGACACCGGAATTTGGTATTACGCGCCGAGGCTCCGATGCCCGCTCCATTAGAGCACTGGGGGTGCCGATACACGCCAAGGATATGCGCACGAGAAACACGAGCGCGGCGACAACCTCGACGACCACCCCAGGCAGTACTGTTCCCGTACCGCACTTTGCTTCTCAGAGCCGCTCCGAGCGGGCAGGGTCGGACCAGACCGTGGCCGAAGGGCATGACAGCCTCGCGTCGGAAACCCTACTGCGAAACCTTCAAAGAAGCGAAAGCTCGGTTCTTAGTGGCAATGGTAGTGTGCCGTCTGCTAATGGTCGATGGGGGAATCTCTTTTCCGGACTGTGGAGCTCACGTCAGGAGTCGTCCACCGGCGGCGAGGCTGTGGCACCGGCAGAAATTCGCAGACGGTCCGTTTCGGCATTTGCAAACCCTCCGAGGCGTCATCCCCCAACCCTGAGTCAGATGGTCAAAGATGTCTCGCTCGGGCCCGCTGAAGCGTCTCCCAAGACCGCGACGAGCAGCAATATCTCGATCCCCCAGTCTTCAAACCCCCACCATGGATATGAAGAAGACGCCCAGGATCTGTCTTCCGCTACAGATCAGGCGAAAGAGTCGTCGTTGAAACTATCGGTGCGAGGCGATGATGGAATTGTCGATGTTGATCTTCCCTTGCCTGGGTTCGTGTCCCTTTCTTCGTCCGGCGATTCAACGATGGCCTCACCGAAGAAGACGCGGACCTCGGTTACTAGTGTTGACGCTGTGGCATCCACTCACAGCAGCACATCCGGCTTCCCGTCTGCCCCGAGGGACAATGATGGACCTAATATCAATGTTGCTGGATGGCTGAAGAGCTTCCATGACGACTTTTTGCTCCAAGCAGTACGGCCATACAGCGGGCTTGAGGCCGACATCAAACGCGCCATGCAGGCGGAACCGACTTCCAATCAAGCTGTGTGTCTCGACGCTGATGGGTCTGGACGGTGGGTGGATGTTGCGACCACGCTTGTTGCGGACGTCCGGACCTTTTCAGTGAAGCGGTTGCGGCTGCGACGCAAAATCGGGAATGCCTCGTGGCGTAACATCTCACCCGACTTTTCTCCTCAACCCGGCACCCCTCGCCATATCTCTGGAGGCTCAACATCCGCGTCGCAGCTCACCAGCTTCTTTTCCCAAGCTACGACTTCTAGCAAATCATCTGCGAGTTCTTCAGTAGATGGATTGACCTCGAATGAAGTGGAAGAACGCTTCGTGGAAGAACATGTCATGGATCTTGATGGGACGCTCGTCGATGCGCTGGAGCGTGTTCTTGCCCAGAGCGGACCGTCGTCCATGCAACATTCCCGGGCGCCGTCGCCGTCACGCGTTCGCCGAGGCGAGGACAAGCACACGCCGGAGGTTCTGAGCCGGGACGAGCCCCGCGCCGTGGAGGTCCCTCGGACTGAGTGCCGCAAGCTCGTTCTCAGCGCTCTCGAGGAGGTGGTCCGCAGCGTGACGGCGGAGCATTGCCGTGAGGACGTCGAGGGAGAGCTTGGCCCGTCGGACAAGGAGCGACGGCGGTTGCAATCGGGAGGGGACAACACCTTGCGAGAGGGGATTCGCAAGTGGCTTCTTGACGTGGAAGAGGCGTGGTAGTGCTTGTTGGCTGTTGCATAGCGATGTGGTTGCTTGGGTTACCTTTCTTATTTTCTGCCTGTGACTTGACAGGGATTATTGGGGTTCTTCTCCTTTTTCTTTGCTACTTTGATATCATCATGATACCCATGTGTTGAGCAACTTTGATTCATGAGCCCAGCCTCCATCTTGTGTTCCATCGATGTATTCGATGCTCCATGTGAATATGCATCGATGACTACAATCCAATCAATACAATCAGGATACCCAATTTAATGACCCACCCAAACCACCTTAACCCCCTGCTCATCTGCAACGATCCCATCCGGCCCCGGCCTAACCGTAACCACCTTCAACACCTCATCCGTCCTATCCGGATTCACAATCTCCAGCTTAACCTCCCCATCCAACACTCCATTAACCAACACCTCCAAACCATCCAACGGATCATCCTCAGCGCCCTTCATCTTCCAATTCACCGGAATGACTGCCCCAGGCCGAATCAACAACGGCAACGTATCAAACCCATGCGTCTCCTCATACCACCTCCCTCCTTCATACACCTTTCCATGATCAAACCACGACACCCATTTTCCACTCTTCTCCTTCCCAGACGCATTACTAGCACGTGGAACATAAAACCTCACGCCCCCATCCTCCCCAAACACCGGCGCAACCAGTAACCCATCCCCCAACATATACTCCCTATCTAGATCATAAACATTCCAATCATCCGGAAACTCCACGAAAAGCGGCCTCATGACCCCTGTCCCAGTTCTGCTTCCCTGTAAAGCCAAAGAGAGCAAATACGGCGATAGCGCTATTTTCCTTTTCACGGCGTCTCGAAGTACATCCACAGACTCGGAATCAAATAACCACGGGACGCGATAGGAATTGGATCCATGGAGACGAGAATGGGTGGACAGGAGACCGAATTGGATCCAGCGTTTATAGACACTGGGATGGGGTGTTCCTTCGAAACCGCCAATGTCTGTGGAATGGAATATGAATCCGCATAGTGAGAGGGAGAGAGCGCCGCGGAGCGTCTCAGCCATGGCGGGGAAGGTGCTTTCGCTGTCGCCGGACCAATGGATGGGGTGGCGTTGGGAACCGACGGTGGCGCTGCGGGAGAAGAGGATTGCAGTTTTGCTCGGGTCGGGATTGGCATTGATATTGGGGGTGGAGAGGAGGACGGAGTGGACGGTTTTGTTGTAGAGGTAGGTGTAATAGTTGTGCATGCGGTGGGGAGATAGGGTGGTGTCATGATAGAGGATATTTTTGTAGGGGATGCGTTCGCCAAAGTCGGTTTTGAAGCTGTCAATGCCGAGGGATAGGAGGTGTGTGAGTTTGTCGCTGAACCAGGTGCGGGCCGATGGGTTGGTGAAATCGATGATGGCCATGCCAGCTTGCCAGTTGTCCCATTGGAAGATGGTGCCATCGGTGCGCTGGTTATGTATTAGTTTATTGGATGCCTGTGTTGGAGGAGGAAGCGGGGGGGCACCTTTATGAAGTAGCCGTTTTCTTTACCCTCACGGAACAATGGCGATGCCTGGCCTATGTACGGGTTCAGCCATACGCTGATCCGTAGGCCTCGCTCCTTGAGCCGTTTGATGTAGCCCGCTGCATCTGGGAACATGTCGGAGTCAAAGTCAAAGTCACACCATTGGTAGGATTTCATCCAGAAACAGTCGAAGTGGAAGACGCCGAGAGGGATGTCGCGGTCCCGGAAGCCGTCGAGGAAGCTGGTCACGGTTTGCTCGTCGTAGTTGGTTGTGAAGCCTGTAGATGGGCATTAGCTATCGTAGCAAGGTAGAGAGGGTGGAAGACGTACTTGTCGTCAGCCAGAGGTTGTAACTCCATGCTGGAACGAGACTAGGGCGACCAGTGAGGGCGGTATATCGCCGCAAGATCTCCTTGGGGGTGCTGCCGTAGACGATAAAGTATTGCAGTTCCTCGCCCGGAATGGAGATGTTGACTCGTGTCGTTCGCTCCGACTGCAATTCAAAGCTGACCTTGCCTGGGTTGTTCACGAACACCCCGTATCCGGCGGAGCTGATGTAGAATGGGATGTTCTTGTATGCCAGCTCCGAGGAGGTGCCGCCATCTTCGTTCCAGATGTCCACCGTCTGGCCGTTCTTGACAAAGGGTCCGAACCGCTCTCCCAGTCCGTATAGCTTCTCGCCCACACCGAGGTCGAGCTCCGCGAGCATGTAACCCTGCCGCTCGAGGTAGAGTCCATCTTCCCAGCGGGACTTGTCAGTGGTTTGATCGCTGACGTACCCGATTGAACGCCAGGAGTGACCCGTGAGCTTCGTGGTGGGCTTGTCTGCGCCGGTGAAGCTGAATTCCAGTTCGTTGGGTGTCGTCGTTATGGCTAAGGTCAGCGGACCGCTGCTGTAACGGAGGGATTCGCGTTCGGTGTGGGCGATTTGAACGTGTCCCGTGGACGAGGCGAGTTCAAACTGGGGGCCTTGGTCTAGTGCGCCTGCCCTGGTGTGGGTTAGTCTTTGCTATTGATGCAGACAGGCAGATGGAAGCATACCAGTGAATGAGATTCACCCCGATGATGCCCTCCAACGGAGATGTGATTTGCGCGGTAACCGTTGCTGTGGAATTAATATCATGGTATGACCGACCTTCATCTGAAGAACTCACCCGAGTTGAGCGTATCACCACGATGGCGCTGCAGTTTGTTCAGCAGCAGATCCACCGTTTCATTGTTGATGCTCAGCCGCTCGACATTACTCATCCAGTCGATCCGGATGCCCTCCTGCAGGATGCGTTAGTGATCTCCCGAGGACCGAGCGTTGAACTCACCTTCAACCGCCACATGCCCTCTATGAACTTCATTGTGGAAGGATTGTTAGAGACCGAGGATGTATTTGGCGCTGCGATGTTGACAAGACAAGCTGGCAGGAGATGAGGGATCTAAAGTCTGCGTGAGACAGCTTGTAGTATCATTCTCTGAAGCCTCCATTTCCCCATTGGGGACGGAGGCCATTCCGTGGTCCAAGCTGGGCTCTACCCCGGCCGAGCGGGGTAGGGCTTGGACACTGCGGGGAAAGGCCACCAATCATCTAGATGATGATGATGATGATGATGATGATGATGATGATGGGATGAATGGAAAGGATGGAAGGGATGGATGGAGAGGAGGGAGAGGAGGATGGGTGAAATGGAAGAACCGAGGAAGTGGGAGAGGGGGAGGGAAGAGGTTCAAGCTTGGCGACCAGGCACGGGACCGGTCACTGGACCGGTCACTGGACCTGGAAATAATGTTGCACTGTAGTAAGTTGTAGGATGGAAGGAGTTGGTACTTATAGTCGGTGCCGGGCTGGTTCGGAAGATTCAGAATACTATTTATGTTGTGTACGGATAGATAGACAATTACGGGAGGAATCAAAGCACTTAGTAGTTCCTACCGGGAGGCGAGGGGCATTTATGAGCAGTGTTATATAGATGGAGTTCCAAGGTGTGCAAATAATCCTACCATTCTTGTTGTATTGTCATGAATTTCCCCACACCCTGAGAGTCGGTGACAGCTCCTCGTCATGTCACGTGATGTACGGAGTCACGTGTGTGGATGCACCAGCACCTTAAGGCAGCCAGCGTGCATAGGGTGTATGCCTCAGGCAGAGAGAACCCCGTGATGTTCCTGCAGGCATGTGTCCACGGTCCATGATGGTGCCCAAACGACCTCGGATCAGGGCCGGCTACTGGTAGTATATACGTGCTGTGCCAACGCGATTAGCGAAAGGCGGCCGATCTCCCATCTCATGATCTCCGATTCATGGGCCGATCTGCATTCTACAGTGATCGAATTTTCGTCCTTCCCAACAGATACAGCCCGACCATTGGCTCGTCTCGGGCAATCGACATGGAAGACACTCAAGAGTGTTGTTTATCGGTCCTGTCGAATGCAGTATGCTGCCGAGCAGCGTTGTGGACTCATGAAATGGTTCAGAACGGTGAGGCAGAAGGGCTGGCCCGAAAGCTTTTCTTGTCGGTTGGGAAAAAGTACCTACTACTGCTGGCGAACCCCTCCACCCGGCCAATCAGATGCAGCGGAATGGACCGCTACGTAGTGAGGACCAATCAGCCAATCCAAAGGGCAATCAGTGGTGGGAGCCGTTCCTTGTTGCCCTCGCATCCATCGATGGTGGCCAAAAAAAAGGGGGGGGGGGGAAGGAGGCATTATTTTGGTGGCTGCCCCTAACTCTAACAGAACTAGATAACTCCCAGTGACTGTCATGGTTCGGCTGAGATCCGGATTAGCGGGCTCGGGATTTGATTCTGACATCGGGATCTGGACCCTATCTACATACCTAGTTCATAGCAGGTACGCTGGGGCCATGCGTAAGCGCCCGGTGGAGAGTTAGCTTAGCCTCGACTTCTCCTGTTCTCTCTCATACAGTCAGATTCCTCCATTATTTGGTCCATCCCATCTCGATTCTAGAGCCGATCGCCTCGGGTGGCCAGGGAGGATCAGCAGTAGTCGAATGAAACAATGGCGCACTATCGGGGCCCATGCAGCATCCTCCTCCAAATCGAGGATCCCTCCTCTGTCCATGTCGCTTCCATTGGACCGAGTGTCGCAGACCTGCGGCATTATCTGGGAGGCTGGAGCGCCAGAAGTCTGACCTATTGCAGGCCTCAAGAGTCAGGATGGCCAGTTGCGGAAATACTAAGCGGGCCACGATGCAGACTGATCGTGTAAAAAAAAAAAAAAAAAAAAAAAAGGAAGGGCCGTTTGCCCAAAATAATCCAATCAGTAATGGCTCGTAATGGGTCTTCCGATTCTCCTGACGTCAGTTCCACTGGTCCTTTTTCTTGTTATCTAGGTAGGTGGTGATTCAGCGGCACGGATCTGACACCAGAAGGCCCCGGACCATGGCCGACAGCACTCTCAACCACGGAACGACCCTCCTGCAGGCAGCTCGAGCAGCCGCGAGGAACGGTACGTAGCTACTAGCGACGGAACAGACCCGACGGAAGTCAGTCATTAAACTACTGCTCTGCACTGCAACGGATGTGAGCGCCAGCAAATGACAGCAGCCCGCGTTGCTGAGTATCCGCTCACCATTGAAACGCAAGGAGTCGCTTCTTTTGTCGAGCTGTACGGAGTACGGAGTGCAAGACTAGTGCTATGGGTTCTAGCTGCAGAAGTGCCCGCCCATCTTCGGATCCATGGAGTGGTTGGCGTCCATGGCCAACAGCATGGGCGAATGAATGCCTGTCAACCAAGGCAGCTGCATTCCCGCCGGCACCAACCAAAGAGATCGTCTCCTTACAACCCCCAAAAGTCAATCAATGAGATGGAGGCTTTTTTTTT